>JAWWES010000011.1:9967429-10006622 GCA_035583135.1 Lophotriccus pileatus
ATTAGGAGCACAGCAATAAAGGGAACAAACCTTAGCCCACACATTCAAGTAAAAATTTGCAAAATAAGTTTAACAAGATAGTGATGGGTTATCCGTGCTACAATGTGTAGCAGAGCACAAAAGGGCTAACAGCAATAAAAGCACTGATTACTGACAGGGATTCTGCTGATTGTTGCTAGTGCCATAGAAGAGGAGCAGTTGCCCAGGCAAACCACGTTTACTCAACATCGTGTGATGGCCAACACTGTGAGGAGAGGTGGGGTGTTTCTGGTGCTTCTGATTTAATCCACAGATTGCAGAATTACAACTCCATAATTTCATGGCAGTGTGGAGGCCGGCCTAGCTTGCAGAATATTACTAATTTTTTCCCAAAACCTCACCGCTTCTTAAAGTTTGGATTCGCACTACTAGATCAGAGTGAACATTGAGTTCCTTGAACAGTTTGTTCCAAGGTTTTGCTCGCTTTGCACGCAGGCAAAACTGCTGTTTTTCAGAGTTTGATCTGGTGGTGCTGTGATTCACACATAGTAGCACTGGTACCATGACAACTTCAAACTCAACTGTGCTTGTGAATTTCAATCTCCCAGTGCCAGCTCCATCATTTATAACTCCCGTGGTGGTTTCTTCGGTGGTTTGGTTTTTGGGATTTTTTTTAATGATACAGCGTCACTCTGAACTGCTTCTACGATTTTAATGGAAGTTTTTACTGCCCCAACTTAACCAGAGAAAAGCACACAACATTAAACTTGCAAACACTTCTGGGGTTTATGTTTTTATATCTAAGTAAATTATGGCTCTGCAAACAAAAAAATGATTTGATAAACTCTGTTGTGATTGATTCTTATCGACTCAAAAGAAGTCAGGCGTGCGACTGTGCTGCCAGTATGAAGTGTATGAAATCTGGAGCTCAGACGTGCTTGTGAGCAGCTCCTGGTTCTTGCATGTGGCTTTGCCTGGGCAACTGCCTGAGCCCACATCTCCCTTCCAGGGAAACCAGAGGTCTCCTGCAAAAACAACTGTGGGCTTTTGAATCTGCATATCTAAATCCAGTAGGTTTCCAGTGGATCTGCATCATATATATCACTTGAGAGAAGATTTTATAGCCAAGTTTAGAGCATCTGCACTGGGGAACGTAGAGAGCGTGCAAATGTTGTGAAGGAGGCATAATATATCTTTTTATGTTTGGACTTCCTTGTCACTATGATTTCGAGATGCTACTATAGGTTTTAAAAAAGTGGTTTGTTTTGGTTTTTTTTTTTCCTCATCCAGTGGCAATAATTAATTTTGGTGCAGGTAATCTTGTCCTGTCCTTTGGGTTTCTGCTACAGGAGAGGAACTCACCCTCTAAGGGCACTTAAGCTAACACAGGGGACATCCACCAGTCTGGTCTTTCCCCCAGATTTGCATGATGCATGTGTTTTAATCACACCATCAGATCAGTTTTAATCAGACCATCATCTGTTTTGATAGAGAAGCTATCAGTTCCAGTGCAGAAGGCAATGAGCCAGAGGAAGGCCCAGCACCAGGGAGAGCCCACAGCTGGCCAGTCCCCTGCCCCATGCAGCCCTTGTGAGAAACCTGCTGTCTGCAGGAGCAGTGAGCAAGCATTCATAATGTGCATATTTTTAAAGCTTTGCAATTTCCTGAGGATGCTTCTGCTTATGGTCCTATTTAAAAAAAACAAAAACAAAAACAAAAAACAAACACAAACAAAAAACCCCCCCAGGCTTCTGTGCATCAAGTTTTGGTGGCTGACATGCTGGAGCCGGCAAGGGTTTTACCAGGAGGGGGATTTTAAGTAAAGCAAATTCATTAACTCCTACAAGCACATGGGTGTGGCTTGAAACAGAGGAGCAGCTCTGTTGCTGTGCTATATTTGTCTCAACCACCAGGTTAAGGGCCAGGTGCCGATGCTCTATTTCCCGTATTTTCTTCTGTGAAGCTGTTTGTTTAAAACCACAAATAACCAGGGCTGTTGATGTATGTGGCCACTGCCGGGGAGGGCAGGGCCCTGGCACCATGACAGGTTGTCACTGTCCCTCGCCTCCCTCATGGCAGAGCTCGTCTGGCCCCACAGTGGTGCTGGTGCTGCCCCCAGGCCACCTCTGCCCCCTGTGGAGGTGGTGGGATGGCACTGGCCATGAGATCCCACTATGCCCTGCTGGAGTGGGTGGTCCAGGCCATGTCCCCAACACCCCCGTGCCATGATGGGAGTAGGAAAAATAGCGTCTGTTGTGTTCTCAGGTGAGGCACTTCTTGTTCAGGGAAGGGTAGGGTAGGGGTAGGGGCCCAGGCAGGGCATTTGGTGTTGATATCTGAGAGCCATATATATGCCAAATATCTGGAAATTATGTGGAATTTGCTTGTAGGATGTGCACCATCCACTGATGTTCTTTTGTAAATCCCAAAAGGAGGTGGCGGGGAAACAACCCCAAGCTGAAGAAAGGGAACTTTTCAAACGTTTCAAATGCATTTTTAAAAAACGCAGGCGATCTATCGTGTCTCATGACGAGTTCTGACTAGTCTGAAGCCTCCTCATACAAATTCTGTCAAATTCTGTTAGCTTTGCCAAGAGCTGAGATTATTTTGGGCTTGCCTGGATCATGTCAAACCCATTCACACCCTCTTACCCTGGCACCAAATGTACTGATGTGCTGCCCTGGCTGGGTCGGGCTGCTGCTCTGACCGGGTCAGGTATGATGCAGACAGAAAAAACAAACAGGTGCCCTGCATGGGAATGTGCTGCAGCTGGCACTGCCTCCCAGGTCCTCCTGCCCTGGGAGAAAGAGAGGCTCACTGTGCCCTGTCACAGGAGAGGACTCTGGGGGCCAGAACTTGCAGGGGAATTTGGGCGTTGCTATGAAAGGAGGAGATGAGGCTTGAGGAGAGTGATTCTGCTGATGGAAACTCTTCTCCACCAGTGACTCAATAAAAGCTGGATCACCACCAGTGCTGTCTTCAGGTCTTGCTAGGACAAAGTCAAAATGCTGTGGATAGTATGGCATCTCCATTGTGCCCACATCTATGAGCTGCTTAACAGAGTCAAGGTAGTCTAAGGAAATGTGAGGCTGCTAGAGCCGTTACAGAGAAATTTGGACTAAGATACCAGCAAAATACAGGACACAGTGCACAAACTGATGCTGGCTTCCTGGCTAAGTGTTTCACAGCCCCTTCCTCCCCTAGAGCAAGACATGCTGCATCTAGAGAAATGGCAATACAGCCAGTCATCGGTGTCACCATCTAGGGAGCAATCTCAGACACTCCACAAACCAAGCGAGTGACAGAGACTGAAATGCACCGAGCAAAGGAAGGAGAAGTTTGTGTCTGAAACTGCTGTTCTTTTTTCACATTGGTGAAACTCAAGTCTGCACAACTATGTCTGCAGAGAAGTGTGAAAATTCCTCTCTAGAAAAACTTGTGATAACAGTTGGTGTGCTTTGCAGACCAGAGACACTGACAGACGGCTCTCAGGAAGTGAATGGGAGCACCACACAAGAATATTAACATCTGCCCAGCAGGAATGAAGATCTGGGGCCATGTTTTCCCACAACTGAGTTGAACTGACAGAGTTTGGACAGCTGTCCTTCTGAACATGGAATGTTCAAAGGTTTGCATCACTCTTGCAATTTGACAGCCCAATCATTTGTAATACTCATTCCTCATACACTTGGTTTCCATTCCTGCAAACAGACTAGGTGCTCTGATAGCCTGCCAACTGTTGGGTTTTATTATTATTGCAATTGTTATTTTTTTCCTGTGCTTGTTTCAGAACCTTCAGATGTGGAAGTGCTTAACTGCATAATGCCCCCGATATCTGAAGGCCTGTCAGGGATGATGGGGGCATGCACTGGTGATATGGTAGCCTGGAACAGTGCATTTTGTGTGCACTAGGAATGACTACAATTAGCAATGAAAATTTAGGACAGGAAACCACCTACCTAGAGAATAGACTGACCACAGATGAGCCATGCACGGTAATTCTGAAAACCAAGCAATATCTGACATCCAGATAACATGAAGATAAGTCTGAAACTCAGCCACTCAAAAAGCAAGTTAAAGTAGGTCAGTGAGTTTAGATCCAGCACTGCAGTTTGAACAACTCACAGAAAGTATCTGCATATTTTTCAAAACATAGGCACTGCCTAAAGCCATTGCTTTGCAGCAGATCCAGAAGTCGACTGAACATCCAAAAGTCTAATCCAAGACCTTCCAATGCTGCAATAACATAGAAAATGAGACTAAATCATCATCCTTTTTTAAGAAGTGTTCAGTCAGGGGAAAAAATTTAAAAGGGTTAAGCTTCAGCTGACACATGCCCTACTTCTCATACGAGCTTACTAGGAACAGCAGTAGGAATACATCTCTGTGAGAGCAAGCCAAGCATGAAGTTTGGTTTTGGCCTTTGAGTTATACTGTTATGCCCTGTCCTGGGGCTTGTGTGGGACCACAGTACTTCCCCCTGGCTCAGTCCTGCCCACCACCAGCTGCTCTGTGCAAGGGCAGAGCCTACCTACAGCCAGGGCTACCAAAATCGTCCCTGCATGCGGCAAGGTTTGTTCAGTGTTAGAGTGTGGAGAAGAAAAGGTGTAGCAAGTATTCAGCATCCCCTGGGCAATGTAGGTTAGTTCCACTGAGGTAATGCCCCTCTGGGTCCTCAGCAGGTCACCAAGAAATGCAGCAGGCTGGAACAATCCTATCAGAAACAACTATACTGGTCACCATTAGGAAAACATGCAGGAGGATCACCATTTCCTCACATGGGTCCAATACTAGCAATAAAAACAGTGTTAATGCTAACTTGTTACTTGGGAAGAGCAGCAGAATTGGCCAATTCTGGCAGGTGACTACTTCATTTTTGTGTTGGTATTTCTTCTCTCCTGAAAACACAGAAAATTCTAGTTCTGTCATGCCGTTTCTCTGCGGGTTTTCAACATAGAACATCAGAGTTCATTTAAAAAAAAAAAAAGAAGAAATAAAAAAACCATAATAAAGTGACACCAAGTAACTGGCTAGAATCCTTAATCTCTCTTGATAGCACAGGAAAGCCTGTACAGATTTTCACAGTGAATGACTCAGGTTGGTATTTAAATTTATTTGAGAAGAAATCAACCTAAAAATATAAGTGAAGACTGATGCAGTTTTCTAGGTTAGGTCTGCCTTATTTAGTGAGCCTCATTACATGTTCAATGACATAAAACCAGGTGGCAGTTGACACACTAAACCAGTCTAAACAGGTCACAGTCTGCTCCAATGTCAATCATTTGCCTGGGGTCAGGAAGTAAAAGTAGGCCATGACTTCATTTCTAAAAGCATCAGATTCGGTTTTGTTCCTTGTTAGTTTTGTTCAGCTCTCATGTCAAAATGCAGTGGTCACATACAT
This sequence comes from Lophotriccus pileatus, assembly GCA_035583135.1. Lineage (NCBI taxonomy): Eukaryota > Metazoa > Chordata > Aves > Passeriformes > Tyrannidae > Lophotriccus > Lophotriccus pileatus. The sequence goes on from JAWWES010000011.1 coordinate 9,972,810, forward strand.
CCCAAATAAGTGGCTGAACCTCAGACTGTATCTTCAGTAGGAAGCCACTGCACATGTTTGCTGCCAGTCCTCACTGTGCAGTGTCCACCCCTGAGTTTTTTAGCTGCTGAAAGGGTGGTTGTTTGTTATCCCTCTTGCCTCGAGCAAAAATCATTACGAATTTCACAGAACAGCTCTCTTAAACAGCTCATTCTGTGTGTGCCAAAGGTATACACGGTCACTAAATGTACTGGGATAAAAGTCTTGGCTAATAGACTGGCATCAAGATCTTTCCTTTGGTGCAGCTCTGCTGATTCACATCAGCTGATTGATACCACCATCAGCTGGTGCCTCTCTTTTCAGTTAGCAGGGTAATTACAACGCTATAACTTTTTGATAAAATAAAGTTTTCTGAAAATACCTTGTATACAGCAGCCAGTCCAAAGCTGATGAAGTGCAAAACAAGAGCTTTTGTAAAACTGCATTTTCTGTGAACCAAAGGCGTAGATTTATTTTAGTGGGCAACACTTAATAGCACAATCCTACCAGGTTTGTTCTCTGCTTTCCTATCTCCAAGTAGTTGCTCCATAGGGAAAAAAAAAATATTCCTTGAAGTACAAAAACCCAAAATACAGCACTTTGCTTTCTTTCCACCTCCAAGCCAGCTGTAAGGCCAGAAATTGGAGAGCAGGGTCTTCAGTCCCATGTTAAAGTGCAGTGGTAGGTCAGCAGAGAACTGGCCTGAGATTTTTCCATTGGGGATATACCCAGTCTCAGTGTCTTCAGTATGCAGCACCACTATGGCTGTGTGATACTTCATCATGTCAGTGGTGTTTTCACCACGTATTTTGGAGGCTTTAGTAATAAAAACTTAGGCAGCTGCTGAATCAAGTGAAAATTCATCACAATCCTTTTAGATAAGATGCTTTAGGACCCTTGACACAAGTCTTTCGGTGATAAATTTCTATTGTGTATTAAATAAAATTACTTAGAATTATATCCCAGTTTTTAATTTTGGGCAGCTGTGTGGATCATCAGCATTCCTAAAGGATCTGAGGTAAATTCAATTACTGAGAAATGTTTCACCTGATATAGGAAAGTTGAGTGGTGTGCATTACATTATTAGGTGTTTGTTTATTGATTTCAAAGGGGTTATCCTATTATAGTTTTTTAATCCTGCTAAAGACTGCCTCAGGTTTTTGAAAAGCACTTTGGGTCTGAACAGCCACACTGAAGGAGCGATTTAGTTGGTCTGAGTGTGAGGAGAAGAAAAAAAAATCAGCATTTTTAAATTTGTCACCAGTTGGAAACTGAGGTTTAAATTTGAGAAGGGTCAAATCTGGATTAAGTATTTTAGATGTATTTCTCAACAGAAAAGAGTGAACAAGCAGAAAAAATCTAAAAGACAGCTCATGGATGGGAAAAAAACATTGCTGTGCAAATATTAAGAGAAGTTTGCTGGAAACTGAGATGGAAGCTTTCCAAACTCTGGTATCTACCGTAGCATAAGCTGGATTTCAATGGTATCTTCCATTAATTGTTACTCATATTGACACAGTCCAGCAAAAGAAACTCTCAGTTAAACCCAGTACCACTGCTTTTAGCCACTCATGCAGTCTCTTTCCTTGTGGCTCATTCAAAGTATACCTTTACACACTAGAGACCAAACAAAAACAAATTCTCCAATTCCCTATGTTTGAATACAAACCTGAGACTGAGCCATCAGCAGATAAAAGCAAACCCCAAGTCCTGGGACCTAATAGAGACACTTGTGCTTCACAGGTTCATAAACACATTCTGATTTCAGAAAGCAACGTAGTACTAGTGGGTTGTGGGAATGTTTGGTGCTGCAAACTAAAGTGAGGTTGTCTTCCCATTGGAAATGTTGGTTAATCATTTTTCTTGGTTTCCTTCATAGGAAGTCTCTCCAAGGTTATGTATTTTAGGATCATAAGTGTAATTGTATCCTCAGAGCACATCAGTTCAGTTTATGTGGAGAGCATCATGGCATGTGTCATATGAATTCACTGGTCAAATGCTATCTGATGCTGGTCTGCTTTAGTTCGGATTATGAGTAGCTTGAAAGTGTAAGACCATGACCTTTGTTGTCATTCAGTAGATCATCAAACCTTACTCTCAGTTATCCTTCTGTTGACCACATAGGTTCTTCAGTGACAGCAACAAAAGGCTCTCCATTTCGTTGAGTTTGCTGTTCTGCAGAAATTAGTAGTGCCCCGTTTTAAGTTACAGAATAAATGGAAAATAACCAGTCATCATCGGTTTACTGAAGCACGTTTTCTAGAATAAAACAGAGAACTCAGCCTTGTAACCACAGCTTAGCATCTAGCTAATTGAGAAATCAGGGTGAGTTTTAATAAGGTCTTTAATGAAACTGAAGGTGTGCGTTCAAGAATCTCACAGCTTCTTGAAGTAGCACAGCTGTACATGTTTTCAGAGTAAAGTAGGCTTAGAACAGTATAATTAAAGTATAAGGGGGAAAGATGTTCTACTGAAAAATCTATTTTTAACTTCAAAGAAACTTAAACAGAAGAGGTAGAAAACATTAGGTCACTGAACACTTTCTCTAGAGCCCTTAGAAGTCAATGGGAAGTGCTGGATTGGATGCAATCAACCACAGCAAATGTGAAAGCTTAGTATGAAAATACCCCCATAAGCAAAGAGATGTGATATCTGATGGCTGTGGATGCCAGAAAATTACTTTCCACGGGAATTCTTAAAAACATTACTTTTTCAACAAATAGGTGTAAAAAACATGTCATGCTGTGTTTCATACCTGTTTTCCAGGGTCCAGACTTTTAATTGCAGCCCATTGATTCAATTAAGAGTGAGGAATTCTAACATGTTTTCATGTATTTCTCTCAAAATTGTTAATTCTTCACATAGCTGAGAAAGCCACTGGCTGAGAAATTACTTGTGTGTGTTCAGATAGTCTCATGAAATTCATTATAATTGTGGGCAAATTCCTGAAGCTGCTCTTGAGCCAGCTTACTATTTATTTCAGTTCACATTGTGTTAGTCTTTCATTTCTAGAACTAGTTCAAATCAACATATTTTGATGTATCTAGTAGTGAAATTTTGAGTTATGCAGAGGGGCTGAAATAACCAATATTTGCATTGATAGAGGGGTGCAGGAAAGTTTTCTTCTTGTAATACTTGGCTGTAGTGAGTTTTATTAACCTTTTATTTCCCTCTTGTAGTGAGGTGATACTGGTTATCCACTGCACAATCTAAATTAAACACCAGCTGGCTGGCTCCCACGTTATTCTATGTAGGTATTTAAAACTTCATCCTGGTATATCACTTTCCATATGTTTCACACTGAATTCTAAGTAGAGGAATGTCTGCCTTAGATTAGATACTTCCAATCACACCTTCCTGGTTTGGAAAGTGCTGGTTAATACTTTAATCACAAGTGTACTTTTTCTAGATCTGCACAAGCACTGGCATTTGCTGTTGTTCTTCCAGCTGCCTGCCACTTGTTTGCTGGCATTACCAGTATGAATGAAGATAAAAAATTCCTAGGGAAAAAAAAAAAAAAGGAAAAAGAATAAAGAAAAGGATTTGCCCCTATTTCAAAGATTCTGTCTGAAGCAAGACCATAGCGAAATACCTCAAGTGAGCTTGCAGATAGCAGCATAAAATATCCAGTAAGTATCCTGTGTATGAGGGGAAAGTGCATTCTTCTTTTTGTTTTGGTTTGGTTTTTTGTTTTTGTTTTTTTGTTTTTGTTTTGGGGTTTGGTTGGTTTGTTTTTGTTTGTGGTTTTTGGTTTTGTTTGTTTGTTTTTTTTCTTATAAAATGAGATTTTTACTGTATACAGGTTACTCTTACCCTGATTAGCCATAGATCTTGCTAAACTCTTTGAACATACCCAGTAAGATCTCATTTATCAAGATTAAGGTGGAAGCTTAGAAAATGGAGGACTATAATAAGGCCAGCAGCAAAAGGCCAGAAGTGTCCCTATGCTTCCCAGGCAGCGGGGCACTGAGCCAGGCTTTGCAGGTGAAAGGGGTGAAGACTTATTTCCTCTTTGCTCTGCAGTGTGAACACACTGATACGTGCTGCTAAACCTGCGGGTTAAGGTTTCTATTCAGCAGAATAGGTAGTATAGCTGTGGCTGGGATTTTTCTCGTGCTGTCTCATGGTTTTTGCAGGCTTTGAAGATTATTCAGCCTGAGAGAGAAAGTAAATTATGAAGCTTTTCCTATAAGGGTGCTTCTTTTTCCCAGGGTTACCTGTGCTAAATGGCACATTAAGTGGAATGGAGCCATAGCAGCTAATTTGCACCGTGGTGAGAGAACAATTGGGTTGTTTCTTGTCCTGATGAATCATAGAATTATTTGGCTTGGAAAGGATTTTAAAGATCATCTAGTTCCAGCCCTCCTGCCGGGGACAGGGACACCTTCCTCTAGAATGGGTTGCTCAGAGCCGCATCCAACCTGGCCTTGAACACTTCCAAGGATGGGACATCCACAGCATCTCTGGGCAACCTGTGCCAGTGTCTCACCACCCTCCCAATAAAGGATTTCTTCCCACTATCTAGTCTAAATCTATCCCCTGTCAGTTTGAACCCCTTTGTGCTGTCACTACATGCCCTTGTAAATAGTCTCTCTCCAGCTCTTGTTGACCCGTTAGGTACTGGAAGGTGCTCTAAGGTCTCCCCAGACCCTTCTCTTCTCCAGGCTGAACAACCCCAACTTTCTCAGCCTTTCCTCATAGGAGACATGCTCCAGGTGTTGAGAGGGCTGTGACTCTTGAGCCCAGCTGAAGAGAAGGTTCAGGGAAATCTTGTCAATGTATTTAAATATCTGGAGCAAGGTGTAAATAAGACAGAGCCAGGCTCTTTTCAGTGGTGCCCAATAGCAGCACGAGGCAATGAGCAGAAATTAAAACACAGGAGGTTCCACCTCAACATAAGGGGAAGCTTTTTTATTGTGACATAGCACTGACACCGGTTGCCCATAAAAGTTGTGGGATATTCATCCTTGAAGATATTAAAAATTCTTCTGGACACAGTCCCGAGCAGTCTGCTCTAGATAGCTTTAATGTTTACAGCCCTTGTGTTGTTAAACTTTGGAAGTTTGGGTTTGTTTCCACTCAACAGGTCCCAGAAAAGATATATCTTTTTTTTTTTTTTTTGCTTTTCTAGAATGGGCTTTTCTGATTTTGACTTTTCTCAGTTACTAAATTAGAAGTATTATAATTGGTCTATCAGTCTATGAAAGTTCAGAAATAAAGCTTATTCAGCCACAGGTCTGTTACATCAGCAGAGACAATGGCAGTACAATAGCATCTCTTCTTTGTTTGTAACATGATTCCTGGGCTCGATCTGTAGCTTGCTGAAGATAAATGGAGAATGCCCACTGAGTTTATTCAGACCTGAACTGGGATCTGGATTAAACTCAATGAAAAGAGAAAGATAAAATTTCTTTTCTTTTTTTCCTTTTTTTTTTTTTAATTTTTTTATTCTGCAGCACCTGAAATTCATCCAACAGCTTTTCCCACTGAGTAAAAGTCACTTATCATTTAGCAGCTTTTAAATGCATAGCCTAAAAAGTAATATAATTTATTTTATCATCACCGTTTAAATTGCTTAGCTTACGATGCTTCTGAATGTGAATGAAGACAGTCTTCTTGTAAACTTTCTCAGCAGTATTTAAAAAAAATTTAGCATGTATTTCATGTGTTAGAGACAATTAGACTGAATGTATATTTTTTTTTTTATCTGAGTAACTTCTGAGTAATTTGCGAGAAGAGATAAAACACTGAAGTTGGAATCTGTAAAATACCATGACATAAAACCCCCAAGCTTCTTATCATAAAAAAAAATCAGCTTTATATTTTTGGTGCATGTCTAAATTCTATAATGAATACAGTCTACAGATTTGAAAATGCCTAGAAGACTTTATCAGCACCTTATCTGTTTCAGTGCGTCCTATGTTTTGCTTAAATATGTCTGCCTCAGTTGACACACTGCCTAAAGGCCAATAGAGTAGTTTCACACTTGGAACAAGTTCTAAAATTTAAATCAGGAAAAGACCTCTTTTGCATTTTCTGTCAACTTTAGAAAAAGTCTGCAGAAGAAATTATATAACCCAGATTCACAGTTACAAAAGGATTAATAGTAATATTTTGAATTCAAGGGGACAAGGGAGATTGGTGTTATGTAATATTTCAAAGCTGCTGAACAAAGCAACTTGATAATGGAGGTAATATGAAGTGAAATATCCAAGGTTTAAAGAAACTCTGATGGAATGGTGCTATTAAAGTCACCAGGAAGGCTGCATCTCTGGAGATAGCCTTAGAGAGGAACTAGGCCAACAAACTGAAGCTCTCAGCTTCATCTTTAATAGATAAGATGCTCATTTTGCAAAAAAAGTCAGTGTAGCACAGTTAAATGGAAGCTCTGGTAATTATCATAGCTGAAGTTCCTCTGTTAGGTATCTCTCCCATGCTTTTTCCTATTTATGCTTGTGCTGCCCTTCTACCTTTTTCCTTCCAGCCTCCCAAGCAACACCTGAGTTGACTGGTTAGACGTGGTTTCCAAGAAAGCCCAACTGGTCAGCAGTCAGGCAGTAAGTGGATTATGATAGTGTTTAATCTCTAGAACAATAACAGCTGAGGTGTACAGAGAAAATACCAAGAGCAGTCTCAGAGCACAGCAGGGTTAATGCATCTCTGCAAGAAAGAAGCAGCAGAGGATAGAAGTTCACAGGGAAAAAAGGTGGTTTTTTTCAAACAGCATTTGATAATAGATTTACATGTAGCTTATGGGATCTGGGTTTTTAAGTCCAGTGGAGTCAGGATGAAGTAATGAATTCTTGGAACCCACCTATAGTGTTAAAAGCTCTGCAGAGGCCCTTAAAAAAAGAGGGTGCTGGGTGTCACAGCACTTAGTGAGCCCAGAAGAACATAAAGAAGAGAATGTAGCAGAATTACGAGGAAAGATCAGTGCAAAAGTGAAATACTGAAAATCAAAGATAGAAAATATGTGGGGAAAATCCCCACAGAAGGAACAGGCATGCTGTTGATGTTGCTGCCTTCTCCAATAAAAAAGAATAATAACCAATTTTTAGTTGATTTGCACTTGACAAGATGACAAAAGAGCACTTGGAATGACTGTGACAAGAGCCCCAAACCCTTACTAGTTCATACCTTGAATTTTTTAGGAAAAAAAATACTAGCCTTTCATATGCCTGGTAAATGTAAATCAGTGCCTTGAATTAGCAGCTGCTTACTCTTATATGCATACAGAGATGTGATAGTCTTAACTAGAGGGATTTGCAGCCTTATTACTTTTTATCTCATTTGGAAAACTATAAATTGGGTGTTGAAACTGCAGTGAACCTTATTAAATACCTTCCCTATCCCCACTGGTTGCCTGAAGTGCACAGTAGTTTGTTCTTATTGCTGTAAGAGGGATGAAAGATTTAGAAGCTCAAATCTGTCCAAAAGGCAGCACACACATGCAGGTCTGGAGGGGGTGCTTTCTCATTTGTAACAATGCCAAACTTTTATTGTGATGCCTTGGAAGCATCTCTAGGTATTGATTCCGAAAAGGGATGGCACACATTCAGCCCTTGTGAAAGGAACAGAGTCAGCTTATCCAGCTTGCTTTTGAGGACTTCAGCCATCTATCAGGTGAGCAGTTTTTGTGTATCTGGATGAATAACTCCTGTCCAGCAAACTGTACCACAGGAGTGTGCAGGAATGCTTAGCTTAATCCCATACCTACTAATCTAACATATATTTCACAATTAGCACTTCTCTTTTTTTTCCCTCTCTCAACGTGAATGTTGAGTGACTTCTTGCGTTGAGATTCAGATTTCAACTTTAAACAACTGGTTTATGTTGTCGGAGGGGCTGTCAGCCCTTTCATTATTAGTCACGGGGTTCGTCACATGCTCCTCCCATTGTGCCCGTAGATCTTTTCCCCTCCCTGGCTCATGCTGCGTAACCTCCTTTCTCTCCCGCGTCACAAGCGCTGCAATCCTTTTCCTTTTCTGTTCCATGCACAGCAATAATCTCCTGCTAACGCACCGGCTCTGACTAAGAGAATAAGCCCTGCCACCCCCAAGCTCAAGCAGCTTCCTGAATAATACCACATGATGGGAGATTACATGCTTAAAATATATTTCAGTCTTAGCTTTTTCTTGCCTGTTGCCCAAATCCCCCACCTCAGGCCTATAACCCTGAGTGTGTTGTTTATATGACCTGACTCCACACTGGGCTTCTCTTGAGTCTCCAGGTTGCTGGGAAGGCTCATGCCTTCTGATGTGCTCTTGGCTGCCAGAGGTGGCACTTCACCATGTCCTGCCCTGGTGCAGCGCTTAGACCCCAAAAATTGCAGAGTCCTAAGCAAAACAGGTTGCGTTTTGCAGTCCTGCTGCCTTGGAATGAGGCCGATTATTCACCTTCTTATTTACCTCTTTAAGGTCGTGCATGTGTATGTATGTGTGTGTATTCATCTAGCTGGGAAATTCGCCAAGTTTTCAATAAACATGAGAAGTATAAATCTTTACACAACATTTTTGGAAGAAAAGCAAGCAGGTTGATATATCTGAATGTCCTAATATACGCTAAGAATGGGGTCCCCTAATAGCTATTTCACATAAGGTCTAAGTTTGTGGGGAAGTACTGGGGTACGTAGGTGCTGATTTATAAAATTTTAATATTGAAACAGCTTTATAATTGGTTCAAATGCTTCTTCTCATCTCTTACAGCTTTAAAACTGTTACTTTGCCCTGGAATCTCAAGACTGGCAAACAGAATATTGCAGAAATTGGTAGTAAGGATTTGATGCACTATGCAGTCACTATTTTATTCTGCACAGAATGTCATATGGGTTTGGGTTTCTTTTTTGTTGCCTTTTTTTTTTCTTTTTTTTTTTTTTTTAACTGAAACAGAACGATGTAATAAAGCCAAAGTTGTGTGGGATGTCTGAATCCATCATGTGCTCCACTACACAACTTTGAGAGTGATATTTTGCTCTGTGGTATGCTAGCTATAAAATGAGGGTAATACTCCTTGCCTTCTTTAGTAAGCCTATTTGAGGTGAGATAAGTGTGAAGGGATAATTATACATTATTACTATGATAACACTGTTCTTTTTAATGTATGGTTTCATGCAATACTTCCTAAAAATCTTATTGCTGTGCCACTGAAGCATTCATTAGCCTTTTCCCTGTTAAACTAGGTTTTTTCATTTTTTTTTACAAGACAGCATGATTTCTCTGATGTAACTGTCTTTCTGGTGGGGACTTTCAACCACTGCTGAGCTGGAGAGAATAGATTTCTTTCTGAGCATGCTTTTCTTGGCAGGCTCATGAAATGGATACAGTCTGGAATTATGGAGAATAGTCTTAGGGTGGAATTAATTTTCTTTTTATTTGGCTATCTAAAAATTTGCTGCCCAAAGTTAATTGTGCAGCTAAATTAAAATCAGCTGTCCGTCATCCTCATAGTCTGGTTATGCTTTTTGACTCTGCTATAGAAACACTTTCAGTGCTCCAATATAATGTATATTTTCCAGATACAAAAAGAAATTAATTTTATCTATTGCAGAGTTGTGATTTTTTTTTTTTTTTTTAACCTGGGTGTACAAGTTTCTGCATTTAAAAAGCATAAGTATTTTTGGAAAGTAGTAGAAATAACTTAGCACAAGCAGGAATGTGATGGAAGTTAAGAGCATAGAATTCTTTGTTCTTGCAATTTCATTTTGTTGCTACCAAGACTATGGCCAGCAAAGAGACAATTATTCCTGCCCCATTACATGGCTACAAACAACTGAAAATTCAGTAGTATTTATTCACAGAGCTGGAGAGATTACTAGGCAGTTCTGTTGGGATGTATTTTTCTGAGACGTAAAGCTTTAACCTGAATTTTGCTCTGAAGTTTGAGCCTGTAGAGAGTTAGGTGCCTGTAAGGGCATCAGGTAGCAGAAGGTCAAGAAGTGAGGTCTGTTCTGTTTGTTGGTGTCTCTAGACTAGAACATGGCACAGTTCAAGACACCAGAGTTAAACTGTAATGTTGTAAGGTGGAGGCTGGACTGTGGCCTCCATGGAGTGCTGAGTTTTATTATCCTGAGTGGGACTATATGTGAAATACCACGGCTTGTTTAAGCTTGGGTGGCTTCTTTGAAGCATTAATAAAGCAGAGCATGCTTCTTTCAAGGTGCCACATGAGTTTGCACTTGAATTTTACGGATTCTGTTAGGTAGAGGAGCTTGGTCATCTACTCTGACAGATGTATGGAAACTCCACAAGTTCAGCATAATTTCTTCTTCATGCTAGATGGCAAAATATGTGACACAGGAGAGGTCTGTATGGTTGAATGAATCCTAGCCCACAAGACATTTATTTTCCCTGACTCCACAACTGTGTCCTCCCTTACTCTACTGCCATGCTGTCATACTGTGCCATGTAGGCTTTGTTACTGATACAATGACATTATGAAAGAAATCCAATTAGCAAAAGGAAATCCTCTCCTTTAGCCCCATTAGAAATTCATATGAAAGGTAGTGAGAGGCAGTGTAACACCTATACCATAAGTTTTTTTAAAATACATTTTATACCTGGATTTATGGAGAAACGTCGTTAGTAGATTTGATATGAACAAGAGCTAAGGAAGGAAATTATAAATATCATTTTAGGCCAGTCAGTACTTAAGATCTTGATTTGCTGAAAGACATCTGGAATGTTATTTAAGTCTCCGTTTATAAACTTAAAACATTAAGATTTTAGATTGTAGATGTAAAATTGGGAGGCCATGCTCATCCAAGGGCTGCAAACACCACCATGCATGCCCAAGATGCTACTGCCCACTGCACCCCAGCTAAATAAGAGAGCAGAGATACCTCAGGAGGAGTATGAATTCTCTTAATTTGCCCCAGTATAAAGTTAGTTGGATTAGTTTAAACTGCTGTTAAAAGCAGTTTAAGCATTAGATAATTTATAGCTATTGTGTTACTATGAAGCAAGTAATGGGAAACATTTTTATGTTTGTTTATGAGACAGCTGAAATACATTTAAAGCAAATAATTTCATAAAGGCAATAACAATAGTCATTGAATTTCTTACTAAGTATGCAGGGTGTACTTCAACAATTCTCAGAATTATTTCTGTGCAGAAGTGCTTAAATTTTCAATCAGGAATAGTAAAGTTGTGCTGGATTGCAATGGAGTTCCTAGAAATGTGTATGGCATCTAGATTAATACCAAATGAGTCCTTCGTTATTGATGTTACCCTGATGAACACAAAAGTTACTAATAAAGACTAGACCAGTTCTGAGACAGTGTCAGCCAAAAGAAGAGAGTTCAGTGAAAAAAGATGATGTTCAATATGTAAAAAGAATTGGCATCACCCCTTAAAAATTCATATTAGCAAGAATGACTAAAACTGAAAAGCCCAGCCTGTTCTCTTAAGAATGCTACAGTCTGATCCCTTTCAGAGAGCCTGGCATACATGTTTCTGCTGCCTGGGGGGCACTGTGCATGCTTGGACAGAGGTGGGTGCAGTACACTGTATTCAGAGGACCAAATTTGGATCCACCCAAGGACCAGCATCATTATGAACAAAGAATACATTTCTGAAGTCTGCCGAATACGGTTTCCTTATAACTCAAATAACAGATAAAAAAAAAAAAATCACCAAACTTGCAGTCCTTGATTCAATAGCTGTGCAGATGGCACGTGTGGGTAGTACATGAGAAAGTTTTTCTTACTAGTTCCTTTGCTTATCATCCCCCTGTAGACTTTCTCCTACCTCAGAAGCCTTCTCACCTTTGCCTCTAATTTTCTGGGGTTTATTTAAAGGATTAAATTTAATTGGAATGAGAGATTATCTGAGGATTTGTTTTAAACTATAACTTACTGTAACCTAGGAAGATTTGTATGTCTGAAAATGAAGTGTGTTTTAAAAGTATGATCACATATTTAAATCACTAATAAACATTACTAAATTTCAGTGGAGTCGTGTGGCAGATAATTAATTGGTTCATGCTGATGAACTGATAGAGCCAAACCAGATGAATCCAAAAACCAGACATATTCACTGGGCATCATATGGTGCTGTAAAAATAGGGCAGTGTTTGGATGGTTTTTGCAAGGGGAGAGGAGCAAGGATACAAGAGAGTTTGATCCAGTACACCGAGGGGATTGCTACAGATGAAGATATATGGAACAGGTCACAGAATTTCACTCACTTCTCCTGTCCTGCATCTGCAAACATATCCTCTACATTGCACCCAGTGCAAGGGAAGGGGGGGCTCGGAAGATTGACTCAGAGTCAAGGACTTGGCTCAGCACATGCTGTCTCATCCTGGTTCAAAAAGTGAACATCCTGCCACTGCTGCTGATCATCAGGTCACAGTGACCCCAGCCTCTATTTATTGTCACAGCGTATTGTTTGTTGTGTAACCACGTGATATATGTAATCTGCTGTTAAAAGGAAAAATCATATAAGTTGAGGCAGGGACAGCCCTGAGCTGAGTCTGACTGGACACTGACCCAGTTGTCCACATTCTCCCCTGTGGTTATTGGGACTTCTCACACCATCAGAGTGTGAGTATATGATCAATAAACTCATAGCTGTCTAGACCCTGTTGTGGTCCCACATTTTAGCTGGCAATATGGAACTGCACAACTGTTTCTGGGAATCTTTTCTACACCCAGAATTCTCAGAATACATTATCCTTGACAAATTTTTCCTATTTTTCACATCACCAGTGAAAACATAGCAACCTCTATGATGGTGAGTGAGTGTTGGCAGCTAAGCCTCTCCCCAAAGGGAGCTGCCAGGCTGGGAAAGCATAAGGGACAACTAGATGAACTGCAGTAAAATAAACAGCATGATCCAATTATAGTACTATTTTAGGAATATGTATTTAAAATTTTTTAACTATGTTACTGGAAAATAGAGGTGATAAGAAAAAATCTTTCTGCCACAGTATCTAGAGAGGTTAGAATGACTTACATGCAATTAGCACTTTATTTGATGAATGTAACTCCTCTCTGTCCGTGGAATAGCTCTGTGAAGTCTGCGATGTCCTTTAAAGCATTTGTTGTTCAGAATTATTCAACAAAGCATTACTTCAGTGTTTCTTATTTAAATCAAACTTTACGTGAGATTTTTCATCTTAGGACTTGTTTCTGAAGTCCTGTTGGCTGCATGTGAAAGGCAGCTTCTGTAATGTTGCATTGTCCTCTGATCAGACAGCCGGTGCAGGCAAGACACTCCCCTGGGCTTGTAAAATTTAATATTTTTTTTCCTCTTCTGTAAAACTCCTCCTTTTCAGGCTATTTAAACATAATTTCATATGTATCTGTACAGTTTACACTGCACAGAAACTAAATTGGAATAGATTTTAAAACATTTTGACATAGTAGCAGGTTTAACCCCTGTCCAACAAATCTCCTGAACTTCATTTTGTATAATAGGAAATAAAACCTGAGGCATTAGTGAGAAGAAAAATATGAGACAGATCATCATGAGCTCCCAAAAAGAGCCCACCAGATATCTCCTGTGACCTATTGCTACAGTTCAGCCAGAGAGACAATGTTAGTACAGTGGAGCTATTTCTGAACAAACCAACCAACTTTTCATCAAAATCCAAATTTTCCCTATATATGCTTTTGTTTTTTTAAAGAAAGTTCCCTTTCTTCTGAGAAACTGGAAGCATGACATGAATCTGCATTTTTGGCACAGGCGATGTCTTGCCATGGGAGGAAAATGAATGGCTTCACATACATGGTAACAGGACAAGTTCACCAGTGGACCCTTTAGGGCCATCCTTATGTAGATTACAGCAAAGAAGAGGCACTAACTGAGTTTTGAAAGCTGCAAAGCAGCTCTATAAAATCCTTCTTTATTTCAAACTGGTGTGGAGCCCAAATGGCCTAATTGTCACAGGCAAATTCACAGCTGAAAGTGGGCTGCTGATGCAGCTCTGCTTTCAAGTCCTGCTGGTGGTGTTAAGCACTGAAAAGGTTGGTTTTTCCACCTGAGCCAGTTCTGTCTCCTTGGGTGAAATTGAGCAACAAAATTAAATCGCCAAGGAAAAAAAATTGTTTGTTATTTGCACTAGAGATTCTACTGAAAAATATTAATATAGTGGAAGTTTCCTCCCTAAACTGCAATCCTGTAACAGTGAAAGATTTTTAGATTAGACTATGGTCTTTGAAAATCAGCAATGAAGTTTTATGAAATTGAATGGTGAAGCCTTTGTAAGGCATGTGCTTCAGTCCAGAAAGGAGCTTTCCAAGAGCTTGCTTTGTGTTGGATCACATACTTGTCAGCTGAATAACACAGCACCACGCCCAGGACGGTAAACCCTGCTGTGAGGTAAGATGTGTTGGATCAGGTTTGGAGTTATCCACTATGAATGCACCCCTCTTAATTCACCCGTATCATGGACACAGCAAACTCACCTTTGGCTAGAAAGTGGTATGTGGATGCAGAGTACAATTCAGCTGCAACAATATACCTAAAAAAAAAAATAAAATAAAATAAATAGTAGCAGCAGTCAAAATCTTTCCAGAGAAATACTGGGTAGAAGGCACGACTGAAAACAATAGCAGATGGGATGACAATGCTACCAGTCTGAACTCCTATAGTGTTTAGTGGTCTACAATGAAATAATTTGACTTTAAAAAAAATCAAATGTCAGTGGAATTTTTTCCAACTCACCACATTCACTGACCTTTGCATTGACTGTTCCCTGTGAGCCTTTGAGATGGAGCACATGCAGCATGTGGAGTCCCATGTCATGTCGGTCATCATTCTCTGCTTGACATTTCTTGTGTTCCTAAGTCGATATGTTCCAGATTAATGAGGCATTTGTTCTCAATCAAGAAGCTATTTAAGAATACACTTTTAATTGTAATGGGTTGTATATGATTAATTATTTCTACATGGCTTACTCATATTTTTGGATAGTTCAAAGCAGATTTTTTTTTCCACTGGGTACTGCCCAAATCTTTTCAATTTTCATACTAGTTATCACCCAATAATTTATGGAAGTGAATTGTCTTCATGAGGTGCTGTGAACTTTGAGAAATTTGCCTAGAGCTCTTTGTTGTAATGACCTTCACTGTTCTTTGTAAAATGAATGAGAGGGCTAACACACAAACTGGCTGCAAAAGTAGTGTGTTGAAGTTAATTTGTGGAGTTTTTTTGAAAGAATCCATTGTTTTAGGACTACTCATCACACAGTTGGCTCTGATGGGAGTATGTAGCCATTTTTATATTGTTCTGTGCTCGTCCTACTCTTTTAACTTGGCTATATCTTTAGAAGAAACTGTGTTTCAATGACCAGTACATTCCAAACTGGACCAAGTTGTTCCCTACATGTGTGCTCCCTGCATGGGGGATAAGAGACGTGCCATGTGTTTTCATTTGCAAACTTGCTTCAGATGTTTTTCACGCCCTGGAGAATTTCCATTTGTTGTTTTTCTTGAAAGGACAAAAGGCTTAGTACTTTAGGGGTCTGGGTCTCGAGGGATTACTTGAAAACTGTGATTTTTATGGCCTTTCATTTCTCTTGGTTGTACTGGATATAATTTTGGCATGTGTAACCGTGGGCCTAATGGTGATCAGCACACCAGATTCTGAGCTCAGGAGAGACTCTGTGCTCATAAGGGGAGAAGAGATTTTTCTCTCCTCTGAATTAGCAAACAAATTAACATTAACCCTACCCTTCCCATAAGACTTGTTGTTTGTGGCTACAGAGGTTGCAAATGAATCACCTGCAGAAGGATTTGGGTGCAGAGGGAGGTTCTTTCCTTTTTCACATCACCTCTGTCTGCAGCTATCAGATAGATAATCTGAACATCCACTCACAAGATATATTATCCTTTTGCTAAGTGGGTCCAGCCTAGTAAAATAATAGCCATGAAAATGCTGCAATGAAAGAATAGTAAGAGCCCAAAGTGCTTGTTAGAACACTCCATAGATAGCAGCCTGCTATTCACTGTGACTGATTTTTTTACAAGTTTCACGGGAAATGTGCTGTGGGCATCTGCCATCCAGCTATTTTTCTCGGCTGTTTCCATTTTAATTGAGCAGGGGTAACATTATGTGGCAAGATCCATTTGTTCAGAAGGACCCATTAGATCTAAACTTAGGGGCTATAGCATCAGATTATGTGCTGTCTGTGGGTGGCTTTTCATAACATATGGTGATTGAATCTATGTTCTCTCCTTCTTTTCTCATGCAGAATATGTCATGAGGAGCAGCTCCTCCAGAAGAGCTTTCTCTGTAGGAAAGACATTCAAATTACTTTGATTTTTCCTAGTATCTATCATGGCAGTATGTTCCTGCAGGGCAAGGGACGGAGCTTTGTCGGTTAGGCTTACAGCAAGAGGGCACAAGTGGTGCAGAATGACTTAGCAGAGAATTAAAAGGAGGAACAGCAAAAAAAACAAAGTGTAGAGATGATGAAAATATCCAATAACTGCCCCTCACCCCACCCCTCAGCATGGCGTGTCATTCAGGGCTCTTCTCACAAGTGCCAGTGACTCATTTTGGTGAAATTTCAAAAGTTAGCACCTTTCCTTGTTCCTCATTGGGAGGTCATCACCCTCGATGCAAAGGCAACAGATCTGAATGTGTGATTGCATATAAGCCTCCACAGTTCTTGGATGATTTGTTTTAATTTAAACTTCTGCATAGTATATTAATACCCAGAGCAGGAGAATGAGACAACAGGAGAAACACTTGACTGTATTGGCAGCCAGGAGGGCAGGTGGGAAGTGTAAGCCTCTAAACTTCCCAATGCAATTTGATGGTGCTCGTGGGTCAGAGCTCTTTTTCTGGAAACCACTTCTCCTATTCTGGATGTCAGCGGCTGAATTTTGCACTCAGAAGTGCTTTTCTCTTGATAACGTGTGTGAAGGGGGTGAGACAATGGCAGAAATGAGTAAAGAAACACTCCAAAGTACTAGTTTTGAACTCTGTGGCTACAAGTGCACTATCATAAAAAAAAAAAAAACAACCCCAACAACCCAGTTTCAAAAGAGGACAGTATGTGTTAGCAGTTTTGCATGGGAAGTTTCTTTTACTGCAAAGGAAAATAATTTTTTAGCCTGAAGGTTAATGTACAGCACAAGCCTGTTTAAGTTAGCCTGTAAAAAGTCAGAGCTGAAACGTGGGTTAGCTATAGTTAAAGGCAAAAGGGCATTTATGGGGACTGATGGAGAAGCAAAAGTGAACTAGAATAGTTCATGTCTCACTGAGTCTGAAAGTGTACGCTCCATTTAAAATGATAATTTATGGAGGTCTGATTGCCAGGTATTCAATTTGGTCCTGGAATCAGTTGAACTCAGATTATATTTGTGAAACAGTCATGCTTCGCACAAATATTGTCAGTGTCAGCTGTATTGAACAGTCTGTGCTTTTTTTGGTATTAAGCATAATTATAATTAGTTGAGTAAAATGACAATTATGTCCAAAAGGGACCTCTTCCAATAAAAAAATTATGCTATGCTACCTATTGCAAATCATGTAAGTGGTTCCATAATCAGATTCAGTCGTCCTTTCCCCCATCTTGATGGCCTGTAACCTACAGAATCTGTTGTTAATTTGTGAGTTTGTGGTTTGAATGGAGCTTGCTGAGAAGGTCACGCAGAGTTAATGCCAAGCACCCTCTTCGGAGAGACTGATGTAAGTACAGCAGGGCTGGCCCAACTAGACCCTCGTGCAAGGTCACCACCATCAGCTGAACTTTGGAACCATTGGAACTAGTAAACTAATTCTGCCAAAATAGCAAATGTTTCCCACTGAACTGAACTGGAAACAGCTCGTGTGCTGGTCACATAAAGGAGAGAGAAAATGTTTCTCGGAATATATTAAAGAAAAACTTACCTTTGCTCTGGTTTTCATCTGGCAATGTAAACAAGTGACCAAAATGGTAAAAAAGAGATGCTTGTGGAAATGCTTGATGAAGAATAGGTTAAATGGAATATGGGGTCATGTAAAGTCTGTAGGAGAACTGAAAATCAAAAGGATAATTTAGAACCCTTCAGGTCCATTGCAAGGTGTATTTTTATAGACACAGTAGTGAGCATCATCCTCTGGGAAAGGCCTGGAAACATAAAGTGGGGGTTACATCCCAGTGAAAGATTCTAGAGCAGACTTAGATTTAAAACCTGATTTTTCAAAAATGAACTGTCTTGCCAAGCATGGGTTGGGGGAAGCAGAACGAGGGGAAAAAAGAATCTTCAGTTGTGCTCTGAGAGCGAGGTGGTCAGATCTAAAGCATTCTGAAGTGAGAGTTCATATTGATTTTGGGGAGGTTGGTATCAAAGAACAGAGTCACAGGTATCGGTTAGAGCAACACTTTCACTTCCTCAGTGAGGGCTTTTTTCTTGTGGATACAGCAGGACTGAAATGCTGAGCTTCAACCTCTTTATAAACGAGGCAGGACTGAACTGTCCTGGGAATATTTGAACTTTAATAAGCTGAACTTTAATAAAAAGGCCACTCACACCATTGCAATCCAAAACTCACATTATAAGAGATTCCCTAAGGAAGGCCCAAATTAGAGTTTGTTGTTTTTCAAGATTTTCAAATTTACGCATAGCAGTCTTTTATCTTCCAAGCCAAGGGCATTTCCTATTTCAGTTGTATAAATGCTTATCCTGGCCATTAGACACGGGGCAAATAGTAACAGCAAAAGTAACCTCTTTGTTGGCTTGTCCTCTTTTTGGAAACCGTCAACCCGTGCCAATTAGTGTCAGACTCTTCACACCAATTGAATACCCACCAGGGAACTCCCACAACGCGAATCTCAACTGTGTGATATAAACCCAGATATATTTTAGATTAACTGCTTTGTATATTTTCTAGCAGCATAGTTTCGAAAGGGTCAGCATGGGGATGCTGATCTTTAGAGAATGAAGACGATGAAAACACCTATACTTGACACATTCGCCATTGTCAGAACTGCAAACCTGAGCTTGTGTGAAAGAAACTGTGCAAAAAGTCCTGGTGGAGAAACATCTGCCGTGAATGTTTCAGTAGGGAAAAGATACTGTCTGGCTGAAAAACGTAGAACAAATTCACAAATGCAGCATGTTGCTGTTTAACAGATATACGTGGCCTTAGGGACCCATGTGGCTCCATTACTCGTCCAAAGTTCAAAATAAAGAGAAAAATAAGTTTTGACAGTCGCTTTCGGAGGGAAGTGATAACAGATCAAAGGACTTGCTTTTATTGCGATATTTTCATCATTATGGAAAAGAATCACTTTGGACTTTAGCTGCTGTTTGAAATCTTTACCTTTTAATAAGTGAACTCTGTAAACGTAGCTCAGAGAACAAAGGTTCCTCTTTTACAGTTAAACTTTTAACCCTTGAGGTTGAATTGGTGGAGACCAGAGGGAAAATCCACTGTGTTTTCACTGAACTTTTTACCCTTTGAAAAAAGCTGAACAAGTTTAAAGTTCATACACTGAGCAAGAGGTCTCTACTGGGGATTTCTGGTATTATTAACTTCCTGACCTCAGATAATTAAAAGGGAAGAGTGGAGGCACTGCAGACTTTGACTCAACTTTGAACTTTTAACCTCTTGAGGAACGTTTTTAGTGTGCAAGTGGTACACACAGTAAACTCTCTTATTAACTTTCTTTAACCCACGGACACAAAAACTGTCAGCAGGCCAAAATTATCCTTTGTCCTTTATGTCATATTTCTATTTGGGCAGCAGTTAAAACTCAAGGGGGATATTGTTTGGATACAAAAAGTGACAGAGACAACTCTTTTCCAGGAACTGGCAAGTACAGTAGGCAAGCAAAGGGAGAAGCGGCCATGAATCTGTCGGGCACTGCAGCAGGGTTTGTAATTCAGTCTGTGTTGGGTTTTACCTTTAGGACATACACCAGTGTTTTAGTGTTGCCCCTTGGCAAAATTTTCTTGCAGAGTGGAGGTGTTTTATCTCTTTATTCAACAGTGCTTTACTTCCTAAAGCGTTAAAATAGTGATACTCAGCGGCTCAGGAGGGTATGGATTTATTGACTAGGAAATAATCAAACGAGTAGCATTGTAAATTCTGCATTTGGGCACATAAATTGTACTTTCTCATGGCTACGACATAAATAAAAAAAAAAATCTTTGCTGCTTGTCTCAGCAAGATGAAGATTGCCTGCGATCAGTTTTTAGTCAGGGATACTATTTATATGAACTAGTCTGGGAAACAATGTGGGAAGCAGTAAAATCTTCATTTAAACCTCCTAGCATTAGCGTTATTGGGGTGTAAAACAGAATTATCGGGAATCCACATAGTCAGAGGTAAAATAACTTAGCTGAAAAGAGCCAACAAAGAATGTTGAATGAAAATATTTCCCATAAGACAAAGCTGTAAACTTCTGGGGCAGAATGTTAATAATTGGCATCCTCTCAATTTTTTCACCATGAGAAAAGGAAGAACATGAGTTTGTGTGTTATGATTCTCTAAATGTTTATTGCATATCATGGTGTGCCCAATCATAGCAATTGTTTGTCATCTCCACTAGGAACTCAACAGCGTTCAGTGTAAATTGTAACATTCATTTCAGTTTTCTTTAGCTGCAGAAACACAATCAGAAAAATAATGCAAAATGTCTTTTGGAAGCAGATGTGCCAGAGCATGAAATTGCTTTATTAAGATTATTAGATTAGCAGAAAAATCTTTAGGCTGGCTAGATGTCATGGTAAGTATGGATGCATGCACCTTGAAAGTGTTGAATTTGGAAGATTTTCAAACCTCTTGATTAAAGTCAGCTGAACACTAAAAAAACCCCAACCAAAACAGAGTTCAAACAGTTGTTTAGGGGGGTTATCCCCTATGTCCTGATGAAAAGAACTCTGAAAGACACAAGTCTTGAAAATTTTGGCAAAAATGCACATTTACTTGTAAAGGTACTAGGTTAGCCTGGGTTTTTAAATTGTTTTTCTTTCTTTTTCTACTGTTTACTGTTATTGCCTGCATTACTAGGTAGTGTGATACCATTCAAACAGCTCTGTAGAATGAAACTGTTGGTGTGGTAGGACTCAATATTCATTTTGTATGCATGTGAAGGGTGTATTTCAGACTAGCTCTGGACTGATCCCATGAGCCAAATACCCATAGTGGCAGGAGCACATCACGAGTACTCCTAACATTTATTTTCTGGTCTGTTTTTAACCTGGAAGAATCTATTTCATGTGCCCTGTGACCACCTGACAGTGTGACCCAGAGGGCAAGAAGTGGAGCTGGTGAAGGGATGCACTTCCAAAGCACCCTCCTGTCCTGGACTGAAATGCCTCAGTAGATGCACCTGGTGCCACTGAAACAGGGGGGCAGAGGTTGGCCTTCAGGTACTGAAAGGCCATAATTAGGTCCCCCTGAAGACTTCTCTTTTCCAGGCTGAACAAACTCAATTAAATATGCTGCACTGAATCTGAAGGAAGTGCTGCCCTGTGTCTATGAAGTCCTGAGTTAGAAAAACACTAAGGCTACAGTTTATAAGCTGGAAAAAATGAAATGACAAACAGACTGCTATTAGTCAAAAACCATACTGAAGGGAATAACACTCAAGTTGCTACATATAAGAAAATTAATAACATTTATTTTACTTGAATGTGGATTTAAACATGAATTATCTTGTGTCCTGGATGGGGACAAGGCCTCTTCAGGACGCAGTGAAAGGGAGGGAGGGATATGCTTATGAAAGCCAGCTTCCTCCTGTTCCACTTGCAGAGCAGAGGGAATCCTTGCCTTGTGCCTTGGCTTTGGTGGAATAGCAATCTGCAGACTGTGCATTGCACGGAGCAACGCAGAGACTGCTCCCTTTGCAACTTTTAGCTCTGAAGATTTTCCAGGTTTTCACCTGCAAGGTAGGAGGCTTCAAAGTCTGGTTCCTAGGCCAAAGTGGGCAATCTTTCTTGTGGATTGCAAAAAGCAATGGAACAAAGGCTCAGGTCCTTCAGACACTTAAATTCCTGCTGCAAGGTATGAGGTTAGTAAGACCATCTATATTAGCAGGTTACCTTGATGTTTTTCTTTTTTATTCAGCATAGACACAACAGTGCATTTTTCCCTGACCAGGTCACTAAACTGATTTAGTGCAGAGGTTTTCCAAAAAGCCTCTGTGGTATTTAGTTGGCACAGAAAATTTCAGCTGGAGCTAGACAGGAGAAGTTTGGCAAAGTTTCAGGTAATTGATAGCAGGGTGTTTATCATAACAAGCATTGGGAAACCTTGCTACCAGCCCCTCCTGCAATCTCACAGTTCCTACAAAGAGACAGAATATGTAAAATCAGCATGAGTGTGTGTGCATGTGAGCATGTGGATGGATGGAGAGTGTCCACGTGCCGTGAGTTTGTGTACTGCAGAGCTACTCATGTGAGACAGTAAGTACCAGAGCCTGTCCCTAGGCATGGATTAAGGAAGGCAATTAGACACATGCTCAGACACTGGGGTGCCTTCCTCTATCAGACCTTTGCAGACTCATCTGTCCTTGTGCACCACTGTGCCTGTGGAAGTACTGAACTTCTGCTTTCCCTTAGATTTCAGCACTGGTGAGCCGGCACTGGCTGTTCTCTGTGGCAAGACCCTGAGCCCTGCTGAGCCACACTTGCTGTCCCTCAGAGCAAAGAGGTGTCTCATCTCTTTGTGCAGACTTGCCTCCTGAGCATGGAGAGTATGTTCAGCTTTTAGTGGAGGTGCAAGCAGGAAAAAATTAGTAATAGAGATACTTAAGATTCGTATGAGGTTCTTCAGGAGGGAATTATATGATACTGAAAAATATTGGTGGGACAATCCAGATGGAGCATACAGATATTATGGAAAGAGATAAAATATAAATCAAATAATTGTTGTTATCTTTATATAAATGGAGAGTGAAATGGTTTACCCAGACTTCGATTCGAAACCATGTCAGGATAAGGTTCTGAAAGTCAAAGCCTTGTTGTCAATCCTGCACCAAGCCCGTAGCTTTATCTCATGCTGAATGTAGGTAGCTTTTCTTTTCCCTGCTTTCTGTGTGGGTCTGTGATGGATAGAGTTTATAAAAATTGGAAAGGAAAGTTCTTACCTGGCCCTGCACACTGAGGCAAGAATGAAAGAGAAATCCTGGTAAATGTCACATCCTACACACTCTGCCCTTGAGTCCTTCAAAGCCAAATGAGCAAGGCTGAAATATACTGCCTGAAAGGGAGGAAGAGGAATCAAAAGCCTGCTCCACTTTGCAAAGGGATACAGCTTAAATTCCGGTCAAGGTGAGGAACAGAAAAAGGATATAACTGAATTACAAACCCTGCTTGTGCATTTTGGACGGATAGCACCCTACTTACCAGAGCTAAATGGAAGGGCCAAACCTGGCTCTAAGCATGCTAGTCAGGGTAAGAGGAACAGAAGTAACAACTGGCAGTGATCACATCCATCCTTCCATCACGTGGTCCTGCCCTGCCTGCGGCTGCCCTGGGCTGGTCCGAGCACGGCTGCGAGGGTCTGACTGAGGAGCTGAGAGCCAAACACCAAGCCTGTAGGCAGAACTGGACCATAGTAAAACTTTACCCCTGCAGCATTTTGTTGTTTATGGCCCATGTTACCTGCTTTACCCCTCACACCAAATGGATCATGTGGCCTTGGGAAGACCCTGATTCAAAGTCCCAGAAAGGAGAAGTAGTTTCAAGAAGGAGTGCAAGGAGAAAGTGTTGGCAATAAAAAGGAAATTCAGGAAGTGATTCCTTGGCAGCCTGAAATCAGGCTCTTCTGGAGGTATATGTATATGTTCCCACTGTGTTTCTCAAAGGTGAGCTTGAAAAATCTCAGCTTGGCCTCATTTTTATTCCTCAGCTATTTCTCTCTTAGATTATGTGGAAGTCTAATAACATGCAAAGATTTTCTGTAGTGACTACTACTTATGCCAGGTTAGCTGATGGATGTGTGTGTCTGTTTTTATTAGTTTATGACTCTGCAGAGGAGACATCTGAGTGTCCACAGGGATGAAGGAGACATGATCCCTGCTGAAAACTGCTTGCAATCAAATTTGAGAATTGATTGTGAAGGATGACAAGGCCCAGTGGTGAATAGATGTGGGCTGAGCAGGAGTTTTATTAGCACAACAGACTGTATGCTTACTTATCAAAGCACTCCTTCTTTATGGCGGGTTGGGAAAAGGTTTTGGGTTGGTTTGGGTTGTTTTCAATGTCAGTCATTCTGTGGGGATGATCCATTGCCACGGGTGTTGAGAATGACGTGCCTTAAGTTTGCGAAGTGGCCAAGCAGAAACTAACATAGAAATCAAAGGAAACTTTAGTCTTATGATTAAAGTTCATCTTATAAAGCTGAACTTCTCTTAAACCAATGCCATGGTAAAAAAGTTCTCTCCTGTTTCTCCTTCCTTTCTGTGCCATGGCTGTGTCTCCACCAGTTTAACAGAAGAGCATCCCAGTCAGGTTAAGTTACATTTCAGACCTTGTTGGCTAAACTGGATACTGGCAGAGGAATCTTCCTCCCTTGAGTGGTATTTTCTTGCCAGGAAGGGAGAGCATATTATTCTCCATTGGATAAACTATAAAACTATACAAAAGGAGGGACACATTAATGGTCTTTCTTATCTTCATGTCCAAATTTCTTATTAGCTGCCTTGGTTTTTTGGTTTTTTTTGCTCTCAGCAGTGGGACCTCTTACACAGAGTGAAGATCAAAGCATATTCTTTTATTGTGTCTTGTGCCTAACCAAAGCTAGATTATCAAATATATTACTCCTCATGTTCCTTGGTGAAGAGTTTGAGGCAAAAAGGCACATAACTTTCCTTTAGAGGAATATAGTTTAAATCAGAGGTTCTAGTGAACTGGAAGTGAATAGCAAAAATGTGTTCAGGCTTCAGATGAAGAAATACTGAATAGAAAATAAATGAATCACAACTGATGAGATTTTCGGTTTAAAAAAAATTTTGTTTTATTTCACAATCTCATCAGATTAAAAAAATACATATGTGCCTAGCTAATTTATCTGATAAAATGCTTTTCCTCTGACACATTTCAGTCTGTACACTCGGGCAACAGAGTATTTTTCTCTGATGTGTAAGTGATGCCTTACTTATTATTTTGCAAATATTTTTATAATATATAAAACTAACAATAAGTAACTGATATTTTTAGGAGTCTTGTTTGGTTTCAGGAGTACAGGGCAATATTTTGGAAGTAGTTGAGGAACTTGTGTTGATCTAAAATCCTACCTTACTGGCCACAGGACCACCAGGACTGCTGGATACTGTACTCAAGAAGGACTTTTTTGTATGTGTGTGATTTTGAATGTTTGTTACTCATTCCTAAGTGCCACCATCCACCCAAGGCATCATTTTTTGATCAAATCAAAGCCCAAAACAGCTGTTTGTGACCATGGTGAGGATACCATAAAATCAGTGGTAACAAGTAGTACAGAAAAGATTATATCAATGCTATGCTACTGAAAATTTGCTGCTAGTAGCTCAGAAATGTACACTTTACTTCTTCTTATAGAGGGCCCTTATTATGTTCTGGAAATACATAATTATAAGAAATTAATATTTATCCACAATCACAGATTGTCAAGGTCAAGAAGAAGCAAATGAAATGATTGTTGAGTTTCCTAAGTTCTTACTATTTAAGGAAATTGAAGTAAATGGTAGTAAGCAAAAGTTCAACAGAATCAAAAAGTGGAGCTGAGAGTCTTGCACAGTGAAAGAACATCAGGAGTCATCATTTGGCTTGAATTCTGGCTGCATCCCAGCTTTCCCTCCCGAGAAATGCAGATTCACTCTCCTTTTAAAGCACATTACCACCTAAGCAAAAAAAAATCCTCCCATCTCTTTTAGCCACAGTTGTAAATTTGACATACTTGCTTTACTAGAGGATACACACTACATTTAACATTTAACAAAATGCATTCATGTTGGGCCGTAAGATGTTCTTGTAAACAAGTACCCCGTTCCCCGAAGAAGGGTAATTTCAGTGTTATAAGAAACGTCATGTTTTTGTTTCTGACACTGCCATACCTAATGTAAACACCCTTCCCCAAGGAAGAAAGGGGGAAAGTAAGAATACAGAAAGTACTGCATGAAAACTTTGTTAGGACCACCCCAAGCCTGTCTTCTCTCTCCGGTGGTGATGGGCACAGCACTGCACCCTCCCTGAATGTACTGCCATTTTCTCCTTTTAGGGTAGCAAATCCTGATCTGCAAAGTTCATGGTGGCACAGGAGCCGCAGCCAGTTCCAGGAATCTGCTGCCGCTTCCCAGGTCAGCTCAATGTTGCTTTCATCAGGAGTGTCACTGCAACGGGGAGAAGTTGTTATAACGAGTTTCAGGAGGCATTGACATAATCAGGTCAGCTGGAAGTGCATAAACAAGGGAGAGGGGAACAAAATCCGTAGAGAAATGTATATCTTTCTATCCTGTCCCCGTGAGACATTAGGTAGAAAGCCTTTGCTCTCACCTGCTAGTGTGGCATCCTTGATTCCTCCTTTTGTCTTTCTGGCTGTAAGGCATTTTCTTCACTGCAACCTGACAGTCCAAGGACATTTTCATCCATTGCTTGGATCTTGGGCAAATCTTCCCTTTCTTCTTGTTATCATGGCAGGCAGATTTTTTAATAGGCTGCTTAATGGGCTATGTAGCCCCCCACTGTGGGAATGTGTGTTAGCGAGATGGAGAGAGGATGGGGTCTCTCCAGAGGCTTCAGGGCCACTGGGGAGGGAAGAAGAGGAAATTTAAGGGAATACTGTATGTTACAGGAACATCTAGAAAGCTTATGTGTCTGATGATGAAAACGTTACTGGGCTTTTGTATTTTCTCCCCTTTTGAGCCTATCGACAGTTATTCATGACAACTGTGATTTGAAAAGGGCCAGAAAAAAATACCATGTTATGTAATTTGTAACTGCAGATGGCACATGCTAATGCAAACTTTGGTTGATCATAGAGCAGGCTGCTGTTACAGCTGAGGCTGAAAAATACTTTTTCATTAAAAAAGATAAATTAGTCTAGAGGTGTTGAAATTGCTGGAGAATCTTCTTTTCTGTTGTGACACTAGTTACACATCAGAAGTAGGGCCTGCAGTCCTGGCTGGAAGATGAAGCCCTCTGTATTTACTGGACATTTAAAGTACATAAATGCTAACATACATGCCAGTATTTAACACAATCTCTTGCTGTAAGTGATTTCATGAAGAAGAAACATGGCAGATGTTTGTGTTGTACTTTATGCTGTCGCTGTTGCTAAGCAAATAATTTTCTTTCAAAAGAAGAGGGCTTTGAGAATATGAAAGAGAGTCTTCATCAGTCCCATCTCCATTAAGCATCCAAATTAACCAAGAGAGGAAGAGTCTTGTTGTAAGAGGGAATTGGGAAACACATTTTGTTCATGAGAAGCTGGATTGTTGTGACCTGCTGCAGCACCTGTGAGAACTCACAGATTAAAGGGACCGGTTTTAGACAGTCCTCTTGGGAAAAGTTTGAGATGCCCTAAAAAGAAGATGCAGTTGGCAGGCTAGATGCTGTGACCTTCTCTTTACAGATGAAGACTGGCTCTGACAGAAGTGGGCAAAGATCTGCAGGGGTTTGGGATAAGACTGATGTCCTTGCAAGTACAGTCTCCTGCTTCTGGCAAGAGTGTGGCAGTGTATCACTCTCTGTATTTGGATTATTACCATGCTTTCTACCTACTTACACTTCACTTGCAATTTGGGATAAGTAGAGTCATCATCTTCATTTTATGCCCCAAGGTTTTGTCTGGTACAGCTGTGTAGCTTTAACAGCTGCTGGATTTCATTATAGAAGTGGCTGCATTTTAGGAATAGGCAATGAGATTTCTGCTGCAGTTTGTTCAGCCTGTTTGTGAAGCACCTTGTAGATCCAAGTGTGTAAAAAAGTGCTTAATAATATTGATCTTACAATAATAATAATGATAATATGATTATGATCCATATTTTGATATGCAATTTACTGCTGATTTATTATACAATATGCAGAAAATCTTGAGCCTATGTTACTGAGCCTCACTGAACACACTCCAGATCTAGGAATTAGATTCCTGTTCTGCAGCTCAGTGATTAAAATTAAAAAAAAAAAATAAAATACTCCAACACTTGTATTTACATTCTTGCTGCAAAACAGGTCACCCTGCCCTTTGAGTTCTGTTTTCCACAGAATGGGCCAAATCTGTTCCCAGAGTGAGTCCTTTGACTCCAGCATGGTTGCACAAGAGATGACTGTATTTCATGAATTCTGAAAAATAACTCTCTTTTGATGGATGGAGTCTTATTCTTGCCAGCATGCTAGGTGTTGTTTTGTTGTTTTGTTTTGTTTTGTTTTTTTTTCCCATTGACATTAACTGGAGCTGGAATAGACATTGTTTACTTGAAAAAAAGAAAAAAAGGAAAAAATGTATTTTATCTGCTTTCTAGCCATTGTACAGTTATCATAAGACTGTAAATGACAGCAAAATCAGAAGATATAATAAATATCCTATCTTAGTTATGCCTTCCTTTGTAATATCATTCCCTGCTGAAAACACAAACACAGTTCTGCTGTAAAAACAAGAAAGGAATTGGGTCCACTTGGCTTGCTGCTTCCTCTCTGAGCTGGGAGCTCTGGGTAAGGATTGGCAACAGAAGGGGATATGCTCACCTGAGCACCCTACAAAGAGAGCCTGGCATGGGTATTAACACCCACAGGAGCCTGCTGGGAGAGGCTGGAAGAGGCCAGGGGGACTGGAAAGCCCTTTCTGCCTGGCACAGGTGGGGCACCAAGCAAGGAACTGCTGATTCTCAGTGTGGGAGGGTGGTAGAAAGGCATGGAGGAGAGGGATAGAGCCAGCTGGGAAGGCAACTATGATAAATTAGAGGCTTTCTGGAGAGTATGGAATTGAAAGGTCAGAGGTGCCTGAGGAAGAGACAGTGGAACTTCTCTTGCACAGGGACGAGAAGAGATGACTGGAGTCACCCACGCAGTGTAGCAGGACAGCTTTCAGTGGACAACTGATTTAATCCCTCTGCCCCTGCACAAAAGAAACTGGCCAAGCCAGTCATCTTTCCATTGTCTCGTCTCCAATTACTTTGCCATAGACGGGGACCTGCAGTGCCCCAGACTGTGTCTGGTGGCAAATAAATAAATCTGATTGACTAGTGCTGCGAACATTAATTCTCTGGGAGTAGCAACAGAGTGGCATTGCCCTTTGTACATGCAAGGTCCAGGGAAAAAATATACTGGAGCACTTTTCTTCCTGATGTTTAGCTGAAAGTAACATTAAAGACCTCAGCTCCTCCCAGCAGGTCATTTAGCCCCAGGAAATACCCTGTTCCTCTGTGGTTATTGCTTAATTATTTTCAGCTCTGTAATCTAATTTGCAGTTTGACTCTGTGTTGATTCTAGCTGCCGTATCATAACCCTTGCAGTACAGGAAATGTGACGCAGGGCTGGCTGTACTGACGTCTAAATCTTTCGGTGAAAAGGACCCTTTTCTAAGCCTGCAGCTTCAGGAAATTATTCATTTTCTAGAAAGCCTGAAACCTTTTTTTATATTCTGGAGATTTCACTTTCTCCTGTTTTCTTTCAAAAGTGCTTGACAGAGTTTACAGTGCAAAACTGAGTAATGAAAGGTCTTTCATGGAGCGTGTGCCATTCCTCTTTAGTTTTAAAGCAGGATGTTAGAGAAATATGTCACACGGAGGAGCTGTTAACATATTCCTTTTATTTTAATTAATTATAGCAGATGCTTCAGGTGTTCTAGAAAACAAGGAAACAAACTCACAGCTATGAAGGGATGCTGTCTGAATATAAGAACTTCAAATGAGATAAATTAACAATTGAAAC
This sequence comes from Lophotriccus pileatus, assembly GCA_035583135.1. Classification (NCBI taxonomy): domain Eukaryota; kingdom Metazoa; phylum Chordata; class Aves; order Passeriformes; family Tyrannidae; genus Lophotriccus; species Lophotriccus pileatus. Next base: position 10,002,619 of record JAWWES010000011.1, read on the forward strand.
GTTTAAAGTTTGAAATATTATTAAATATGGGCACAAATCATGTTGTTTTATTTTAAACAGAAATAACTGAGTTTATGCAGCACCTACTACCTACTTGGTTTCTCTAGAAATCTCCAAAAACTAACAGGAAATCAGAGCCCTAGGGGGGCATCTGATTTGAAGTATGGCTCATCAAGCCTCTCTTTCTCATGTCTGGAATTGTTTGACAAAATACAGGGACAACATGTATGGTTCATGGGATGTGATATATGGGATGCTTTTGAGCTCAAAGATTCTTATGGATGCTTATGAATCATGTAAGTCTGTGGGAGGGTGTTTAATCTGAAATAAAGCAAAAAGGGAAAGAATGTGAAGGGGTGTCAGAAATGTAAGTCTCCAGGAAAAGCCATCAAAAAAGTCTCTGGAGGAAATAATCTAGACTAGGAGATGAGAATGTGGGAAGCATATGGGAATTAGCAATCAGCAGTCCAAGGACTACATTTTGGATGAATATTCTGGATGAGTAGGAAGTATGGCAAGCACAATTTTATTACGTTTTTCTTGTAGCCCTTTTGTTTCCAACCCTTGCATGGTTACCTCTGAACCTTGGTTTCAAACCAGGTTAAATAAACCTTCCTATTGTTTTCTACAAGTCTGTCTCATGTCAAGGTGCACTGGAATGAAACAGAGGGCCCGAGCCTGCAGCCTGGGGGGCTCAGGGTCTCAGAGGGGCAGTGGAGGGGTGGGGGTTCCTGTTGTGTGTGTACTGAAGGGCCTTGCCATATCCTTGCAGCTGCTCTGAATCTTGCATTGCCACATACTTGGTTGTGTTTGGGACATTCCTCCCGGCTGGTGCAGGAAAAGCTCCTTTACTGCAGTGTCTGGGGGTTCACAGGGCATTTCTCAGCCTATGGGGGTGGTCAGGCATCCCTGTGTGATGTTTGTGCCCTGCCTACAAGCATCTCAATTTATAATCTCAGGATCAAGGAAAAAGAGATCTCCACATGGTGGAATGTGTGGAACAGCACGTTCTAGGCTGCTGGACTCAGCTGAGCAGGATTACTCCAAAACATTGTGTGCTGTTCAGCCTTTGTTGTCTTAGGGATGTGGATTATGAGCATGTGCAGAACAGTTATTCCTGCTCCTCTCCTGTTCTCCTTAGTCACGTAGCTCTGCAGAGCTTTGTGAGGCTGCAAGTCAGAGCAGCCCTTCCAACAAGGAATTTCAGGGGCTGGTGTCGGTTCACTGAAGTGGTGTGTGATAACTAATCATTGTGGTGAAAAATACAGTAATACTCCTGAGTTGTCTCTGAGCTGTTGTACAAATGCACGTGTGTAGAGAGGGAGAGAAGAAAAATTGCAATTAGCCTCCATATCCCTTACACAGGAGGATGATTGTCCAGGTCACCTCCTCTCTACTCCCCAGCCCTTGGTCAACGATACAGGTGAGCCCCCAATAATATGCCCCATGGCATTGCAGTTGCAAGGCCTTTCCTCCTGAGCAGTATTGTGACAGCTAGGCCTGCACTTTGAATTAGACAATTTTTTTCTGGTAACAGAATTAACTGCATTAATTCAGTATAAATGAGACTGAAACGGATGTGTAAATAAGACTCCATTGTTATATAAAAATATTGCATTATTCCAATTCTCCTCTTGCTTGTGGAAGTTTTTCTCTTAGGGGAAAATATTCTTCCAACAAATATCTCAAATATCTGGCTCTGCTCAGCTGATTCAAAATGAATAGTCATTTTTTTTTTTGGTCTTTATGGTCTCAGTCTGTATTCAATTTTAGACTTAGAAATTCTGACTGAAGTCATTGGAAGACCTTTGATCCATTAGTAATGCAGGATCAGATCCCTCTCCATGTAAAAGACCTAACAAAGGGTGAGGAAATGGCAACCTCCCCTTGCTTCATCACACAGCATGGTGACTCTTCTGTGATCAGACACAAATGTAATGATTCAGGAAAAAAGGCCTTAAAGCTTAGAAGAAAGGCTGGAAAAAGAAGATATTCAAATGACAGCTAGAAGAAGGGAACAATGCTGATATAATTGGAGTAGACAAAGGATGTTCACTTTGTGACACATTTTGAGAAACATCCAGGAACATTTGTTATGCCAAAGCGGGTTCATGGTTCAGTGGAAATGCCATCTTCCGATGGGGAAGTAAGCAGAAGAGGCAGCGCTCTCTGATCAGACAAAGGAACAAAAATAGTTCAGGGTTCCACAGCAGATAGATGTATACAAGTTCAGATATATTATTATGATAAAAGTCCTGCTAAGTGCGCATAGCACTTTCCTTTAGTGGTTGTTCCACTGAGGAATGACTGCATACTGCTTGTGTTCCCTGACGGAGGGCAGCAGTGTTCAGATGATCTGGCTCCGTAAGTACCGCAACTGGTACTTATGATCTGGAGACTGTTTTTATTTCTGTATTTAAAATACATGACAAGAAGGCATGGTCAGGCCTGTTCATGCCTTAAGCAGTGTCTGATGACATGGGAGTTACTCAGATTTATGTACTCTAATGCTGGCGGTCCTGCCACGGCAGCCTCGTGTAACAACTGGAGTCCTTGGTTTAAGGTAAAAAAGTTTGCAGAAGTGGCTTTTTCACTTTTAACTTTTAAACTTTTTATTAGAAGAAAAGCTTCCCTTTTCTTACTCAAGCTGCAATAATTTCCATGAAGTTTTGAGTATAGGGAGGCAAATTACAATAGACTTGAAAACAGAAGCCAGGAGAAGCTCTTAGTGCATTTGTACTGACTGACATGTTTTAGAAGGCTTTTCTCTTGGTGATCAAAGCTATGTGAGCTGTTGTGTATATGTCTGTATACACACACATTCACACACATGCAAATAGCAGAGTATGAACTCCACAAGTATTCTAATACCATATATATGTGTGGGTGTGAGTGCAATAGGCAGGATATGTGTTTTACTTTGTTCAGAGGTGAATTATGTTCCTTTAATTGTCTGGACCGAAGCTGTGGGAGAAAGAGTTGAACCTGCTCAGGGGTAGACAGTCCAGGAAGGCTGACTGGAGAGGAAGCATCCACAGAGCTCTCTTCTGATGAATAGAAACACTGTTCTATGCAACAGCAGGAATTTGGAACACTCAGAAAATCACCGAGTAACTGAAATCAAGACTGAAAGCAGGACCTGCAAGGATGGCACAGGCAGAAGAGGGAGCATTTGTTAAACCCTTCAATACCCTTCTCAGTGGCTGAGATTATTCTCTATCTAAAAAGTTAATTGTTTTATTTTTCGTATTTTAATAATACCTGGGGGCTTTGAGTGTTTTTAGGTTTTAGGGTTGCTGAATAGGTCTAGGCACGTTCACCTCAATGCTGTTGTCTAGCTTGGGCCACACAGCGCTGTTTGATACAAGTTGTATTAAATGAAGAATAACTTTCTTCAAAGTTATTCAACTTTTCTGAAAGTTGGCAATGAATGTTTTCTGAAAGGCATCAGGAGGAGACTTTCCCATATGCCTGCACGTAGTGCTGACTGATTTCACTTTTAACAATATGTTCTTTATTTCTAACTCAAGTTAGATAGTCTTAAGAATTACAGCCTTTATTTTTGCTTTAATGACTTTGTTTGCTAAATTGGTGAGCCCCTATCCTAAAAGTACATGTTCTTCTCCTACAAGTACCTTCTCCTCAGTAAAGTGGTTTTAACTGCATTTAGATCTGCTCCTAATCTTTCTTCTCCAAAAGAGAGATTAAATGGTCTCTCAGTGTAGGGCACCTTCTCTTTCCCTCTTATATTTTTTGTTTCTTTTTTTGTGTTCTGGCTTTAGAATGTAAGGATTAGACCTGTATGTAGCATCCTGGAATATATCTTTGGTCTGATCACCAAAGTATGCTCATTAGCCCTCTCCTGCTGGCTGACCTTAGGTGCATCCAAAGATTGTATAAGTGTTTTTTCCCAAGGAAATAGGGCTGAACTTCTGTTCACTGTGATACAAAATCTTTAACAGAGATACAAACAGGGTGTAGCAATTCTGAGAGTTATGTATGAC
>JAWWES010000011.1:10006722-10028833 GCA_035583135.1 Lophotriccus pileatus
TTGTTTGAAATAAACCTCTTTTTTTTTGCAAAAAGAGTTATAGATGTAATTTGCATTACTGTGGCACAGCATGGACTCTGGTGGTTTGATTTTCCAGATCTCAGACAGCCCTTGAAGAGTCTGCTGGTTGTTCATTCAGCTAAGTGGATTCTTCCATAAGGCGATCCTCTATGTCAGCTTGCCCTCTGAAATATGTAACACATTTTGTGTTACAGCTGAACCCTCAAGGCCTGGTATTTTGAGCAAAGGAATGCCCTTAGCCACACTACTAAAAGTTTTGCAGGATGGTGCTTTTACCCTGTAATCTCTCTTCCTTTTAATTAAGAAAACATGCCTTCTGAACATCAGTTGTTCACACACAATCTTCAGCTGACTCACACAGAGGCTTGAGTGTCCTAAGTTAGGTATCCATTTAAATGCTGCGTTATTCTTCAATAAATAGGCTAATATCCATTGACTCCTTTTTTAGTGGATAAAAATATACTCTTTACACTTCCTCTCTCTTTTGCATAGTGCAACTAGGTGTTGCTGGCATCATTTTCAGTGTTTTAAACTTTCTGCTGTGACACACTACTGAAGCTTTTTCAGTGGAGCTTTTTTTACCTGTGGAAACAGAAGCAGATTTTGCTGAATAAATTGTCTCATGGGACACCCATCTGGTAGAAGCTGCTATTTAATTTTTAGTATCATTAAAGTGACATTAGGTGTGGCAGAAACCAGCCTATGATATGTCTGATTTGGGGGAAAGCTACCCCTTTAATTTCTTTTATGCAGTGAATCTGTTCATGTGTCTATACAGGATACTTCTGCACATATAATGCTTGCAGAATTGATCTCTTAGTAAAAAATATTTGGCTCCAAGAGCCTTAGAGCTGAAAAACTAAGTGAATCAATACATTGCTCGCTAAATGAAGAAGCGATAGTTTGAAAACAGCATTTGTTCGTTCTAATTTGCACGTTTGACCTTCAATATGCCTCTAAGTCAAGCAACATTCTTAAGAGGTGGTGCCAGGAGGTAGGTTTCCTTCTTGTTATTACATTCCCTAGGCTGCTCTCAACCGTGTTTCTGTATGGTAAGCCAAACTTATCCTTGGAGTAAGACCATTTTAGTCAACGGATGCATTTGGCCCATTAACTTTAGCCTGTCATAAAGTCAAGGGCAAAAGGATATTCTTATGCAAAGCAGAATCACTGTAGATATGCTACTAATCACTGAGGATTAGAATGAAGATATTCCTGTCCTCAGAGCACCTTCCTATGGCTCTTCAGCTTTTTTTTTTTTTTTATAGCAAAATTACAATGATTTTATTCTCTTATTTCTAAGAAGAAATCATAGTTTCATCTGTTAACATGAAATGGTGAAACTTTATTAGAAAAGCAAATTGTTTCCTAAATCTTTTACTACTTCTGTGCGTGTGATTGCTAAGCAATAGTAGTTCTAATTACAATTTCATAAACTGCCTATGGGCAAAATGGTAGTTTGTATGTGAACTTTCCAGTATTACTGTTTGGGCTTGAACATTCTTATGAATTATTTTAAATGTGTGTATTTCAAAGGAAAATAAATTCAAAATATCTGTGTAGGACTGAACCTCATTCACCTTAATCTTGTAAGTAGATCTACAGGAGTTCAGTGGGACCACTAGTTAGAATATGACATCAATTATTCTTAGGGTCCTGAATCTAATTTTAAGTGGCATTTTATTATTAATATACAATGTTTTGTTTGAACAATATAACTAGTATCCTTCCAGTGTTCTCAAAACTAAACTACAACACCCATGACAGTAAATATTTCATTGGCAGAATTAAAGGGATTTTTGCCTTCAAAATGAAAGACTTCTTACATTTAATTTTGCTTGGATTCAACATGATTGGATTTTAGCTGTAAATACTTTAGAGTGTATCCTAAATATATATATATATATATGAGAGAGGAAGTGATTTCATTCATAAAGAAATGCAGCTCATCACTGTATTTAATTACAATGTTCTGAACTGAAATACATAGCCGGTGGGAATAGGACTATTGATTAAAAACTAGGGTAGCTCCTGGTTTAGTCTGTTGGAGGCTCTTCTTTCTTTTTTTTTTTTTCCAATTACTGTGTGTAGGAGAGGTCAGTCTGATTGTATTATAAAATTAGGTAAAGAGACAGTATTTTTGTCACTGAATTGCTTGTGATCCATTTCTTAAGAAAAGACCTAGTAGAATACTTTCACTCTAAATTCAGGGTGTTTTGCTGTGATTGGTGTTAAGAGTTTTTACATTACCCTCCAAATTCATCATTACAAATCAAAAGTGCCCAGGAAACAAACACTACAAACTGATACTCATACGAGTGTAAGTAGTCTGGTTTGTACCATGTATTTCCCTTCCATTTGAGGGAAATTTGCTATGGAAATTACCATGGGTGTTTGGAGAGCGTAAAGAAGCAGAAGAAACATCATGAGGATTTTATAGAAGGGAATCTCATAATAATATCTGAGAATTATATACCTTCTTGGGCACAGCACCTCTTATCTGAGAGCCTAGTTGTGCTCTCAGAGCATCCCCAGCAGGAGGGCTGAGACTTGCTGAGCTCCATGGACACGGATCGCTGCATGTTCATCAAAGAGGTGGCTCCTTTGTGGCAACTGGTTTTATTTTATATTGCAGTCAGGTTTATACTTGTCTGGTGAAATATGCTAATTAGTGAAATGCGATTATGTTGATATTGGAATAAATAGTATAGTAAGATTTCTCAAAAAGGTAATCAGGTTGTGCTTAATGCTGCTTCTCAGTGTTTTATAAATTGATAAAAAACAGAGCTCATAAGGATCTTAAAGGGTCATTCCCTCTGTCCTCATACTGGATCAGCCCCATCTAAAACACCTTGATAGATGTTTGTCAGGCCTGTTCTTAAAAACTGCCAGAGTGAGGACTTCACGGTCAGCCCAGGCAATCTGCCTTTACACTCAGAAAAGCTTTTGCTAGAAGCTGAAATTTCCTTGGTGCAATTTAGGCCCATTATTTTTGTCCTCTCTGAAGTGGATAAGAAGAGCAGTTTATCTCCCTCCTTTTTCACAGCAACCTTTTACATATTTGAAAGCTGTTACCGTGTCACCTCTTAGTCTTCAATTCTCTGGGCTAAACAAACCCAGTTCTTTCTGTACTCTCCCAAGGGTCACGTTTTTCAGAATTCTGATCATTCAAGAAGCATTTGTGAAACTCCCATCGACTTTGGGAAGCAAGTAAAAATCTTGTATTTGCAAAGCATCTAGACTTAATACAGCCATTTTTTACATAAGTGCCTTGTAATCTACATTTATGTCTAAAATGTGTTTGCTTAAAAATCACAATAGTACATCTTAGCAATGACCTTGTGTATCCACGCTGGTGGGAGCACTCAGCCTTTGACTTGTGTGTTTTAGAAATGTACATGGGACAGATGGGTATCTTGTATACTCACATGACATAACATCTGCTGGTGAATAAAGACTGTTACAGAGACATAAAATAAAGCAGGGAATGTGTTTACAAGTGCTCAACCAGTGTTGCATATACAGTAGTGTACAGAGTTACTTGGAGGAAAAAAAAGTTGAAAACAATTGCAAAAAATGTGTCCCTATTCTCCTTGAACAATTAAGATACTTTAAATGTTTCTGCTGTCTGTGCTAGGATATACAGAGCAGAATGAAGAAAGAATATGCAATAAGGTCATCAGTCATTTAAAAGAGAAATGACAGAGGTAGAGCTTCTCTTCAGGTTATTTTGTCTGCCATTCTTTTCTTTCCTCTTTCAGATGTCTGCAGTATTGAGGTCTTCATGTAAGCTAGCCACCGTACAGTGCCTTTTTTGAGTGGTAAATAAGAGCTTTTAGAGTTCGATTATATCTAGTCATATTTAGATATCTATTTCTGGATGAGATGAATTGCTGCTGAACCGCTTTTTTCCCACCCCATTAAATTTAGCTGAGTCTAGGTGACTAATTTAAATGAGTGGACTCTGCCTGAGTTGCCAACCAGGTCCCTTAATGGGATTTCCTTTAGATTCTCCAGGATCTAGGGCAGAAAGTCCACGTTGTGGCTTCTTTAAAAGAAAGCACTGAAAAGATGACAAGCAGTCACTGGGAGTTGAGTTGTGTGGCTCTAATGCTCAGCAGGTGGAAGATCTGACACTGGCATGACTCCAAGGGGAAATCTGCCATGGGTGAAACAGCTCCAGGAAGGGGAATTGTACTCTCTCTTTCCAAAGAGAAAGGGAGGAAGAGTCAGAAGCAAAGATAAGTAAGAGAGACCTTCAAAGACCCTTCAGAGGAGAACAGCAAAATAAAGGAGGACTTCTGAAACAGCTTTGGTGGAGACAGCAGGAGAGAAGCTGGATGTTTAGGAAAGAGAACTGGGAAGACAAATCAGGATGTTCCTATTTTACCTAGTTTTCCCAGGGCAGAGGACTCACAGAGAGGGATATGCTGTAATAAAAAGGACTATGTAGGAATTTCCTGTGAACTTCCTACTTATTCCTGAGTATTAGCAGAAGACCTGACTCTGCAGACTTCAGGAGTGCTGACAGCTGCTGGAGAAGAAGAGCTGGAACAGAGATTGCAAATGAGGGATACACACAGTGTACCTTGTTAGGGAGGAATGGGAGACTCTTGAGTTTGTACTACAGTGACTGCAAAGGGTGTGAGAAGACAGGGGATCTCCATGCTGGAGATGGAGGATTAACTGAATTGATTTCAGCTGAAAGTTTGAAATTACCAGGATAATTAGGAGAAAACTGAAACTCCTGTGCTATAGAAGGGGCATCTGCCTGCAATAACATCCTTGTCCTAAGCCCTGAGTTGTGTGAATCATTCCCCCTCAGAGCAGCCTTGGAGAGTAGTGGTTGCTGGGAGCTGACCCCGAGGTATGACTCTTTGTAATGCTGCTGCTTTTTTCCACCTCCTGTTTCTATGGTGCCCCTTACCTGTATCTTTAGCCAATTGTATTGTGCTTTCTCTGGGCTCACATATATCAGTCAGACAGTATGAACTGAAGTCAGACCCCTGCCCCTTCCTTCTTGCTGATATTCTCTGGACAGACAGCAAGCTCAAGACCAACTGTACATGCCTAGATGTGAGAGTAGGAAATTCTGACCCAAGTCAAGTGTTCTTGCACTGCTATCAACTCCAATTGATAATTTTTTTACCCCTCAACAAAAATAGGAGTAGGTTCTACTTATTTACACCACTATTTGATAACTACTAAAGAACAGCTTTATTAAAATCTTATGTGTAACTCTCAAGAAAAGTTTGTTCCAGTTCTGGCTTGTAATTCTGTTTTGATTGGTAAGGGTATGATACATAAAGTTCTCTAAGTTTTGGATTGCTACCTTTCTCAATCTAATAATTGGGTAATGTCTAATCTTCAGCTAAGTATGAAATTAAAGATTAGCAGACTCTTCAGTGGTGCTTCCAACCCAGGAAATATTCAAGGTGTAGGAGTTTGTGGTTTGTAGCAATACATGAGCTACACAAACACTTAAGCAAAAGCCTATGTCATGTCAGGCTTGACTTACAGAGGGGCTTTCCTGTCTGAGGCAAACACTGGGCAGAGATTTGGTATTCAGAGCAGCCCAATGACTGTGTTAACCTAACCCTGTCCTTGGCTCAGGAAATGCTTGAGTATTCAGTACAAAATGGTCAAGTGAAGCTGACAACAATCCGTCTAAAAATAAGTGGAGGTCGGTGGTGATGTCATCTTCAGGGAGATCATCGAGGTTGCAGTCCCTGCTCCAGTCAGAGACAAGATTTGAACAGGACTTTCCCACAGCTCAGAGATGTGTTCCACTGAAACTAACTGAGTGGAAGAAAAATAAGAACTATTTCCTACTCTTCATGGTAGTGCAAGTAGGACTGCTGTGGAGCATTCCTGAAAGGGAATATGCAGGATGCCTAAGTCCCTGCATGTTTTCAGGAATGTTTCCTTCTTCAGTGTGCCTGAGAGTCCACAGGCCTACTACCAACATCTGCAAGGTTCAGGTTTTAGGTTGGGTCTTATTTTAGGTGCCTCTTAAATCTGAGCTGACACCTGTAATCTGAAGTCCTTTGTCCAGATTTTTGTGACCAACATTAACCTGTTGATGCTTAAGGTGTAACTTCACAAATGTGGTCTGAGCTCAGCAAAGCTTTCCCTGGCTCTGCCTTAGTTCTGACCTCTTGGTGGGAATGATGCTGAGGTTACTCAGGACCGAGTGAAATTACTTAGTTCTGTTCTGGGTCAGAAAGGAGTTCAAAATGTGCTCACATATCAGCACATCTTAGGTAACCAAGGAATAGATAGGATAGGGGATGAGGACAGACATGGTGGAAAGGGTGGAGGGGGTGGCAGGTGCATAAACTGACCATGTCACCGATCTCCAAATGTCATGGATGTCCAAATTTCCCAAAATCACACTTGCAAGTACAGGGTTTTCTTACGTCGTTATGGGCAATGAAAAATAATGGTGTAGATTAAGGTGGTTTTGCTTCATGATTTAATTTTTGTCCTTCTTTTCTTGACTTTTCTGATGTGCAGATCTTACTACAAATTTTCCTTTCCTTCATCTCCAATTACAAATATTTCCAAACTAATTAAATATCAACACTTCTATTTTATGTTTTAGTGATGTGAAGCAGAGCTGATTAAAGGATAGGTAGGCAAGGACAACACAAAATTTCTCCATGTATCTGTCCTGCAATCTCCTCTGTAGCAAGTTTCCCTTCAGATGTTTTACACAGTTCACTGATGCACATGGAAAATTATGTTGCTGTAGTTAATAACCTTATTTTTCCTATTAAATTTATAACCCTTACCGGGAATTAAATGTGAATAAGTCACTTGATGTTTTTGCTCTTATTATAAAATCCATATGTTTCCTGAGATCTCCAAGTCTTGCCATTTAATCTGACTATAGTGATAATCGTTTTTGGAGAAAATGGCTATCTGGTGAATAACCAACAAATTTATTACTGCCTAAAACTCTAGAGGACATTCTTGTTTCTATTGAAAGCTTAGCATTTTTCTGAGATAAAAGACACTTGCCCATGTGCTTGTACTCAGTCTTTTTTGGCACAATTCATTTGTAACCTTTTTTTTTCTTTTTTTCTTTTACCTTTAGCACCTTGGATCTGGGATAAGTGATATTTGAGGGCATTTCAGTCTTCCTCTCTGAAATAATGACTAGCATGTCTTTCAGAATTGCTTCCTAAGTATCAGCAACTTTCCAGTGCTGACTGTTCACTGGTGCATTCTTTCCTCATGCAATCAATGGTGCAAAGTCCAGCTGGAGGCCAGTCCTTGGTGGTGTACTTCAGGGGTCAGTCCTGGGTCCAGTACTGTTTAACATCTTCATAATGACCTTCATTCAGGGGCAGAGTACACCCTCTCCGAGTTTCTAGGTGATACAAATTGTGAGATGTTCACAGGCCAGGAGGTTGTGCTGCCATCCAGAGGGACCTTGATAGGGCACAGAAATGGGCCAACAGGAATCTCATGAGGTTCAACAAAGTCCTTCAGCTGCGACTCAGGTGACGTCAGGCACTGGGCTCTCCAGTTCAGTAAAGACAGGCATACTGGAGAAAGTCCACTGGAGTCAAGTGAGGAGGAGATGTGAGACTTGGGATTGCTTATCCTGGAGCAGAGCAGGCTCCAGGATGATTCCTAAGAACCAGAAGGATCTGATCAATGTGTACTAATACCTGATTGGGGCAGGGACAGTGAAGAAGGAGAGCCAGACACTCCTCAGTGGTGCCACGAGGCAGGATGAGGAACAATGCACACAAACTGAAATAAAGAATGTTCCACTGAACATGAGGAAACAACTGCTCTGCTGTGAGGGTGGTGAAACACTGGAAGAGGCTTCCCAGAGAGGTCTTGGAGATTTTCTAAAGCTTACAGGACATGGCCCTGAGCAAGTTATTCTAGGTGACTCTGCTGAGAGCAGGGGTTGAACCCAGATGATCTCCAGAGGTGCCTTCCTGCCACAGCTGCCCTGTGTGAGTCCGTGGCCCTTGCATGAGCATAGCAGAAGCACTGCAATAGACTTTGTCTGGAAAATCTATCTGTACTCAAAGCTGACTCTTTTTACATATTTTTCCTTGTTCCAGCAAATTTCCTTGTGTTTCCAGATGCTTATAGTCTTACTTTCCAAGATTAATCCCAGTGTAAAAGTCAATTATTTTTATGTCCTCTTTGCTCTACTTAATTTGCAAAATGATTTCATGAGACCTTTAATAATTGTGCAATATACAGATTAAGGCTTTTCACATCTGAGACTTTGCCTAATGTATCCCATGGTTCTGTGTTCAGCAGGGCATTATTATAACCTACAGACTAAAGACAAGCTGGGGTTAGCTGTGCTTGCAAAAGATGAGCTTGGATCTCTCAAACACAGCAGAGCATCTTGGTTAAAGGTCAAGGTAGTTTCAGGATGTTACTGTATGTATGTTTGTTAACCATGGTACAGCTCTGAGTAAACAGCTTATTCTTTAAGCTCCTGTCCTCGTGTGTTTCCAACAGAAGAGTCATATAAGGGCATTGGGGTTGGTGGACCAAAGACTCGGTTAATTCTGGTGGAGCATCCTCATGCCATCTTGTGTACAATTTTTAAACTGCATCCCAGTTGTTTTCATGTGCAACTCCAAACTGACTGGTGAGTGCAGCTGCTAATCCCAACTAATTCTTTTTACCTTCTGTTGTTAATTGATTACTCTAATGCAGGGAAAGTCTCTTAAGTCTAAAACCCTACAGAATGCCTGTGTTATTAAAACAACGTTTTCCTTTCTTCCTTTCCTAGTCTGGTTGATTTAGAAACATTTTAGTAACACCATTTTCCCTAGCTGATTTTCCTTCAGACTTGACTCATTTCAGAACTGGTTGATTACCCTGATAAGCTCTATGGGCACTTTGTCTCAGCCTGCTGCTGCTGGGAGTGAGGTGCCTTTGGGATGCATGGTGAAGAAAGCCTGTCACTACTTGGCTTTGGCAGGTCTCTTATCAGCTACTGATGAAGGCAGTGTGCATTGAAGATCGTTGTCAGATCTGTGTTTAAAAATCTGTGTCATAATTTCTGGCTCTTCTTGAGATACCCATGTTTGGCCAAAATCCTTTCTGTGTTGTACATCCCCTTGACTTGTCTGTTCTTGAATCTTGTCCACTTCTTGGCAAGTTTTGCTTTAGAAGTCTTGTAGCTGTTTTTCATATCTCTGTTTCATGATTTAGCCAGTCCAGGCAAAAATATTTTCTCTGATACCTCAAGCAGAGGCTACTTTCATCTGTCATTTTCAGAGCATTTGAGCACTCATTGAATTATTCTCCTTATTTGCCACTTAGTAGCACCATTGCATGTGAATGATGCTTATGGGATATTCTTGATCAGTGCTAATCAATACAGATTCACTGAGTGAAGGACTAGGCATAGGTTACTTTCCTAACAAAAAATGAGAATTTGGAGTTATCAATATGATGGTTCCTGTAATTGCTTCTCACCCCACCTGAGCTGTACATGGGAGGGAAGGGGGAGAGGGAATTTGCAGTAGTGAAAATAGGAAAAGAAGGAATGGTAAAGCAAATCCCTCTGGCAGAATGTACTCCCTTCTCTTCACTCCTCCAGTTCATCTGCTCTTTTGTCCTGTGTATTAGCAGGCACAGAGTTTACATAAGGCAAACCTATCCACTTCTGTTTCTGAAATTTATCTCATTCTTAGCTCCATATTGTGATCTGTTATCCCTACCCACACCTGCTGAGCTGAGTGGTCACCACTTTTAACTAAATTTTATAACCTTTTCATCATTGTAATGGTTACTCAGTTGATCCTTGGATATAAGCGTTTGTGTTTGAGATGCTGGAAGTTGTAGAAGCATATAAGTCAAATGTAGGAGGATATAAAAAACTGCCAGTCTGGAAAGTGTTTTTCCTTTATTGCTTGCAGTTGTAAAAAAAAAAAAAAAAAAAAAACGAGATCAAGTTATCATGCCAAGATCTGGCATCTACCCTTTATCAAGAAGGCTGTTTCTGCTGAAGGCCTCTGTCATGAACTGGCTGCCCTAGGGAAGTCTCCTTCTGTAAACATCTGAAAGTAGGGTGGTGGCGGTTGTTGTTTGGCAGTATTAAAACAAGGAAACCAGACAGAAAATGTCACAGTAGTTGGACACTCCTACAAGCTGAATAAGAGAGAAAGGAAAGTACGTGAAGGAGGAAAGAGTGTCTTTGTAACACCCAGTTTAGCAGAAATGCAGCAGTGCATTCTCCCTCCAGTCTGCAATGCTGTGAGTCAGCCGTGCTCTCAAGCTACCTGTGAATGGAGTTTGAACTGAAGTGATTGCCTCACAAATCAGTGGGACTCTGAGGGCAAAATCCAGAGCAACTCTTTAAAAATACATTTCGAAGTGATCAAAGATGCATGTGTCTTACATTGTTCACCAGGGAGGAGTCTTTCAATAGCAACCAGAGTTAATGCAGTCATGAACTTGAGCATCTCTCAACAACTGTCTCACATTTTGCTGAAATTATCCTCCCATGAAACCTTTTTCTGAGCCATTCTTTAACCAAGCTCAGTAGCTGGAGAGCAGCCATTACATCTTCATCCTTCATCTGGTAAAGCAGCAGAACATTTACCAATGTATACACAGCTGAGAAATGCAATTTGACTGGTACATTAAAGGTATTTGGTGATCTTTAATCTTAGCATAACTGCTGCCCATCAGGGGTGCAGTAATGTGCTTCACAAAGCGCACAAGAGAAGACAAGACCCTTAATGAGTTTTGGCTGAGCTGGGCACGTTCTGCACAGTGTTGTTCAAATTGTCTCAGGCTTCCTGCCAAGTAATGCAGAAGAAAATGCCTTAGAGTATGCTAGCTGTCTATCAACCTCACAGAAAGTTTTCTCAAAGACAGTCTTTGATTTGTGAGTCAACCACTATTAAGCTAGTGTCAAAACCCTCTCTAGAGGCAACAAAATGGAGCATAGTTCTGTTGTTACTTCTAGCATCAAAATATTCATCTTGAACTCAAGGCTCTAGGTTATTTTTGCTGTGGTTTGTCTCTGGAAACCAGGAAGGGTTTGTGGGGTGAGTTATGTGGCTTAGCTTCTGAAATGCTGGGAATAAAAGCTGGGGAATGAATGGCTGGAAAGGTTGTGACCATCTTGTAACTGACCTTATTAATGGAAGCAAGAAGGGTTCTATCTTTACAAGACAAGGCTCACACCATAGGCTCCTAACTTGACTCACTTGCCCATACTGGCACATACCTGTGGAGTGAATGGCAAGTTTGCAGGGAAGTGCTGTGACCTCGCTCTGGTTCCTGTAGTCCACCTGCTAAACATGGCAGGTAGGACTGGTTGCACTAACTGGTGATGGCATATTGGCTCTCTGGGAGGCCCAGGGACTTCGCATTGCGTTGCTTCCAGGGAGATGTCATTCATCCCAGTGCCATGTCTGGAGGAGCTTCGTGGGCAGGCACAGTGGTCAGCTTCAAATGGACACTGCAGTGCCTCCTCCAGCAAGATTGCCTGTGTTTGGTCTCTCAGAGACTGTGGGAGAAGTCTTTGAGGAAGGGACACTAATGTTTAGTGAAAATGCCAGGGAATCATTGCAACAGCTGTCCAACACAGCCCCCACATAGGGGCTGAGTAGTCATG
This sequence comes from Lophotriccus pileatus, assembly GCA_035583135.1. Taxonomy (NCBI): domain Eukaryota; kingdom Metazoa; phylum Chordata; class Aves; order Passeriformes; family Tyrannidae; genus Lophotriccus; species Lophotriccus pileatus. The sequence goes on from JAWWES010000011.1 coordinate 10,018,364, forward strand.
ACAACTGTAGTTATCAAGCATTAGCATGGGCCAGCACTCAAAAATCGTTTTGCAGGCTTTAAATAACCCATCGAGCTATGGGCTGGCAACTGCAGAGCTGCTACATGACAAAAATACATCTTCTGACTTTGAGGAACTGACTAAAAGGACACTAAGCCACAGGTGATCACTAAAGATTCAGCCTAATTGCGAACGATATGCATAACAATGTTATGTCTCTGGGTAGTGCATCAATAGAGACCTGCTTGAGGTCTTCAGCAAGCCAAGCTATAGGCTAAGGATTTGTAATGATACCAGCAGGATATAGATGCTCAAAAAGGCCTTCACACATCAGCCTGATAAATTTATTTTCTGAATTTCCGAAAAGGCTTTTTAGAGCTTCGCCTCCTCTGAGTTTGCATTGTTGTAAGTATTTGAGTGTTTATATGGTGTGGAGTAATGGATTTAAAAATGAAGACATGAATTTTAATGCTGTGACTAAATTTGTAGGGCTAAAAGAAACAGAAAAATAACTTGGATGATGGAGAGCTCCTCGGATATTGCTTCAGAGTGGGTCCACATGTAATTGCCGGGAATTTTTCATCTCTTCCCCCTTCCACTTTCCTGATTTGGTATTCTCCTTTTCTTACCTTTCCTCGTTCATCCCTGATTCCTGTTCTCAAACTTGTGCCACTTTCCTTCCATCGCAGTTTCCCTTGGTTCTCCGTGTTCCCTACAATGCAAACATGTGACGAAGATACTGTAGCTTCACGAATTACATGGCCCCAGCTGTGCCAGCACTGTGCATTCCCAGCTGATGGCAAGTACAAAGGTAAACCTCTGCCATGTGTGGGAACACAGAACCAGGAATCTCATCAGCACAGCTGGCCTGCTGTGACCTGGTCACAGGTCTGGAGTCCTGGGTTCCTGTGTGGCAGCCTCTGCTCGTAATGTGAAGTGTGGAAGTTACCTTACAAAAAGCTCTAACCCTAGCAACCTACACATAACAAGAGTTGCTGAACTTGTTGTAGCCATAACACTCTCCAAGGTGGAGGCCTCAGGTGGCACAGGTTTTGTAAGAGTACCAAGGGAGAATCCCATATAACCATTTCTTTCCAGGGAATGCTCACTTGTGCAGAAGGGCTGGAATATGATTGCAAAAGATTTGAAATATTCACATATTGCTCTGATCATGTTGCTCTGTGGTACCCACACGCTGCAGAACTGAAGCTCTGCGCTCTTTAAAGCCTGTGCCAGCATTGCACTGCCATTAGAGAGCCCTGAGCTGCCTTGGAGGGACAGGGCCCCTCACTGGGCCAGGATGGTACCACGATGTTCGATGTTCAGCCCTGCCTGGCAGTGCTCTGCAGAGTGGGAATTTGCCGACTGTGCAAAGCAGCCTGGGGGAACGCTGCCTTAACACACTTAGAGTGCTCCTGGTAACTGAGCTGGCTTGCTCAGGTCTGATTTTAATCTTTTATTGTACACTGCCTGGTGTCAGTGGAGAGATCCTCTCAGTGTGCTTAGTCTCTCAGTCTCACTGTGAGATCATGGAGAGAATTATGCACCACCTATCAATGCCACAGTGTCTGAGAGGTTTGGGATGAATTCTCTGCAAGCCCATGCCTCCTCTGGCATACTGAGTAAGCCTACAGAATCTACTTTAGACAGTAAAAATCCCAGTGGCAATCTAGTGTCATATCCAAGGCTGTAAGTAATTTGTTATAATTTTGCATCCTCTTCTTGAGGATTTTTTTTCTGGACGTTTGATGCAATGAGACATCCCATCCACTCTCCATTTCAGTGGTTCATTTGGGAGGCAGCTCCTTCAAGAGTACTGGCAACAACAAAAGATAAAGATAAAAAAAAAAAGATCAATCTTCTTCCAGGATTTTACATTGTTGCCTCCCAGGGTAAGCAGGACAGCTTTAGGACTCCTGTTTTCTCCTTGTGAAATGATTAAAGTAGGAGTGTCAGTGTGTTTCCAGAGGACTGGAAGATGTTATGAGGATTGTGCTGGCAACGGAGCATCAGTGTCACGCTAAGGTGAATCTGTGACACAGTGAATGTCTCATACACTGCATGAGACAGAGGGTCTTACTTTTACTTTAGTTAAAGTTATTAATCCACTGAGAAAACTAGATATGTGTTTGTGAGATGGAGCTTCTGAATTGCTTCTTGAAAATGCTTCCAAACTATTGCCAATCCCATCATCAGAAGCAGAGATTCCCAACCTCTCTCTGTATTTACTATTACAATGTTTTTTGAATTCGGTCTCAAAGGTTCAGATCAGTATGCACTCTAGCTTTTAGTCCTACACATAAGATTTTCATCTCTTTCCCTCCCCCACCTCACTACTTGTGAATTCAAGAAATTTTAAATGTGCATTTAGTGTGCTTTCTGACCTTGACTTTTGAGCATTCAGGCCAAGCACTCAATCATTACCACATAAGTTCATACCCTTGACATACCATGAGTAATTGATCTCAACTCTCAATTATTATGTTAAGCTTATACGGATTTAGAAGGATGAGATCCTTCCTAATTAACCTCAAGTTTTTTGATAAGATTACACTCAAGATTGACACTGACAGTTCATAACTTATCTGAATTTTAAGGAAGCTCTTCATAAATTACCAAGCCAGGACTTCAGTGTTATTATAGAAATAGATTTCAAAACTCACTAAAAATGCTGAAAATGGGAAGGAGTTTTTGTAAGCAACTATAGCAGGGTGGAAGATGTGTTAGACACCCACAGAGAACGTTTCAGAGAACGGTAAGGAAGAACCGAAATGGGAGACTGTTTTTCATGGCAACTGACACGAGCTAAACTTTATTGATCAAGACAAAGAATGAAAAGGCAACATAAGAAGCAGATCTGCAGGTGGTGAAAGTCACGAAGCCTGATTCTCATGGGCTTTGTGCCTGGTGGTTGGGTTCACTTAAATCTGAGAAGGTCTTTAATGAAAGCCTTGCTCCGGGACGAAACACTTGCAATGTTTTGGGTGTGAACTTTGCTGCAGCCTGACAGGTAAATTCTCCTACAGCCATCCCACTGAGCCGTCGTCTCTCCAACCAAAAACCTTCTTCTGTGCCTTCATTTTTTTAAACTTAATGTCTTTTCAGAGTGCTGTCCTTTTTCAAGTGTAGTTCTGCAGCTTCCAGAGGATCAGCTGCTCAGGGTCAGATCCCCAGTTAGCGTTGTTCTGGTAAGGCCAATGAGGGTTGAATTAATGCAAAGTCAGTCAATCCTTGCTAATTCACACCAGCTATGAGTTAGCTGTAGAAATGTAACCATTTTTTTAAATGCATTTTTTTAAGGAGATTGATCTTGTTACTGTTCTGAGTAACTATTTTACTAAAAGTATGAGAACCTGTGGGCTGCCTAGCTGCTGTACACCAACAGGATCATATTCCTGCATGACTTTATGCTTACATGGCTTCCAAAACCAGAGAAAATGCTGTTAGCAATGCGACTGAAATAGATGATGCTGTGTAACACTGCAAGGAATGCAATATTTTGTATGGAACGGGATGGGTGAGTAGAGGCACTGAATAAACTAGGAGGAAATTTCAGCAGCTGGTTATGGAAGAGCTGCAACCACTGTCCTAGAAACAGTGATGAAACTTGCTTTGTGAGGCAAGGCATCAGTGTTCTGATAGGGAGAAATTAATATGGATTCAGGTAAAATGGGAATTTTCATGTAGTGTCATTTTTATCTGAGATTGATTAGTCTGACCTTCACTATCTTTCTAAAGACAGTGCAGTAAGTTTTGCTGGCTCTTTTTCAGTCTGGTCTCACTGAGATTGGAGCATGGACTGGCAGATAGACTGGCCTTGTGTGCTGCAGAAAAGGCAGCAGAGAATATTAGCTCACAAGCACCGGGAGAAGATATTTAAACCCTTCCACACAGATGTTGATAAGCAGAGCTGTTGATGGACAGCTGTTTGCAACATTATGGTCATATATTTGTAGACCTAAGGGAATCAGATACCAATGTCCTCATAACTGCTAGCCTGGTAATTATATATGACAGTCTTATCATACAGTATTATCAGCATTTTGAAAGTGTGTCTTGAAGATGGAGATACAACAGTCCTCTACAGTTCAGCATCAGACAGCAAAACATGCTTAGCACAAAAGATAAATTTGGAGATTCTAAATATATAGGGTTAAGACCTCGATAATAGAAGGTAAAGTAATTTTAAAAAGTGTTGTATACTGAGAAAGATAAATGTGTTAGAACTGTTATAATGACCTGCAGTAGACCCAGGAGGATAGAAGGGATGCCATTCCCTTTAAGGGCTGGTTGCTGTTCGCCATAGTTTTACTGATTAGTATCTTTATCAGTGAAGATTTCCACTGAAATTAATATGATTAAATGTGTTGGTTTAGCCTGACCCTTGAAATTTTAAGAATATCTACAACATTGCCAGTTTCTGACTGTGCAGTTCCATTTTGCTGTCGTACTTCAGTGCATCACTGCTTTTTTTCTTCTTCTTTTTTTTTTTTTCCTTTTATTTTATAAAGCCAGTTCTGGTTTTACCACTACAGAGTCTTTGCAAAAGCAGTTTAGAAAACCAAATATGTCACTTAAGTGAACAAAAAATCAATAGCACACAAAATTCTGGGAAACCCATTCTCCAGGAAACATACATCCATATTTTATCTTCTTGACTATGTAGTTCAATTATCAGCTTTGCCAGCTTCTGCTAGAGACACTTTCCTGGCTCTCCAACTCATTCCTCATCAATTCCTGATGCTCTTGCTATCTTAAATGACTGTACAGTTCCCCTCTCTCCTACTTTTCTGCTGATACCCACTTAGATTTTGACACTCCTTCTCATCCTTAGTCTTACTCTGCTTATAAAGTGCTGCCACTGATTTTGATGGAAAAACTCCCTGTGATTATCTCTATACATGCTGAATAGGTAACAATCCTTCCCATCAGGAGTAAGATAGCAGTTAGTTGAGCAAAGATATTGCTTCTGTGAACAAAACTTGTGTGTAAAAGCAGCTTTTTGTCCACATGTGAACAAGAGCTGGATTTCAGCAAATTCTTTGTCTTTTGAGCTGTGCTATATGATTATAGCAGGGTTTATTGATGTAGTGAAAGTGGTATTTATCACCCAGTTTTGAAGATAGCTGTAGGAAAAACAGTGTCATTTACCCCTTGCTAGTTTATTTAAGTGAACTGGCTCATCTGAAAACATAATTGTGATAATTACAAGTGAATCAAAGCCTAAATCCTTTCTGGACATGAACCTTGAATGGTGTAAAGAAGCACAGTACCTCCCTTGTCTACAGCAGACCTGCACACACATCTGCATAGGACCTGTTTTGTTGGTAATGTGGATGGCAAAATTCCTTGTGAGGAAAAAATTGGGTTAGCCCTTGAACAGCACAAACGTGTTGCTGGGCAAAAGCTGGAGACTGTGGTCAAGCCAGAAATATTTTAAGATGTCACTTCATTGGTGTTTTATTAAAAGGTCACCTGGCATGTTAAATAATAGGTGATTTCTGAAGGCAGTATGTGGAGATGAAATGGACATTTGACAGGGTATGGAACATGCACACCTATCGTTATTTCCCTGGATGGACCCATTATAATATTTGTGAAATGAGTATTCTCACCAGGTCTTTATCATCATTTGCCCAGGTGAATTGCTAATTAAGCTTTTTAAGCTCAGTAGGTGGTTTTCTTGGCATGCTCAGGAAAGCCAAGACACCAACCCTATCGAAGTTGGACATCTGCACCCTTTCAAAACAGCAGCCCAGGTATCTACAGTAGACATGCAAAAGGTTTCTGAAGTGTTCAGAGGTTGATGGTGATCTTAAAAAGTGGCTGCCTGGGCTACTTGCTTGTTTCAATTTCTGTAATGAGTTTCTGATTTTAATTTAGCAGAAACATGAAATTCAGTACACTGATGGGTCTTGTCTAAGACTCTTGACACAGACATCTTCTTTATCTCCCTCACTTTTGGAGCTGTTCATTTCCTCCTCAGAATTACAAGCCCTCCTTACAGAAGGGGTCTTGGAAAAGACAATAAGTGCTATCAAAGATCTACCTGAGAAAGGCAATAAGTGTTATCAAAGATTTACCTGAAAATAACATCAGTTGGGCATCAGTTTAGTTCCCTTCAGAGAAAGCATTTCTTCCATCCTTACTTATGAACGGGAGCAAAATTGCTGTTTCATCTCCCTCATGGTATCTGTGATATATAAGACATCTCAAAGGAAATTTACATCAGCCTGTTATGACTTTATACCTCCCCCATCAAATAATGGCCTTGAGCATGGAACAGAGACCTGAGGGAAATATGACAGAGAAGGAAGAGAGCCAAGCAATTAATAATATTTATAATGCTGCCTACATTCAATAACCTGTGATAAGGTTAGTTCATTTTTTTCTTCATTATTTCTCTGCATAGAAGTTGCTGCATGTACATATATGTGCATAAAATAAGTATGGAAAAGACTTGTTTCAGACTCTGTGTGTGTGTGTTCTCATTTTTGTAGAAGTTTAAGGGTGTTTCTCGAGTATAGGAAGAAATAGAATCAATTTAATTTACACTGTACACTATGAACACCCAGGGAGTCCTCATGCTCAGTGATATCTAGGTCTTGCACAGCTAAAAGTACACAACAGAAAACTTGGGTGTTTTACTGGCAGGAGACCCATTTGCTTAAATAAGCTTAAAGAATTGAGAGAGAGATATAATTACTACAAAATTTATGTGTGATAAAAAGATTTTTTGTGTATTCACTCAGGTGTAGTTTTCTCAGGTGTAATTACTGAGTTACCACACCATAGTGGGAGAAAGAGATAGTAGGAAAGACAAGAGGGATCACTTGAGCCTATTACTTTAGTTAATACGAGATAAGGGAGGTGCTGCTCGGCATAGCGGGGCCAGAGGCTGGCTTAGAGGACAGAGCTGCTGATGTAAAAAGTCAACATGTCAAGTTACACTGCTAAGTGGAGCTGATTTTATGGTGGGGCTTTTCACACAGGTGATATTACCTAGTTTTTAATTACTGTAGACAGAACGTCTTAACATAGATCCACTGGAGGACATATCAGTTGTCATTTTGTTGGTTCCAGTAAGTGCTCCGAGGTCCCAGTTGTTACTGTCTGTGAAACATGCATTGTAAATCTTATCCTATGTGAATATCCTTGGTTATTGATTCTTCTGTGAACTTGGCAGTCCTGTCAATAATGGGGGGTTGGGAGTGGGGGGTGGTGGTAAAGAAAGAATTAAAGGAAATCAGTGTCCTTGCCTTATGCAGTAACCTGAACAGTTCTTGGGAAAGAGTCCAGTACAGGCACAGTAGCATGGTTAATTAAAGCAGTAACATCATTAGGATACTAATTCAGTAGTGTGTAGATGTTTGGTCCATGTATATCAGGGACACGGTGTAATTGTTGCCCTTCTGTTCTTGGTTTATAGTTTTCTGGAACTATGTACAAGCTGAGGTAAAAGTAGAAGTGGTAAAGCAGTCAACTAATACTTGAATTAAAAGACATGTAATTTTTAGGGAAGACTTTTTAGCCAGAAAGAGCACAGTATTATCAGGTTATTTGGGCACTAGAAACCAGAGGAAGCTGTTCTGAGATGGCTAATGTATAGGCTTGGCCTTCTGCCAAGGAGCCACTGGGATCCATAACAAGGCAGAGGATTTTGAAAACTCCTTGTTCTCCAGTACCCACACAGACAGATTAATGTGTGTGGGTCAGGTTTCTTTCCAGTCTGACACTGCACCCTGGCTTATTACTTTACATTGTAACTCCAGCAGGGCAGTGCCACTGCTGACTGAACTATTTAGTCTGCTGCAAATTGGGAATGTGATGGAAAAAAAAAATTTACATTTTCCCCCCCCCCCTGTTATTCAGATTTCATTAGTTAATTGGATGCATGAGGTACTGCATAGAGCTACAGAATGATGCTGAACCTCTGCTCCAGTCTCTGTCCTAATTTGTATGGAGCAAGATTCTCCCAGTGTTTCTACTTTGGAGGTCATAGAAAAAAATAATGGTGCTGACATGACATTCCTTTTTCAACACTATTAAAAACTGGAATAATGAAAATTTCAACACCTCACCCACTGCTAATGTAAATAAAGTATCATTCACTGTGTCTCACACTAAGTATGTTTAAGAGAAGGATTTGAAGTGTAATGTGTACATTAAATAGCAAAAGGCAAAGTGTGCCCTCGTGCATACACAGATTCTGCTGAAAGACTCACAACCAAATAGGAGCAAATTTTGGCTTCTATTAAATCACAGTAGAACTTAATACAGTGCCTGCAAGAATTCAAAGCACTTCAATCAGAAGACTATTATCTTACTTTTGTTTGGAAAAGCAAAGCATCCAGACTGTAGCCTCATGCTTACAATCCATGATTTAATGAGCATTGTATAACACAGGACAGTATTGTCAGGGTTCATTCATAGCAAACATAAAAAAAAGGTATTGACACTGCAAACACAGTGTGAGCTCACCTCACTGCTTCAATAATATTACACTCATGGTGGGCTTGTGGAAGGAAACGTTTGGATTTTCTCATGAAAACATTGAAAAAATATCAATTAAAGCAAAATCCTAAGTGCATCATCACTTTACCTTTCAAGACTGAGACTGGATTAGGAGTTCTGATGATCTGCAAACAAAAAAGAGCCCAGAGCCACTTAGAGAGGCTGATAGCACGCTGTCTGAGAGAGTGATGAAGATCACCAGTCTCTCCAGAACTTAATCATTCTTGCCAGTGAAAGCTGACAGAGTAATGCTTTTGTTCAAACCTTAAGGTTTCTCAGAGGTGCTGTTCAGTCCCATACATCTCACAGGCTGGCCCTCTGAGTCCTGATATCTTACATATGGATACAGGGACATGCAGTGACTACTCCTGCCTTGGTCAGACGTTTGCCCCATGTTTTCCTCCCATCAGAAGGCAAAAACTGAGAACATATTTCATATTCCCCTCTCTTAAAGGATCCCTGCTGCTTAGAAATTCATGTTACTTCTCTTTCAGAGAAGAAGCTGTTACTGGTTATTACTTCTTACTACTAATGGAAACATGATTGGGCAGCTCCATAAGGAGAAAATGTATTTCCCAGCTGTTCTTTATTTATGTATTTTCCAGTGGGAAGCCTGCAGTGTTTGGGACTGATGCTTCCTGACGTTAAAGTGTTTCTGATGAAACCAGATAGTGCCAAGCACAAATTTTACGAGGCATTTTTTTTCCCCAAGTTTTCTACTTTGGTTCGACTTCAGAGGTCACCTTGTGGATCCCAAGCGCAGGGCTGCGGCAGGACAGCAGAGGGAGATAGTGCTCAAAGGAGGGGGAAAGGCACAGCCTTCCTCCGGGGCACCCATGGCCGGGAACAGCAGCCCAGTAGCAGCCGCCCATCAGAAACAAGCAATAATTACATTTCCATGGCTTTGCTCTCCCGTGGGTGAGCACTGGTGTGGGGTAAGTGGCAGCACGTTGCCTCCCTGCCCTTCCCCGTTGGCCAAGAGCAGCAGTGGCCTCCTGGAACGGGTCCCCGTAACTTCTCCGGGTGTCCTGGCAGCGATCCAGTCGCCTCGTTGGTGATTCCTCTCAGGCAGTGACCTTGCTGGGTTACAGCAGCATGCTGTACTGACTTTATTAAGGCGTGCCCTTTATTGAGAGTGTGTTTAGTGCATGTGTTGGGTCTCTAATTAAAATGCTAAAATATGGTTCCAGGAGAAAGTTTAACAGATTATTATCTTTCCTGCACAGAAGGAAGAGAGTGCTAGGACATATCTGTTTAAAGTGACTGTGCAAATGACATTTTGATGTTCCATATTTATTGTACTCTCCCCCAGTAACTTGCATATAAAGGGCTGGATTATACCAGCCTGCCCCAGGAAGAGGTCGGAGAATGAACCTGAGTCATGACCACTCTCTCTGGCCACCCAGCCTTCCCCCGACACAGAATCACACAGAATCATTTAGTTTGGAAAAGACCTCCAGGATCATCCAGCCCAACCTTTCCCCCTGCTTCCCATGGCTGGGATGCCATTTTGATCAGGATAACATCAAAGTCTTATTCTTCCATGCTGAGCTGTGTGTCTGTGGTAGTGTGACTCTTGGACCCTTCTTTTCAAGTAAGCCACAGAAGGATCAATAATGTCTCATCTGGAATCCAGGCTCTAGTTATAATTCACCTGTCCCACCATGAGTTTCACTGAGGCATGTTGGTGATGTGAGAGGACCACCTCCTGCTCCTTCCACTGCAGTACCTGACAGTGCTTGTGAGCAGAACCAGTTTGAGTCTCCCTGCAGAATTTGGTTTAAGTTTTAAGCATACTTTTTAAGTTCCTTGTGAAGATTTTTGGGAAAAAAGTAAAAATCAAAGAGTTCCTGTAAATTTTAATCTGAGTGCAATTATAGAGTACCAGGCAGCTGACTGGTCAGAAGAGGGCTGTGGCAGGTTATTGATGATGCAAAATGTCTCACTGTCTCTCTG
>JAWWES010000011.1:10028933-10055000 GCA_035583135.1 Lophotriccus pileatus
GAGTACCAGGCAGCTGACTGGTCAGAAGAGGGCTGTGGCAGGTTATTGATGATGCAAAATGTCTCACTGTCTCTCTGAAGCTGTCTGTGTTGGTGGCAGTTGTTTTGGCAGAGCTAAAAGTCTTTTAGCCTGTGGGTATCCCCACCATAGGCCACGGATTGGGAGCTCTGTGCTGTGATGCTGACTTGTGTGCTGCTGTGCTCCATGCAAGAGGGACATGGGGATCAGGAAGGTTTTACTGAGGATTATGAAGTCCTGGTGGCGATGGACATCACTGGGCAAGAGCTGCTCCTGTTCCTCAAGTTACCAACACTTTAAAGGTCAGAGTGACAGACGCAAAAAATAGTAACCTGCTTGGTCGGTTGCCTAACAATCCCTCAGCAATATTTTTGCTCTTTTCTTCTCCCTCCAGTCAGATGAATACTGCAAAAACAGCCTTTGCCCTATCATCACAGCTTCTGGTGTGATGTTTCCATCCGATGATAAATCACAGCCCGTACTGGGATGTCTGGGCCCTGGCAGTGTCCTGGCAATGCCCCTCACTGGGGCTCAGGGCCAGCTTGGAGCTGGGGTGTCCCTGTCCCATGGGGGCTGTGAAAGCATCCCCAGACAGGGCTCTTCCTGGGAATCTTGGGACAGCCCCTGGAGCACAGTGGTGGGGGCAGGTCGTGCACAGTTTGAGGACCACACACTGCAGGGCTGGCTCAGGGGCAGAAAGTGCCCAAACCCTCAGGCTCTTGACATGCATGATGGAGATGCTTTCAAATTATGAAGACGTTAAGAAGTTTGGGCTTTCTCAGATTTTCTATGAGCTTAAATATTTGGATTTAAAGAATCCAGTGTACTGGCTAAAGCCATGTCAGAATCCATGACAGGCTCAGACCTATACACCTTATGAGCCTAGCAGGAAAGACAGTAACAAAAAAACAGTGGAAAGAAAAAAAAATTTTCTTTATTCCCTGGACATGTGAAGCTTCTGAGAACATGGATTTTTTTGTCCTGTATCATCCTTCTTTGATGTTACTCAGGCATCAGCATAACTAAAGCTGTAGAAGTTGGAAGAATCTCTGGTTTGCGGTACAATCCAGTTGGATTCAGGGTGGCAAGTCAGCCAAAAGACATTAATTTGGAAACAGGCTCCTTTAGGAAACAGGTCCAGAGGGAGGCTTTTACTGAACACTGTATTTTTTGCCCTCTTTCTCTGCCTTGCTTGGAGAAAGTTATAAAGTTCCTCTTCCCTGAGAAAAAGTTTGTTGCACCGATGTTCAGCCTCAATGACTACCCCTCTTCCTCGTTCTTTGGGAAACAGGGGGTCCTGGCCATAAAAGCTACAAAAGGGATGTTCTTCTTTGGAGGAACCTCCAGAATTTTAGACCTTATGTCTCTGTATTCTCCTCTGCCACTGGCACACCCCTCCCACCAGTGGCACAGGGTTCTTCTGCTGGGTTATTGAACTTCATCTCCCATGAGAACAAGGAAAAAAAAAATTAATGGCACCTCCTATCTACCAGCGAGTTCATCATCATCACTAAAATGTTTGTCAAAGTATCTTTGAAATGTTTTATGACTCTTTCAGCTTTTGCATAGTTTATGCTATTTTTTACCAGGAAGAATATTTTAAACTTTGAATACTGCCTTTAACACTCAATTTGATTGTAAATTTTAAATCCTTTTCCTTCAGGAGAACAGTTTTTTCCCTGCCATTTTTCTCCCAAAATATATCTGCAATGACTGGAAAGAAAAATGTGAAAGATAAGTTAGAAACTAGGCAGCAACAAGGCACCAGTAAGATACTACTCTAATAACTAAATTGCTAAATGTTGTGTTTACTAAATACTCTCCAACATGAATAAGAGCTCCACCTTCCTATGCTTCTGACATACTTTTATTAAAACTTCAGAAAGTGAATTTCTACTGGGATTTTTTTGCATGTGTTGGCAAAGGTTTTGTGCTCCAATCTTTTTTTTTTTTTTTTTTTAATAATACCAGATCATTTCTCTTTGTTGAAATCTTATCTCAATCTCTTGGGTTTGGTGTTTTGGTTTTTTTCTTTTGTTGGAAATATTTATTTGAAGAAGTTAGCCAGGGCATTATTGGGTGGCAGTGGGGAAGGCTGTTTTAGTGTGCTTGTCTTAACACACGGGTTCTGGGAGTTCATTCAGCCCTGAATAATTATTCAATGGGACACATCTGGTTCTTACATAGTCAGCACTCCCACTGATTTCACTGGGACTGCTACTGCAAGGTTCAGCCCCACATGATCTAGGTAGAGAAGAGAGATGAAGCTGTTTTGCTGAGGCAGAGAACAGTCATTGAGAAAATAAATCCACTGAAGGAAGGAAAGAAATTATTACTGCAGCATTATGTTCACCTTTGGAAAACTACTCGAAGGTATTTTGCCACCGCAAGTGGGAGAGGGCTTCAGGAGGAGCTAAGATGCACAGGGTAGCAGAGTTCATTGAGTATTTTTGTCATTTAGTGTTTTTTTTGTTTGGTTGGGTTTTTTTAAGTGTTTCTAACTAAGCATGAATTTTTCTGCTTTATTTTTTTATTTTTGCTGGTGGGATTTGTATCTTATTTGGTATGTGTTGGGACAACTTTCTACTAGGCCAGCTTTATCCAAACTAGCAGTTAAAAAATATAGTGAGAAAGAGAGAAAGTACTTTAAGACCATAGGGAAGGGAATGAAAGTGAAAGCTTCTCTGATGTCAAAGGGAACAGGAAAACATGTTTGGCTCTACAGCTGGGATACTACATTTGAAGAAAAACATATATACAATGCATGCTTCAGAATATCACTTTTCATTAGAAACTGTGTTTTAGAAGAAAAGTGAGACTACTGAAAAAAGAATGGTACAGCTAAATTGAAGGTTTATACAGATTATACCAACACTAATCTCTTGATTAAAGAAAACTGTAATTGCAGGGGACAGCAGGGCTATGAGGAGTGTTTCAAGAGGACTGATGATTTTGAAGATTGCTGCAGAAGAAAAGAGACAAAGAATAATTTAGAAGAAAAATAGTTCTAGAGGGGTAAAGCGAGCATCTGATGGTGCAAATAGTTTGGAAAGAGGAAATATAGGTTATAGAAAATACTTAGGGATAAAGTAAAAGAAACTGCAGCTCATATGTTGAAGAAGCTCGTGAGGGAAGAAAATACATGTGAACACTCAGAGCAGCTCGTGGTACTTACTGAGGAAGGGGGCAAGACATGGGCAGGAGGAAGAAAGATGAGTCTTGAGTGTGAGGAAAGCTGACAGTGGCCTAAAGCATACCAGGCAAAGCTAAAAGCTAGTTCTGGAGAGGGCTTTCAGTGAGAATTGGGGCTGCTGAGGGCAGGATGAGAAGGCAAGGATGCAAACTGTAGAACAAACCAGGGGTGAGGCCAATGGAAGCACCCAGGGAAATGAGATAAAACGATAAAGGGATTTGGAGAAGAGAAATATCATCTGAAAAGTCAGAAAATGTGGGAGAGCTTTAAGGAGATAGTGTCCTTAATTTTACTCCTACAACCCTGAAGCAAATATTGCAAAGGGGACATACCAGAAATCTTTTCATTGGTAATCTCTAACTGTCATAATGGCCCCCTGGAGGTTTTGGCTGACTCCAATTTAAAATAGCTCTGAGATACACTGACATTAAAAAAAAAAGCAGCATAGCTTCAAGAGATCTTAAAACCGCCCTAACTCAATGAGGAGTCTTCACCTGCAACTCAGGGTCTGGAGCTCAGCTTTGTATTTCAGTTTCTCCAAGCAGGTCCTGGTTTTATAACCTGTTAATCCAGTGATCCTCTTCCCTGAGCAATGTTACCAAAGGTAATGCTGGAGAGATGGGGGTGAAGTGGAGGGTGATTTAGTGCTTTCCTGCCAAATGTGTGAATGCAGGGGCTCACTACATTGTCAGCTTAGTAACAGTGGATGGCTATCTGACCTAAGAAGGGGTTTGCCTCCTTAGTGTAATGGCTCTTTCTAGCCTGATCATTTATGAACATGATTCTACAGTCCTCTGGTATCTGTGGTGTCCTTGTGCCTGCAGGCTCATAGGAAAGGCTGTTTTCAGAGACTATGGTTATGGCTGTTTAGAATGTTTGTTTGTATGTGTCTCCTTTTCCAAACACTTTGGGAAGAAATAGTCTGCAACTAAAGTCACATCAGAAGTCTGATTGAGAGCGCCTAACCAGGTAATTTTTACTTACCCTGGTGAATGATTCAGTGGGACTGTGCATGTGAGTTAACAAGTTCGTTATGTGAGTACAGGAAGAAAAAAAAGGAGAGAAGTAGAGCTTCAAGTCCTTGCTGGTGTAAACCACATAACTCGGATGAAGTCAGTAAGAGATACCCACTCTCACTGGTTTCAATGTTTCTGAAGAACACAGGAGATAAAAATATTAAACAAGAGAAAAAACACAAGGTTGTGGTTATGGCATGTCCCTCCCTGTCAGTGTATGGACAGAAAAGAGAACTGAAATGGTAACTATTCATGAATTATGTAAATGGTGGGGTTTTATTTTTCTGTTTGTTACTTCATTAATTGACTGAGATCACTTTTTTTCATGAGATCACTTTTTCTCGTTCTTCCTTGTTTTAAATTATATGTCAAATTCTTCCTGCAAACAATTCACATCTTAACTCATCTGCAAGCAGCATAGTAGAAGACTTCTGAATGGACCTGTGGGTCTTTTAGGGTCTGTGAATTGCCTTCTTTTCTTCTCTCCCATTGACTTTACAGGGATTAGATCACCAGCATGAATGATGGATGCACATCAAAAAAATTGCCATTTAATAGCCATGAGCTACACTTGCTTTTTCATTTTCATAGAAAGATACAATTCCAGCTGCAAAATGTCAGGTTCTGAAAGGCAAAATTTTTTCCAAGAGACAAGGGTTCTGTAAGCCCTTGTCCCAGCTGAGTTCAGTGAAGTGTTAATGATGCAAGGGGGGAGAGAGAAATGTTCTCATCTCCCTAAGGAGGTGGTTCTCCATAACCAGCTTTTAAGGCCAGAACCTCCTTCACTACAGTCAGTGAGATCAATAGTCAATTCAAAGGTGCAGGGAAAAAAAAGTGTCATTGCTAGGTTTCAATCTCTTTTCAATATTTGAATTTGAGCCACTTCAAATGGTCTGGGTCTGGTTTACACCCTCTGAAGTTACAGGTAAATCAAGCAACTGACATAGATTTGGTACATGCTCCCAAACTGGGAGCCCCTTTAAGGATGGAGCTTGTTTACAGCAGTGAAGCCTCTGCTCATAGGAAGTCATCAGAGCCTGCCCTTTCAACAGAAACAGCTAAATCAAGAGGGTATAATGAAATCACTGGAGGCTTCTTTGAACCAAAAGAGGGTACTTTAAAACTGTCTAAAATTTGCAGTGTGTGCTTATCAGCCCTTCTCCCACATGGAAATTGCTGTGTCTCATTATAACATTTACAGTTCTGTCTGTCTAACTGGTTGTGTCAGCAGGGAAAACACCAGGCGGGCAGGCACTGGAACGCCTTTGAATGTTGACCAGGAATAGAAACACAGACACTGGTGCCTCTGGAAAGTGATGACCCAGATACTTTTCCACTGTGTAATTATCAGTCAAACATATAAATGCAAGATTTATATCACCTGGATATGAATTCTTACGGCTTTTACTGTGACAAATTGGGGTGATGTCGTAACACAAATTATTCAGTTACCAAGTACATTTTGACAAACCAGCGTTTAACAAGGGAAGATTAATGAACTCTTCCAAAACCAAACTTTTATACATATTGTTTATACAGAAGGAGTATTAAAAAGAAAAAAAATGGGCTGCCAGAGCACTGATGACATACAGAATATTGAAATAAATAGCTGATGATGCAAGAAATGCTGAGAGAGAAGTTTATTCAAGCACTGCATCATCACATGCTCGTATCATTGCTTTGGAGCTGTGTCACACCTCAGCTGCCCGTACAGTCCCCACAACTGGTTCTTGCTATCATTACTCTGGGGCTATTGGTCCTAACTCCACTTTATAATAACATCAAGGGGAGTTGTTCTGTCATGGTAACAGGATTTTAATTGAAAACAAGAAACTCTTAATGCTTAGTTGTGAAAAGAACAATATGTTCACAAACCTGAGTAGTTGATAATTGCTTTCTGTAATGTCTTTCTTCAGCAGGCCTCCTTCCAAGGTGCCTGATACAGCCTAGCACTGAGAAGTATCTCTAAAATTAATATTAAAATAATTACTTTAAAAAAAACCCCAAACAACCAACCCTACGTACTATAATATACCAACAAAGCAGACCTAACACAAAACATGAAAACTTCAACATTTATATAACATCTTCCTCCCCAGAATCTCAAACTCCTTGCTAAGTGTGGTCAATCTAAATATCCATTGTATTTTTAGATGCTTGGTTTTCTCTGAATACTAAACTGACAATTTTTTTTCAGACTCACTACTGTGTTTGTATTGCAACAGATACTTAAAAATCACTATCTTCTGATATGTATATATCTTTATTCTCCTTCCAACACTGAAATTCCTGTACTTTGTAGGTTTATGGTTGCTGCTACTGAAAAATATTCAGTATGATCTCAAAATGTCTTAGAACAGGAGGTGAGCTAGAAATCTGCAGTTGGAGAAGTAAGGATATAGTCAGTGATACAGAGAGTTACATAAGCAGGAATTCTCCAAGGACATTTCAGTGAAGTCCTCTATTGCCATGAAAAGCTGCACAAGATTATTAATGATCATAAGCGGTCAGAATGTTTTGCATGGTCAGAAACGGGATAAAAATAACACTCAGCATTTTTATTTTAACAGTGGGCTGGTATGGAAACGTGCTTCGTGTTAAGAGTCCATCCTTACTGTAGCAGATCAGAAATCTGTTGATCTGTTGATTCTTCCACAAGCAAGTGAAGTACAATGTCTGGGGAACAGTGCACCCGTCACGCTGAGCTCGAGAAGCAAAGGCTTATGACACTGTTGAATATACTTAAAAGTAAGAACAGGAGATTTCTGGGAGGAAGCGATTGCAGTTCTCTGTAGTGACTGAAGGGTGTGTGATAAGCAGAACCCCTCCAGAATAATAAGGGAAAGCCGGAAATGGGAATCACATTCTTGTTGGTGTGGTATTTTCCTAATCACATGCTTCTAATGAAAATTATTGTGGCAGGGTCACCGAAAATCAGTTTAACCATATGGCAGGCACGGGGGCTGCTTCGTAATGCGTGGGTTTGCTAAGGATTAGAAATCTATTAGAGAACAGATTTAGAATTCCATTGAAGGAAGTAATGAACTGCATTTCAGTGGAGAGAAAGTAATCTCAGATAAGCAGAGAGCACAGTCAGTTTGACAGTGGTGAGTGCTGAACAGGTTCAAGAGGTGAACTAAAAGTCACGCAAAACCATGAGGAGATAAAGTGAGGTGAAGTTCTTTTATTTGTTTATTGTGCTGTGGATTTCTTGAGGAGGAGTTCTGCAGATGAAGTGCCTGCAAGAGCAGATCTATTAAAAGAAACTCTCAAAATACTGAACAAACAGGGCTAAAGAAGCACTTAGCTAAGGAGCAGATAAAAAGTGTCAAAAATCCTTCAAATGAAAAATTAGAGGCTAGTGAATTATGCTGTTTCTAAATATTCAGTGAACTATTAGGAGACCAAAATTATATGTAAAATGACTCCACAGGATACAGAAAATCTATAAAATTAGATAGGGAGATATTTTTTATCTCCAAAGTCTGAAGGGAGATCAAGAGGGTATCCCGAACTTTCATTTTGCAAATCAGAATCCAAACCCCAAAACCTTAGAAGGAATCTCTGCCTGGT
The DNA here is from genome assembly GCA_035583135.1 of Lophotriccus pileatus. Classification (NCBI taxonomy): domain Eukaryota; kingdom Metazoa; phylum Chordata; class Aves; order Passeriformes; family Tyrannidae; genus Lophotriccus; species Lophotriccus pileatus. The sequence continues at coordinate 10,036,734 of JAWWES010000011.1, forward strand.
TATAGAGTGAACTGTTAACAAATAGTGATTCTGGTTTGATTTCCTCATGTATTTGGATATGATACCAGTGTTTCCCATGAAACTGCATAAGTATGGTGGGTTTTTTTTTTTTCAAAACAAAGAGCAGTACCACAGAAATCAGCATGCAAACAGAGCGTTGCTTCAATATCACTGCCAGGCTGCCCTGGATTCCAGACTTGATGTGTCATGAGAATTTATTCTCTCTGCATAGCATGTATATTAGGCCTAAATTAGCTGTCAGCACAGGTGGATACTTCAGGAGCAGTGAATTTTTACCTTTTGTTTCTCTGTGCTGTGGGAAGCACTAAACTCTATGGGAGTGGTTTGCTTTCCTCTCACCCCACCTATCAGCGGACATAAAAGGGAGCCATTTCTGGGTGTGCCTTTGTTTCTACCATTTCAGAGTTCACACTGCATAAAGAAAACCGAAAAAGGCCATAAAATTTTGAGACATAATTTGCTGTTTATCTTGAGTGGCATCTTATAAGATGCTCTTCCATTAGTAGACCTATAAGGGTCTACAGAGACCCCCGTAAGGGTCTCTGCAGAGAACAGGGGGATATGAGACTTCTCTCTGTACCAGCCAAGAGACAGTTGTTAGCTCACAAACTGTCTGACCTGGGATTCAGGGGTCTTGGGGTTCTGATTTCTGTGTCACCTCACACAAATCATTTAATCATTGCACGTGCCTGTTCTGTGGCGATTGAATTGATCTGCAGTGTGGAATTTATCCACCCTGGAGGATATATGGTAAGAAAGTATTTAATCTCAGGGTTCTGAGATCAGCCACCCACAGGTCTTCTTGCTTGGTCTTTTCCCCCATCATTTCTTACAAGCAATAGCTGATAATTTCTTATACACTCTCAGGCTTTTTTACTGTCTTGATGGAGATCTTGGGCTTTTTCCTTTTGGGGGTGTGTGCATGGATTTGGTTTGTTGGTTGTTCTTTTTACCTTACATGTTGATGCATTATTTTCTTTCCATTCACTTTTAGCATTAGTTCTTTCCAGGTGTTCTCTAATTGCATGGTCTGGCCCCACTAAGCTGCAACCTGGAATCACTTTCAGCGTTCAATTTACAGCACTTGTGTATAAACAGTGTGGTGTTACAATGAAATCTGCTTCTCCACGCTTGTCTCCTCCCACTGCAAAAGAATTCCACTTCTGTTTCCATTCTACAGTCTTCCTGACTAAACAGTTTTCCCCTTCCAGCTCAACAATCCCATGCCTGTAACCTCATTCATATTCTTCCCACCTTGCATCCCCTTTTGAAACCTTCTACACCTTTACTCTCGACTTCTCTGGGCATGTTGATGGCAATTTATTCCAGTGAAAACTGTATGTACCTTTCCCCTTTGAAATGACCATTTGATCATTCCAGATTGCCTTGCAGTCTTTGTAAAGGTTCTGTGTCATCATCTCCCCTGATTCAGGTGCAAGTTTCTGAGTAATGCTCCTTCTCTAATCACCTCCAGTTGCCTCAATACCATCCTGTTTTGTCCTCAGTCTACATCTACATGTTTTCCCTACTTCATCCACTCCTTTCTTTTAGATCCTCCAGCTTTTTCTTTGCGGTGCAGTCATGCTTTGGTATTTCTTAATAAAAATTGCTTGTGCACCCTTGGATTCCTGTGCCTTTACATATTCCCTCTTTCTCCTTTTCATTTCTGTGTAATTTAAAGTATGATTTAGAACTCTGAAGGTTTTCTTTTCCAGTTATGTCTCACTTTTCTCCCCATTTTGCTCCATCAGACCTATCCCACTGAAGTTCCTAAAACCTCAGGAATGGCCAGGACTGTTATTCAGGGCTTATTTGTCTTGACACACCCATTACATTCATACTGAGTGTCAAACATAGCACACCTTTCTCATGATGGCCGTCATTCTTGGCAATGATCCCAATAAATATCTGAAATTTTGTCATGTTTATTATCTTAGCATGTTTCAAATCTTCTTTAAAATTCTTGCCCATAAAGCCATTGGTGACCCAAGTTCTTTCTGCCATGCTGATCAGCTCTGTTTCACAGTTTTCCACATGTAGATCCGTGTTAACTATTAATGTCTCTCATATCACTCTTGTAACAGAACTGTCTTACTCTGGATCTGTCTGTAGCCCAATCAGGTCTTGCTCCATAATTGCTGCTTTAAGTACTACAGCAATAGTAATAATATTAATAGTAGACAGAATCCTATTGACATTCAGCACTGTAATCAGCGCCTTCAAAAATGCTTATAAATAGTACAGAGAAATTATTGGCAGGAAGGTCAGCTGATTTCTAGGTTGTTTAAATAACAGAAAACAAAATTAAATTCCTCTTAATAAGCATGGCTTGCGTCTGATTTTCTTGGACTAAAACAGATTAACCCACTAAACATAGCTTCAGATCCTGATTCAGTTATTTCTTTTCCTGAAGCTAAAAGATGTTTAAGTTCTTCTTGTATTGATTCAGTCTTTTCTTGTCACTGTGACAAACATGGATATAAGAAAAGAATTTGGCAAAGAAGGGGTTAGAGGACAGGTTGCAGCCACCTGATCTGAGTGTTCAATCAGATGGATAGCCAGGTATGGTGAGCTGACTCTCCTTTTTACACTAATAGAAAGGGATGTGGGCTGAACTGTTAAAAAACAAGTCTTTCAGAAGAGAACTCCCAAGATACAAGGATGGAAATGTGTTTTTTCTCTGGTGTGTGGCCAAAGATTTTAGTGTGAATATTGGATTATGCAAGCTGTTATTTATGTCTGGCAATGGAATAATCAAGACCTCCCTTACTCTTACATTTTTTTGCTGCCCCATAAGGCCAATAACATTTGCATGTCTCTCAAAAGGTATTTAAGCCTTGCATGTATGTGCAGCATCCTCTCCATCCTTGCTTTGAAGAGCTTCACACTTCATCTAGATCCTAATTACATCATTAAAAAAAGTATTCTTTCTCTCAAGCCCAGTAAAACCTTTACCAAAACAGTGTTCTCTGTATTTCCCATGCAGCTTCTTACCTAAGCCTCACTGGCTTACAAACTGGCTTTGGATGACCCCTGTTTCTTATGCAGCCATCTCCTGCTCTTCCTAGTGGTTTTCTTCTCAATAGCAGCCGTTTCTTTCCCAGGTCTCAACTATTCTGCATTTCTCAACAAGGCGATCTCACAGACTATCTCGGCATGACAAAGTTAAAATATGATAATCTCTTTATCAAATTTCTGTTTTGCAAACCCCTGACCCAATATGTATTCGTAGAATCATTTATGTTGTTGTGGTTGAGGGGTAGGACCCAGCACTTCACCTTCTCGAACCTCTTACCACCATCGTCAGCCCATGGATTCAGATCCCTATGCAGGGCCTTCCTGATGTCCAGCAGATTGACACTCCCAACTAAATTGGTTTCCTCTGCAAACTGACTGAGGGTGCGCTCCATCTCCTTGTCCAAATCCTTGATAAAGATATTATACAGAACTGGTCCAAATACTGAGCCCTGGATAACATCACTAGAGACTCACTCCCAGCTGGATTTAACTCTGTTCAGCACCACTCACTGGGCCTGGCCATCCAGCTAGTTTTTTATTAATGAATTAATATTCTCCTATATTGATAGTCTCCCTGTTACCTATTTGCATTTTCAGTGTATATTTTTGCTTTCTAAAGTAGAGCAAACCGCAACTTAGGGATGACTGGAGCATTTGTGTGGTTATTTCCAGCTTTTTCCTTTCTGGTTATTACAGTGTATTAGTTATCAGAACATAATGATGGACAGATTTTTAGTAAGTTAAAAATTTCTCTATAATCTCACATCTCAATGTGAAGGTAAGATTACGAAGATATTATCCAGGTAACAGGGGAATAATCAAAGAGAAATTCTACCTTTAAAAGTTTCCACCATCAAATTTCCCAAAATGTATTTTACTTGTATTTTGTTAGTCAAGTAGTCGAATTTTCCCTTCCTTAATTTTTTTTGAAGGTCACCAGAGAACCACAGGCAAACTCAAAGGACTTGGGTTTAACCTCACCCAGGGGGCTGAAGTGTCCCTCCTGGCCTCTCATATCCATCTGGTTTTGCTTTCAGGAGGGGTACAGGCGGAAGAGATCTTCTCCTGTAAGAAAGGCCTGACGCATTTGTACCCTTATAGGGGCATTCTTCTGGTGGCCTGCAGTTCACACGTACTCTTTCTTCCCTCCGTACAGGCAGGTTGTAGCTTTCAGCACACTTCACCACCAGCCAGACCCCTCCAAGAAAGACCCAGCTTTATCCATACATCCTTCAAAAATATAGGCTTCGGGCTAAATGGCAGAAGGATAATCACAGTCACGTAAGTAGTCACTAACAACACCCTTGAATTTCTACAAAGCCTTTTCTGAAGAGAAGGCTGTGACTCAAGGTTTGTAATATTTCTTGGCAAGACATTTTTGAAGTCTGTAAGGTCATGTAATCACAAAGTGGTACAAATGTGAAGGCCTGACATAAGGGAAGGTGTCATTTCCATACATAGCATCTTGCTACCAAGACAGGACTATCTGGGGATGGCACAGTTCTTCATACACTGCAAATGCACTTCATTCTCTAATATCCATCACTGGGTCTCCATCTCTAATGAACAGTCCCTTCAGGAAATATTTAATTGGGTACTAACAGTAATTTTGTGATCAAGATATAAATTCATTACAGACTGGATTGTGACTGACAAACTCATTTCACCTATGACCTAAACTGAATATGAACTCAACTCTTCCCAGGTAGGAAGCTGATGTATAAAACTGTTTTCAACTGACTGCCAGGGGATTTAAAGTGCACATTTTTAGTCGTTTAATCTGGGATTTAAACCTGAAACCAGTTACTAGAAGAGCTGGGCAAAACCAATATATACAGATAAAGCATATTTTTTTTTTTTCAGAATGGGATCACTTCACAGAACTTTAGCGTTACCAAAATAGTGCTTTTGATGGGACAGATGAAATGATTAATTTTTATCTTAACATTGAAATACATGGATATACTCTTACAGAAGTACATTTATAGGTTATGTTCTTGACTATCCATTAAAAGTACAGAAGCTAAAATAATGTGTGGTTTTGTATGTTTTGCTCTTGATTACTGATTCAGCAATTTTAAAAGATGCTTTCCATGAAATGGAATAGAGACAGCCCTAAAGGCAGATGTTGGTCAACTTCTTCTTTAAAACAAATCCCTAAAAATTTACCACAGCTGGAAGAAAAAGGAATGGCTTTCTCAGAGACTTTAATATGTTGAAATTAAGCAAAGCAAAAATTACATTTATGCTCTGCAGTTAATAACTTTTAATAATCATTAAAATTCTCTCTTTCTTAACAGAAATTAAGGACTCTCTAGCTTCATGGCTGGGTGAACAAAGAGCTTTCAGGAACATTTCTCTGCTCTATGATAAGTTTATTGTCTTAATAGATATTCCCATTGATCACTGTTTGCTTTACATTTTTTCACTTCGTATTTAAAATTGACATATATTTGAATACTTACCATTATATGGTCAGTGGACCTATTCATTTAATAGGTCAAATAATCATTATATTTCACTAGCATGCTGGGGTTTAATTCATTTAACATTTTAATCTTCCATCAGTTTTTCCTTTAAGAGGATTTCGGTGCATATACAGGATTTGTATAAATCTGTGCAGTAAATTTATTCTTTTAACAGTTTTATTCTTTCATCAGAAATTCATTTAAATGGATTCTACAATATATCACATTCACTGCCAGTGTGGCTTTAGGTCAGGCTGTAATTGATGCAAAAGCAATGAGGTATTAAAAGAGAAAGGAAATATCTGAAATTGGAAAGGGTTCAAAAAGCGTGCCATTGTAAGGCCATGACATTCCTCGGATATGATGGGGGACAGACCACTCATAAACCATTTTAGTCCAAAGCCTGGTATAGTTGCTAATTTCGGGTTTTGCTAAAGTTGGATTTTGTGCTAAGAGGGCAGTTGCCTTTAAGGCTTGAAGGGGCACATCAACACAAGAATCACCTATCAGGGTAGAAATGTGGTCCCCTCCATAGTGCTAAGTCTAGAAGTATCAAAACAGAAAAAAATTGAAGAAAATGCCTTCTTTTTCTTCAATTTGTTCATGCAAATGCATTTGGCATATTCAGGGTTTAGGGTTTCTTTTTTTGGGATCATGTAGGCTGCGCTGTTGGTGTGGGGTGCACAGAGCAGCAACTGTAATACATGCTTTAAGGTAGGTTGGTAATGACAAATACGTGCAGTATATGGGTAGACTTTTAAAAACATTAAACAAAGTTAATTTAACTGTGACCTTTCCATGCCTTAGCTGAAGTGTTACACTGTGGATCTGCAGGGTGTGAGTTCATACCTCAAAGCAGATCTAGCCCCACAACTGTCTATGGGTAACCTTGCTGACAAAAGCTTCTTGGTCGTAGATCTGGGGAATCCAAAGACAGTTCAAAATATCAATAAATTTATTGGAAAAAATTCAAATAAAAAAATAAATTGTTACATCTCTGTTTTTTAAGGAAAAACATAAACCTGGATCATTTGTTTTTCTTTTAAATGTATAGCCCTTGTATCTTAGTCAGCTTTAGAATTGTTCTTTTGTGAGAATAGCCAATGGTTGGAAGGAAGTTTGGAATATAACATTTCATCACTGATGAGAAATGGCTGATTAGATCGATGAAGGAAAATATAATGAAGGGTCTGTTGAACATGTACTGTGCTTCTGATTTTAATTCAGCAAATAACTAGCTGTGAAAATCAATGATTTACATGTAAAACTAAAATGCAGTCTTACTCAGAAATTACAATAGTTGCACATAATTGCCTTTGTTTTCTTCATGGTGACCTTTTAGATGGTATTGTGTAATTATTTCATTTGTAATAACTTTTTAATTTCAAACATGTCTTGGGGATCCAGGCTATGGCTCAGAGCACAACTCATTTTAAGCTTATGGTTCAAAGTACAGTGAAGATAAGCTTTAGGATTAGGAGAGGCACAATGCCTAAATTTCCAGCTGTATTGAGGCTGAAGGAGGGTTGGCAAGAGGAGCAATATCCTGCAGAACAATTTCTCTGCTGACAGTTTTTTTTATCTGGGTGATGGCTTCTGAGCATGGGCCAAGACTCAGCCCATCCTGGTGGTTGGGGTTAGGGTTAGGAGAGAGACAGCTTGCAGTTTCTTCAGTCAACCTGATAATCAGTTTTTCATTTTCTTCTCTAAGAGACCTCTGTATTTATAGGATATGCTTCCATCATATTTGAAGTCTCAACCTTAGACTGGTATGACGGCTTTGTATGCTGGGGACCTAGTTCCTTCAGCTTGCTGCAGTGAATTTACTTTTGACAACCAAGAAATTTGATTTTTATAATGAGGTATAAATCACAGGAAAAGGTTGTCTATAATGGACTTAGCAGAGTTAGGAGCAAGAGTGCAGTAGTTCATATCAAGAGGATTTAAAAATAGCTGCACAGCAGAGGACATGCTCTTCATGGAGAAGGAGAATTTAGGGAAATTTGGGACTGCCAGGTAATAGTTACACAACTTGGAGGTTTAAAAACTGCTGTTGTCTTGTTATGGTCCATTGTGGTTCTAGGGGGGCACTTGGCACTATATAGGAATGCCAAGAAGCTGGCTGAGAACAGAAAGATGGGGTGAGGTGCAGCATGCCCAAAACAGCTGCAGTACACTGAGCTGAATGTTTGTTAAATTGAATTATACCTTTATATTAATTCAATTGAATGTGAGACGAATGAATTATAAATCATTCTTGGTGAGGCTATAAATATGGCTTGATAGAACCTACCACCACAAATAGGAAAAGCCTACAGTAATGTATTTGCATGTTTACATATCACTCCCCTGTGGTGGATTAGCAAGCAGAAAGAAGTCTAAAACCACAGGGGGAAGGTTTAAATAGGATGATGCAGACATTAGTGAATGATTAACTGTAATTTCACAAAGGTGGAGGGTAAGCCGTTCATTTTGCAGGATCTCACAAATGTGTTTTGAACGATTAACTAAATTTGCTTGGCAAAAGTTTAATTAAGGCTGCCACTGATTAACCACAATTGTTTAACTTGGTGTGTAGAGTGGCTGCACACACTGCGGGGAAAGCACAGCATTAACCGACACGAAGGTGTTCAAGGGCTCTTGGGAGTCTCTGTGGTGGCTACCCCTCTGACATCCCATCTCCAAAGAACAGAGGGAGATAGAGAACATTACACAGTTCTCCTGAAAGCCCTCTGGTAGCCTCTGACAGACTCTCCTTAATGGAGTGCATATTCATACCCAGCGTGCGTACCCAGCCAGCGCCGCGGGCCCGTGCGGGAGTGAAGAGGGTCAGATCCCTGCCCCCCTCGCTGCAATGATGGATGCTGCCTTCCACACTGCTGGCATTTCTACAAAGCTGCAGAAACCCACTGGGTCTTGTGTCTGCAAGTGAGCTCAAGGCAGGGAATGAATGGAGCTCTCTTGTCTTCTCCTTTGCTCCTGCTTCCTCCAACACCCTGCCCTCCCCTTCCTTCTTGTTGCTCTTGTTCATTATGAGCCTGAAAGTAATCTGTCCCTGACTGGTTACAGCGATATTTTCAAGTGCTGCTTGCTGTCTTTTATGGGCAATACTATTTTGGCACAATTGGACACACTCATGAGAACAAGTGACAACTGTGTCATTTAATTGCTTTTTTTTTCCTTGTCAAAAGGAGAAAAAAAGACTAGTGCTCTTAATAATAACTTATGACTAGAGCTGATTAGGAAATAAGTATTTCCTGGAAAGCATTTTGAGAGGAAGCACAAATTTTCCTTTAAAAAAAGAACAAAGAATTCTTTTCATATGTTTATCACAACCTTCGTACCTGCCTTTTTACTCCACTGTTAAACATTCTTCCAGCTTTTCATGTCATAGATTCTGGTTTCACAATGACACTCTGGTTGTCTTTATCCCAAGCTCTAATGAAGAGGTGTTGATTGTCACATAATGGCAGACCAGGTGAATCTCTCTGATGGCTACTGAATGCAGCTCTTTCTTTTAAACAGCTCCATGAATGTTATTGTAAAATTATTAGGAAAAATGGTACATTTCCATGGTTGACATTGTGGCATTTAAGTTAAACGCTGTTTATTATTAATGTACTTTATGATTAAGAAGACTCCTGCAATCCAGTCAGGATTTCTGGGGCTTCCTAAGACTTGGCAAAGATGTCTTACAGAAACAGATCCTCCTGTAAGTGCATTCCCTCTGATTTTATGCCTAAATCATGCAGTTTACTAGTGTTTCATCCATTGGCTTGGTGTTCCTCAATATGCTTTGAATACTTCATATTTTGGAGATACTTGGTATTTCATTTGTATCTCTCCTATATTGTGATGATTGCAGAGTCATAGTGTTATTCAAGCAGTAATTTTGCATGTTTCAGGAATTCCAGCATTACTTCATTAGCAGTTTCTATGAATACTCAGTTCCAAAAATATCCACTACCTTGTTTAGAGTGATTTTCAAGCTAACACAGAAAGTCACTAAAAGGCAAACTCATTTTATTGTTCTGTTGAGAAAGCCATATGTCTTGCTCTATATTTGCACCCAAGGCCTAAATTTAATTTCTAATATACTAAGTATGGTATTTCTGTTCTTCTATTAGCAAGTTTTAAAAACTAGCTAATTTTTAGCCTGCTTGCTCTCTGTTTGTATACCTCTAAATCACTACTTTATACAGCAGTACAAGAAACAACACATAGTCATATATTATCATAGAGACAAAAAGGTAAAAAAAAAAGAGGACTGGAAAACATGAATTATCTTTGGATCAGCTTATTAAGAGAGTTCATATCAATCTGCTTCCATGCTTTGTTTGTCCTTTGAATATTCATAAATAATTAGCTTATCTTCTTCTATCAGTGTCTAAAATAAAGGGCTAATGATGTCAGGCCAGCTTGCTTTGACATTTATGAAATATGCTATGATCTACCTGTAACTGATTGTAGAGGTTGCTGGAAGAGCATATTTTTAGATTGCTTCATTTTCTGTTATCAGAAAATCTGTCAGCCTTAGCTGGAAGGCTTTAGCAGTTCCCCTACTTCAAGGAGGCCTCTACGTGTCGTGCCCTTGAGAAGCATCTGTTGTTTAATTTTGTGAACCGATGTTCGGGTTAAACTGTGGAAGATTAGCCAGGTCCTCCACCTTTTTCTGTTCCCCCTCCTGTTCTTCCCCCTGAGCCCCCAGGGGGATGCAGGGAGCTGAATGATGTCTCTGGGACAGACAGCACAGCCTGTCATCTGGGTGCCCAAGGAGAGCCTTGGGATCTGAGTGAGGAGAGAAGCAGAGAAGAAGCAGGTTGTTGCCAGCAGTTCCTCCTATTCTCTGACCTTCTCAGGCTCAAGGTAACCCATTCCCTTGCTTCTTGAGGCATCAGCTTTGAAGTGAGCTTTTCTTCCCTCCCAGAGGCAGGGTTTAGACCCCTCCCTGCTTCTCCTACATGATCCCTTGGATTACTGTCTTTATTGATAACATCATGCCAGGTCCCCACAGGGGCAAACTTAAGACAACACGAACGCCTCATATTCAGGTACTTCTGTTCTTCAGGAGCTTTATGAAACTTCCATATTTACAGTAGCATAGCTGGGCCACTTTGCTATTCTTTCAACAATATGCAACTAAAATTTAGCCAGAATGGGTAGTTTTTCATTTTTCATCATTACCAAGCTGCCTTGAACTCCATGTGTCACTTTTCCCTCTGCTGAGCACAAATCCGGGCTTGTCAAACCCAGGCTTGCCCAATCCAGGCTTGCCCACTAAGGTGCTCTTTGCTCACCGCCCACCCTACACCACACCGAAGGGCAGAATCATGTGGGTCATGTGATGAAGATGAGACCTTGTTCCCTTGCAATCCCAGCAGCCAGCATTTGTCAAAGAACTAAAGAAAATAAAATAAACAGGAGGAGTTTCTTATTGGCATACATTGTGTGAAGCAGCTCTGTTTCAACGTGAACAGGCTACCTATCCCAACAGAAAAATCCACAGACCCTTTTCTCCACCCTGAATGCAGGAGATTCAGCTCAGATTTGGCAACTTGGAAGCCTTAGAAGCAATTGACAGGTCTCAAGAGAAAGTGCTGGATTGCCGTAATCCGGTTGTGAGGTGACAGATGTTTGCTTAGCTGGGCTTAGGTCACCAGGTGGGACTGCCTCTATTCTTCAGGTTAGTCCCAGGACAGAGGATAAGTAGCAAGATGTTGTTTTGAAATTCAAAGTAACAAGGGGTTACAGAGGAACTCTTTCTCTGTCAGAGTGTTTTGATGATTTGTGACCGTCTGCTTTAGATGCTGCACTGTGGCTGCTGATTCTTCACAGTATCTGCTGCTTCCTGCAAGTATAATCTCAATTTTGTGAAGGTTTAACATGAACCAGCTGTTTCACAACCATATGGTGACCTGAGCAAGACACTGGACTGTCTGGATTTCAGTAGTTTTACTGGATGTAGGTTTTTATGTTGATACAGAAAAATGCAAGATGGAGAAGTTTATTAAATCTCTCTCTCTGCATTCACTTTTACTCTTGGAGCAGCTGCTTATGCTCAGGCTCTGAACTGAGTCAGTCAATTTACTCCAAGAGATACTAAATCAGTCCCTTTATACTTAATAGTTAGACAGCAGCAAAAGGCACATCTGATAAAATGTACAGCAATCCAACACAAAACTTAAGCTTCCCTCACAGAGAAAGAAATGAGCCCTAACTGTGACTGAGCAGGTTAATGGCAAAACTGCACCAAGTAAAATCATTCTGCAAAACGAAAGCAGGATCAAAGACATTAGGCACAGGCAATAACATATTTAAGGTTCAATAAAAAGAATGCCTCAAGCCATATTTGTCAGCAACTATTCCTGCATAAAGAATGTCTTATAATTAACAAAAGATTACAACTGAGCTAAGTCTTAACACTTTGCATTGCAGATTTTCTATAAACAAAGTGATTTGTCTGGTTTAACTCTGTATTCCAAGTAACCTTTAGAAAAGGTCTACTTCCCTGAAAACTACCATCCATCTCCTAAATTCAACAGTTTTATCTGACCTGGCTCCCTTAAACATTTTACTTTTTTTTACAAAGATTAAAAAATAGACTGTGGAGTAAAATTATCTCAGCTTTGAAAATATGAAATTGCATCTGAAGCAGTGCTTCAGTATGTAGTAATTTACTGTGGTAGCTCTAAAGCACAGATGGGAGAGTACAGAAAGAGGATTAAGCTGCTTTCCATATCCTAAACTTTATCAGGGATAACACAGAAAACTGTGTCATTCATTACTGCCTAGGGAGTTCTTAAGTGTTAACAATTTATCCAGCTGATACATTAGAAAAGCTAGGAAGTATTTTTTTTTTTCATTAGCAGTAACAGACTGCAACTAAAATGAAAGTCAAAGTTGCACTGCAAGAGTTTTATTCACATGCCAAACAGAGGAAATTAATTGCTTCACCTAGAAATATTGATCATTGCACATCTAAGCCAAAATCTAAATGCATGGACTCAAGAAATGCACTGCTGAAAAATTTATTATCCTGAGCCTTTATTTTTAAAAAAGTTCTTTTTGTTATATTAAAAATAGGGAATAATGAGACACTGTTGGTGATACTTCATGTCATGCAAGGTTTGTGTTCATACACCAAGCTTCACATCAGAAAACCAAAATAGTTTGGGATTAAGATCAGAACCTATTAAAATCAGAAGAAATACCCTCATTAACATTTAGCAGACTTTGGATCAGACCTATCCAAAGATTCAGCTGATAATACCAATACATGCAAGAGATTACAACCAAAGTCTTGTTATCCCTTGTAATTATATCCCCCTCATGTTTGTTTTCACTTGGATGCTTTGGCAATTTTTCTAGACACTTCTGTTTAAGCTGTGCACTTGGATTTATCAGAGCTTTGGGACTGCATTAGTATTTCAAAGATTTCTGAGTTTCTACAAATCCAGAGTTGCAATCCTCAAGTGGCAAGTATACTGTGGTTTTCTGTAAATATAACATTACAGAGTTCTTCTGTAAAAGCCCATTAATACAACCTGGATTTTCATAAGAAAAAGAAAAGCAGATTTATACTTGCAGGTTTTCTAGATTTTATTGTAAAATGGTTTATGGAATCCACTGTGTATATACACACATAGAGTTCTCTGCCTCATTCTGAAAGTGGTAAGTTGATTAAAAAAATTTCCATAAGATTTCTCTGTCAAATTCAGTAGGACTTCTGCATGAAGGCCTGGACCTCTTAGACAGCTGCACTGAAACTCTCTGTTACTGATATTTTTGTCCCAATTTCCACTGCAAATGTTTGCTGCAGATCTGTCTTTCATCTCCTGGCTTTTGTTCTATTCATCTCTGCTCCCACTGGCTTTTTGTAGCCTTGCTGCTATGATTCATATAAAATCAACAGGTAACATACAAGTGTTGGACACCTTTTGAAAACGGGAAAACATTTCTGGAGTCCTTAAGACCCTATGAGCAGACATAGTACTTACTGAACTGAGATGTTTGGACAAGAATGGATGAGTATCCCATCTCCAGCAGTGACTGAAATTGTTATTAGTCATATTCAGAGATATAATTCCAGCCCTCATATTGTGTTTTTTTCTTATTGGCTATCTAATCCCTTAATAATATATTATGCCTCGCTTGCTGTATGTGAGATAAATAATATGTCATCTTTAAGTAAAGTGTAAATTGACGCCCAGCAAAGCTATGGCTGTGGCTGACACCACTCGTAATAGCAGTTTCCAGTTCTGGGCTAGGACATGTGCACTCAGATTTATCCTCTCCTATTCAGTTTTCACACAGTGTCATTGTTTTCTCTCAGCTGAGATTCCCTGTGTCCCCTCAATCCAATCAAGTTTTTCCAGCAAGGCACTGTTGACAAAACCAGCTGACTTCCCTGTGGTTAATGCTACACACAGTAGCTCAGTACACAAATCTACAACTCTGGTGTGTGGTTCAAATTTCTGTCTGTTGCAGACTTCTTACCTGAGCACCCATAGCCAGTCCTCCAAAACATTTTATTTTACTTGCTGCAAGAGTTTTAATTTCTACTCCAGTGAGCTAAATTAATATTTAGTTTTTACTGGAGCTGGGACTGGGGAATCCAGTGGTATCCTCCGTCAATTGACTGCTCTAGCAACCAAGCCAGGGTGTCATGTGGAAACACATGCATACACATTCACACATCTCCTTAGCTCAACTGGTACATAATCAATTTGTATAAAGCAGAACAGTGGGGTGCAATCACTGAGCTGTGACTGGTGGGCTGCCAGGTAAGAGGCATCAGGAGGGGTAAGTCCTGTCCACTCCTCTACCCTTATTCTCTACAAAGCTTCCTTGGGTATGTTTGCTCTGAGGAAAGCTAGCAGATTAACCACAGAGGTAACATAGGAACATGAATGCATAAATTATAGATCCTGATTTAGCTTAAATGTAGGGTAGCTGTCTAGCTGCTAAATATTGCCAAGAATTCTACAGTATCTGAATTTCTTCACAGATAGACTTTGCATTTCTAAGTCTCATTAAGCGTCTTAAGAATGAGGAAGCAACTGAAACTACACATTTGAAAATCAGTGTTTTGGCTTTAGACACCCCATCATCAGTAACTGGTAGAATGACATGTACATGATTATGCTTTTTAGTGATACAGACAGTAAGCTCAGCTGTGTGATAACACTGGTATAGTCCCACATTCCTTGTCATAGGGATGCTGAAAGGATGACTGTGCTAAAGATTGTTAAGTTTCAGATCTGATAATAATGATACCACGTGAGTGCCTATGATGAAGGTGAGAAGGTGTGGCCAGCAGAGCCATTTTGAAGTTCCACCTAGAAACAATACTGGGTAAAACCACTTCTAGAAGTTTTTAGCACTAAACCAGTACATGTGTGGTTCACTAAGCTGTTCCTGATGGATGGTTGGAGTTTATTCATGACCATTATTTTCTGCATACAGCAGTGTTTTTCTTTCTGTGTTATTAGGGTAACATGGGTTTGAACTACATGTGGATTCAATAGAGTTAGAGTAAATCTTGGCTGATCCGTGGTTATCCAGGATAAAAAACCCAGTCATCTATTCCACTGAATCCTACTTTGAAGAATTTGAGTGAAATAAGAGCAGTGGGAGTCACAGGGGGATGGGTCACTCTTTGATGTACAAGTCTTTGAACTGTAACTGTGTCTGTACCCTTTTTGCAGATTGGTGGGTGCCAGTCTTCGTCAAGAACTGTCCTGATTGTTCCTTGTTCTCATAAATAAAAAGAAGTTAGGCTATCCGGGTAGAAGTTCCTATTCAAATACAGAAATAATGCTTTGCAGTTTCCTCTGTCTCCCCTCTCAATCCATCTATAATTCATTAGGATGATGTTAATTGTGCTGTTGAAAGACTCTGTTCTACTTGAAGTAGAACAAAGCTGAAATTTCCTCAACAGCATGATTTTTGGTTTTGTTGTTTTAAGTGGATATGTTTGTTTGTTTGGTTTGGGTTTGGTTGGTTGGTTTTTGGTTTGTGTTTTTTGTTAGTTTGTGTGTTTGTTTTCCCCCTCTCTATTTATTTTTTTTTTCTTATTAATGTGTGTTCCAGTCTTCAGTTTATCCATCATAGGCTTTTGGTCAGTTGCCTGAGGTAATTGTGTTCTGCTAAATCAGGGCAGGGGGGCAAGGAAGGTTACCTACTCAACCTTTAGGAAAGCCTCTGGAACTGCCAGCTCCAAACATCTTGTTTAACTAGGATGGGTTTAGATGAGTGATAATATCCAGTTACTAACTCTGAAAAAATTTGGCCATCTGAGGTACCATGAGGACTCAGCTACAGCAAGCAAGGCTGTTCCCCACAGAAATGAACATGTGCTGGTGTGCTGCCAAGATTATTCTAGGGCTGCAGATGGCACCTACAGTTCCCACTGTATAAGCCTGGGATTAATGTGACTGGTGCAGACAGTGTGTGGCTGATGCAATTTTTTTACTGGGACGTGATAATCAAATTTAAATTTTCTTTTCCCTAAATATTTTAGAACATGCTGATTAGCACCATGTGTTGTTCCTGTGTGTCCTGACAGCAGTGTACTGACTTCTTCCCCTTAACATCAGCCTCTTGTGCATATTTGATTACCTTAATAAAAGGCAGTAATAGTGGGTACAGACGGGTCATATTTTGCAGGTATATAAAGGCATGAGTTGCAATAGGGCACAAGAACTGCCATTTCTCTTAAAGGCGCTCTAAAAGGCAAATACAGTTTGTCTCTCACATGGCATAGTATGTTTGTTGAAGTAATAGGAAGTGCTATAACACATGGAGAGGCAGTAAGACAGTATAGCAGGGTCATGGATAGTCAAAAACGAGGACAATCCGAGCTGGAGGCTCTGCAATCACATGCACAGGGACGTAAAGATCTCAAATTGCCACTGTGTCAGTAGCTGTATCCTTGCCTCTAAAAACCAGCACTGCCGTCAAGATTAGCGTCAGGCACGTAACTGCTTGGTGACACTGGATGGGCTGGCACAACCCAGATGAGAAATATGAGGCTTTGCTAGTATCTGCCAGCTAAGGGTCTACCCAGAGTGACTTCAAAGACTATAAATGGTCTGTCCAAACAGTGTGGAGCTGTTAAGCTATGAAAAACAGCTAGGTGGGAAGAAGTGCTCTCTGTTGCCACATCTATTTCTTGCCGAAACATGAAATATGTTATGTGGTTGATTCCAGCTCATGGCTCTGTTTGCAGCCCCAAAGTGTTTAGACCATTGCCTTTTAACAAAGTTTTGTATTTTCTGGGTGCATTGGTGCTCACACTTCAGAAGTGGTCTAGAATATTAGAATCCCATTGTGTTTTACTAAGTAGAGATTGAAACCTAAGCTGCAGAGTGTTAGAGAAAAGCTTTATTTGACACAACAGCAGCTGTATAGTCTTTAATGTATAACTGACATGTATTACTGGTCTTCTCAGGTTGTATAAAAGAACTGCACTTTTTTTTTAAATCAGAAATATGGTTTTAAAAAGCTCTTGAATCTAATTTAGAATTAGAGTGGTCAAAATGTGGTGCTTGTGCAGCAGAATTTATTTGGAATAATTTGTAAAAGAAGAGGCTGCAGGCAGCAGGTACATATCTAAATCAGCTAAGGAGCCATGAGACATGTGAAAACTGAGTGGGGAATTTCTGAGTTCCTAATTCTGATTTCCTAAAAGGTGAATCACACACAAACCTGATATGAAAATTAAAACATAAGCCAGAAGCTAACAAATGTAATTGTTAGGCTTTATTTTGTTAATTCTAGATACTACTGCAGCGTCACTGTTTGTCGGTGAGTTACTCTGATTTGTTTGAGAGTGAGAGCACACACAGGGCTGAAGAGGGTCAGGGTAGATTCCTGAGGACAGAAGCATATTTTTAATCTGATGTTGTGACTACAAAAATAGGCAGATGCAAGTCAGAACTGGCTGGCTAGGAACCAGAACCAGCCCAGAAAACTGCAGAAAAGATGATGGTATGGACAAAATAGTATATTCTGCTCAGAGGCTATTCCTCAAGGTGCAGGGGTGGGAGGGGTGTGCTGTATGAGCCAGTTGGCTCTTTCTGTTTCACATGGAGCGTGGTGCTGTCAGCAGCCATCTGTGAGTATCTCCCAGAGGTAAGGAGGTGCTTGGGAACGGGGGTAGGTGCCTATAGCCACAGGCAGTGGGTGCAAGTTAGGATTGTCCTAGAACCATAGAATCACAGAGTGGTTTGGGTTGGAAGGGACCTTGAAGATCACCTCGTTCCAACACTCTTCCATGGGCAGGGACACTTTCCACTAGACCAGGTTGCTCAGAGTCCCATCCAATGCTGAACACTTCCAGGGATGGGACATCCATGACTTCCCTGGGCAAACTGTTCCATGGTCTTGCTGTGCTCACGAGAAAGAATTTCTTTCCAATATCTAATCTAAACCTATCCTTTTTCTGTTTAATACCATTCCCCCTTGTCCTACTACTGCATACCCTAGGAAAAAGTCCCTGTCCAGCTTTTTTGTTGACCTCTTTAGGTACAGGGAGGCTGCTATGAGGTCTCCTTGGAGCCCTCTCTTTTCCAGTCTGAACAACCAAGGTATTCCAACCCTCTGATCATTGTGGCCTCCTCTGGACTCGCTCCTTTTTATGTTCATCCTTTTTATTTTGGGGACCCCAGAGCTGGAGGCAGCACTGCAGGTGGGGTCTCACCAGAGCAGAGCAGAGGGGCAGAATCTCCTCCCTGCCCTGCTGCCCACACTGCTTTGG
>JAWWES010000011.1:10055100-10150102 GCA_035583135.1 Lophotriccus pileatus
CACTTGGCCTTGTTGCACTTCATGAGGTTCACACAGACCCACCTCTCAAGCCTGTCAAGGTCCCTCCGGATGGCATCCCTTCCCACCACTGTGTCCACTGCTCCACACAGCTTGGTGTTGTCAGCAAATTTGGTGAGAGGGAATTTAATTCCAGTGTCCTGTCACTGACAAAGGTGTGTCCCCAGGCTGTACCCAGCATAGTGTATAAATTGCTAGAGGAACTCTGAATTAAATTGCCAGAAATGCTCAGATCAATAGATGGATTCCTTTTGGCTTCATTTAGCTTTGGATCACGCTCTCAAGAAAGAAATAGATGACTAAAGTCCTTAACCTGAATTCTCATAGGCAAAAGTGGAGAGGCAATCTTTCTTGCAGAGTGGATTGGAAAGCCTCTGCTAGACTTCAGAAATTCTGTTCTAAATGCTCACACAAGGCCTGGGTGGCTACAAACTTAGAAGGTAGCACTGATTGTTTGGGGCTGTTTCCAGCAGAGTGTGCTTAATAACACTGTCATCTTGATATTAAAAAAAAAAGCCATCAAAGTAAAAAGGAAGTGGGGTGATGGGAAACAGAATGTTTAGAAAACAGTCTGGTTCTTTGAATTTCCCAATCCATTACATAACAAAAATGCATGAACTGTGTGATTAAGAATACTAAGTAGTAAGTACAGAAATCAATTCTGTTTAGTGAGGATTCAAATCCCCTCGAGGCTTTAAAATGTTTTTTAAAGTCTAAGGAGGTGGGGGGGGGGGTGTGACATCTTTTCTGTAAATGCATAGAATTACTAAGCACAGAGGATTTATTTAACCAGGAAACTTACATTACTGAGATTAGGCATCTCGTTTTCAAGGTGCTCCGGGAAGATAATGACTCCTATACCCATAATTCACTGTAGACATCAGTTTTGTCTGATAATACATAAATTGACCTGATGATAGAAGTTAGCAGTTTTCACTCTAAATAGCAGTGTAGTGCTAAATAGCAATAAAGAACGTTTGAGCCTGATTCATTGGGTTTCAGTAAATTATAGAGCAGGGGATTTGGCCCTCCTGTTTAGGAAATAAGCATTTCCTCTCTAAAACAGAAACACAGCTTTTCTTTTGCTTAAAATATAAATGTTGTGGGAGAAAAAAAAAATCTTTGGGACAAGGGAAAGAAAAATGTTATTATTTATCCTAAAAGGAACCTTAGCTTCAAGGCACAGTTGGATATTATTATGAATCATATGGAAAGCACCATGAGCTTTTATGATGCTGTGTTTAAATGTGATCAGTTAGCAGGAGAAGGTGTGTGAAATTCTGATTGCAGAGAATTTGATGGGAATTTTGCCAGTGATTTTAATAGACTCAGAGCTTCCCTTGGATTCTGGAAATTATGAAAGCATCTCACCTGCCTTTTTGAGTTAGAGAATATTGGCTCTTCTTGTCTTTATTTTCTTGATTTTTTGTGCTGAAGTAAATTTTATAGCTATTTACATTGAGTAAGTTTAAAATAATCTCTAACTGAGCTAAACTCTGTTGAAAATCCTTGTTGCAGAGGTGTAAAAACTGCTGTGTTGAATTGATCACTGCTCCTGTAAAATTGTCTTTTCAAAGGAGGAACAGAATATTGCAATTTGGCGGGGGTGAGGAGGGTTGTGAAGCTTTTTCCTTACTCATTTTTAATTAGCTGCTGAATGTAAAAGGAGGAAATGAAGAAGCTGTCTCTAAATTGAAGAAGATTCGAAAAGAAAAAAAAAATCAATATCGTTTAAGGAATCCGATTTTTAGTTGGTACTTCATGGGTCCTTTCCAAACTATTAAGTAGATGTAATTTAGAGCCACTGATTGGAACATCTGATTCAGGAATATCAAATGTTGGTAGCTTTGCCTTAGAGACACTGTTGTGTTTGCGGTCTGAAATGGAGCTTTCTACCATTTGGAGTGTCTTTGGGGGGCGTTCATGATCAAAAATGTTAAACTTCTCTTATAGCAGCAGTCTCCTGGGTTCAGTTTGGTCATGGGTTGTGGATCAACAAGGAAAGCATTCTGCACAGAACTGCTTCGTCACCTGCCTGTTGGAAGTGAACAGAAGGAGGTGAAATGATGCAGGCATTTTATCCAGCGTGCCACCTACATGACTGCCTTCATGTGTTGTACCAAGTAGGCATTTGCTGAAAGTTCTCTCCAAAGAAAATAGAAGAGCCAAGAGGAAGCCTCTAACCGACTTAATTTCTGAATCCCCCACTTTCCACCAGGATAGCCTATGGATCACAGTAGCAACGCACTATGTTTTCCTTGGAATGATGATAAAATCATAATTCAGCCTTTTCTGTGGAGCGAATAGAGAAATGTGACCACTTACCATACGATTAGTTTTGTGTTTAAAACTTGTACTATGTCAGGCAGTGTTTTTGCTCTTAGTTTTAAACCTGTCTGAAAACACTGAGATGACAGATGAATGACGATTGGAAGAGAGGGAGTTGTACATTTTAATTAAGGATAGATACACTGTAAGAGGAATATATGAAGAAGGAAGAAAACAGGAGTAAATATTAGTTCCAAATTTGATGAAATGTGCCCAAGTTAACAACTACTAACGCATTCTTTTTCCTTTGTCCAGCAAACCAAAGAAATCTGTGGATTACACAGTCCTGCTGATGAGTTCTTCCAGTGGCAGATGAAGGTGCACCAGTAGAACGGCTGTCACTGGACTGGAAGCTGGGAGGCAGGGCCCAATTGTGAGCACCTTCATCATGGCTCAACTTTCCCAGCTTGAATGCCACGTTAGATTATGGGTTGCCACTTACTGTGAACACACAGCTGAAATCCAGTCTCCTGAAAAGGCCAAGGATGCCTAGAGATCTCAGCTATGCACTCTGTTCATTGTGCACGAATAGAAAACTCAATATATGAAAGACTTGATTTATGCACCTTTTTTTTTTTTTTTATGGCAAGGATTTAGAGCACAAGCATGTAGAAACCATGTAGCAATGAAGAAAGAGCATTAAATGCTAAGAGCGGTTCAAGATTAGAGCTGGGAAATGAAGGTTCAAGTGTTTTGTTTTTGATAAAACTGATTCTTGTACCCTCATTATAGTGTGGGTTTGCCGTTCTGTTATGCTGCTGCTGCAGCAAAGTCCTCTATTTATACCAGATAAAATGTACATAGATGTCACAACTCTGATGTTACCTTCAAATTTGCTCTAGTTACTGTTTTTTAGTTATATTCAGAGCTCAAATTCTTTACACAGATGGCCGTGATATCAAGTGGTGTTATAAATTCTTGCTGAGTATGATATTTATATTATTCATCCTGATAAACCAATCATAAGCTGCTGTTTCTTATTTTAATTATTATAGTAAGATTTTTCTTACAATTTGTAATTTATGTGTTAGTCAAGGACTGGAACCTGCTGGATAATGTCTTCTATAGTTTACGCCTATCAACAAACCTGCCCCTCACAGAAGGCTGTATTAGTGAATAGTAGATGTCTAAAATGTTACCATTTCACAAGGAGAGTCCTAACACTGACAGTTACTGACTCAAAGACGTGTCATAAATTTGCAGTCTTTAATCTCAGGGTTTTAGTGGCTTGCATCCAGAATATCTGCAGTGGTGCTTTGGGATCCCACTTGAAGTCTTCACTGAAAGCTATTTCTTGTAAAGCCACTGGCCCAGCAGAATGGAAATCAGGGAGGGTTAAATTTCTATTTGTCAAGCAGGATATTTGAACTGAACTTTTACCAAGTACTGTGACCATAATGCTTTCAGTACAGACACAGACAGAGAGCTAATACAGCTGGAAACAGAAGGATGAATGCACCAGAATGTGGAAATGAGAGCAACTGAACGCTGGAGGTCTGCTTTTTGGAGAATGAAGGAGGTCAAACAAGCAGTCTGGGCTGTGCACTCAGGAGACATCCACAGAGTCCGACCCAGGATGACTCCCAGCTTTAATCTCCAGCTCTGTATTTGTGAAAAGCCTGCCTCTGGTTTTCACATTTTACTCTGGTGGAATTGTGCCTACCTTGTGAGACTTCAAGCCTGATGTGATGAATTGCACCTGTCCAAATGGTGAAGCAGGAACAAGTGAAACTAGAGTTGGCCCAATGCCTTAGAAAGTTTCCAGATGAGCATTTATCTCTCTTGGACAGCTCTGCACTTTTGCCTTCCTACCATAGTTGCTTGCCATACATGTGTATCTATAACTGTGAATACAGACTTCTTTTTATATTTTGATTTTCTTCTTGAATTATTCTCTTTTCTGCGTGTCAAATATGAGCAAAATAAAAATTTAATAGCTCAGTGTAAGGTCTGAGCTTTCTTGGTTACTCTTACCTTGGGGATCTGGGGTATAAAATTAAGAAACTTCCCCCTAAAGGCTTTAAATATACATAGCCAAATCACCTCAAAAGCTGCAAGGTAAAATCAAGGGATTAAATTGGTCTGAATGAAAGACACATTCTCTTGAGTTACTTTTTGTCATTTTACTAGCTCTTCAGTCTTTCTGGAGCTTTCCAGATAGATATTACTGTAAATAGGCATTAAAGAAAGAAAAGAGTAATTCTCTTTAGCTGGGAAATGGTGCTTTTGATCATTACTTTCACAGTACTTTGCACATGAGGTTTGTGCTCTTAGTTAAGATTTCCAGCTGGAGAACCTGAGGCATGGGAGGGATAAGAACTTGCTCCCTCACAAGGAAACTAGTAAGTGAGCCATAAAGCAAATGCAAGCCCATCTGTGGCAAGCTAGGCCTCTCAAATGTCTATTTTTGAGCAATCACATTAGGGAAGTGTCACTAGGTGGTAATTGACAAAATCTGTTACTGTTTCTCAAGTTTATATGAGGAGTAAATGAGAAGTCTCTCATTAATTTGCTTCTAAATTATAACATTTG
Organism: Lophotriccus pileatus; assembly: GCA_035583135.1. Lineage (NCBI taxonomy): Eukaryota > Metazoa > Chordata > Aves > Passeriformes > Tyrannidae > Lophotriccus > Lophotriccus pileatus. The sequence continues at coordinate 10,059,979 of JAWWES010000011.1, forward strand.
TCACGAAGCTCTTCATAACCAACCCTACTTTTCTAATATGTGAAACCAACCTGAAATTAAAACTGAAAAGGAAGCCTGGGGAAAGCTTTCAAAAAGACTTTTATATAACCCACAGCAAATTGGAAAAGTGCAAACTAAAGATTTTTTTCTTTTAAAATCTTGAATCTTATCTGTCCTCTGGTGTTTGTCAGTTTGTATGAGCCTTCTTGGGGTTTTGCTCAGAGAGGAAACCAACTTATGTTAAAATGTATTTGTTCTGACAAAGTACAGACATTTCAATTTCACTGGGATGCAGATTCAACTGGAAAATTAATATAATGAACTGAAATTGTCAGAAATATGACTGATGAATGAGTTGCCTGTCATTTACAAATATGAATCTCTGGGCCCAAAGAAAGGAAATCAAGATTTTGGTCACAAAATAATGGTACCTTTCCATTTGTGGTGAATTTCAGCTTGTCTTTTTGGTATCAACTGCTGCTTATTCATGTAAGCAAATTTCACAGTATTCTCATAACAGCTATAGGAAATTAATCATGGTTTGGTAAGCAATATTATTCCAAAACCAGTCTTATTTCAGGTATTTCATAATCTAAAAAAAATTGAGACTCACAGTACTTTCAGCATTAATTCTTTGTCAAACAGTTCCACTCCACTACAGGTGATGAAATTTTCTTAATTTATACCAGCTAGTGACATAGGCTACTGTTTTTCTTTACAATTGCTTATTCCTTGTTTGCCTGTCTGTATACATTGTAATAATCCTAGCCCATGGATCAGCTTTGACCACTCCCAATTTTTTATTTTCCAGATTTGCCATGTTTTCAAACAGCAAAATTGGTTTACTCCTAATCTTCGTCATCAAGCAGTCAACAGGTCAGGCACCATTCTTTAGTGCACAGGCCTAGAGTGTGAGGGTTTTGTGTGTTTGTTTGGCTAGTTGTGAGGTTTTTTAATAATTTGGTTGTGGCTCACAGTTTTTGGTGGTTTTTTCCCCCTGGTCCCTAAGGAAGATACTTCCATTTAAAATGTAGTCAATAATAATTATTGAATTTTGTAAATTAATTTATATGTCTAGGAAACCAGCATTTCATGAGAATTTCTGTGTGTCTCTTGATAATCTGAATAAGCTGAGAACATTTGCCTTGGAGTTAGCTGTGTGTTCCAGTGGTCTCAGGCAGAAAGAGCTTTATTTCTCTTGGATGACAAACTTTAATGGAAACAACAGCCTGCAAAGAGAGCATTTTCTAAGTTCATGAAAATCATTCAGACCATGCTTATGCTTTGTTAGTAAACATTGTTCTTTAATTCAGAAAGCAGTTTGTACTGGCCTGGGGAAGCCTGTCTCATTTGATAATGGGCTCTGAATCCAGTGGATTATTGCAGGGATTTTATCTTGCAGTAATCTCCAGGGGGAAATGTACAAACAGCTGGGAGAGCAAGAAGGAGCTGCATTGTGCGGCGGGAGTTTGTCGAGCGGAGTTTTAGGGTGCTGGAGTGGATCTCAATACCAACATGAACCTTTTCTGTTTTTCTCTGGTAAGTGCACACACACATGTTTTTATTTAGTGGATTACTGAGTTCATAAACTGAACTGGTGGGTGTGTTTCGATGGAGCAGTAATTAAGGTTTTATATCACGAGCTGTGCAAGGGTTGTATAAAAACAGCAAGTCTCTCTAGCCTAGACGAGGGAGTTTTTTTATGAGAAATTATACATAGCAAAATATGATTCCATAAAAATATGAAGCAAAGAATGTATAACAAATGTACCATGCACTATCTGTGACTACTGCAAAACCATGCAGGTTTAGACATGAGGCACTTGATCCAAACACAGTGAAATGCCTCATATATAAGTTAAGATTACTAAATATGTGTATGTTATAATTTGCTTTAGGCTAGGTGTTGTTTTGTTTTTTTTTTTTCTCTGAGATGATAGTATCTGTTTCCCTTCTTCAGTAGTTTGAGAGAACTACTAGAACTTTTCAAATAACAGCTTTCTATTACCCAAGCATGAATAGATACTCATCAGGGCTAATTTAGTCATATAGTAATATTTGATCACAGACAGAGGACTTAAGATCCTCTTTAGTTGGGGTTGTTTGGGGTTTTTTCACTTTCTCTCTTTTTTTTTCTTTTTTTCTTTTTTTTTTTTTTTTAATTCCCTCTCTTTCCTTGCCCCAAGGCAACTGCTCAGAATGAACAGGTAAATCAGAATAGGAAATCCACAGAACTGTTTCTGGTTTAAAAGCTTAACCATCTGCCAATACCAATGCCCAGTATTAGTAATGGTAATTAGCTGAGTATATTTGCTGTATTTACACAGCACATTAGATCTGTTTGCCCATTTTTCATCTTTTGTCCAGATGTTTAGTATATCTTCCCCATATGTTTAGAAAGAACAATAAAAATCAATATTCAAGCTGCACTAACACAAACTCAAATAGGGAAGCTGCTTCGTGTAAACCATTGCTCCTGATTGCTAATGCTATCTTAGTGAAGAGTACCGGTGTTTTCTAGATCATAAGGATTAAAAGCTGCTTTTACTTAAAGTAAAATGCAGTGGTATTTCAGGATTCTTTGGCAAGAGTCACTTAGAAAAAAAATTCCCTGGGAATTCAATGAAAATTTTGATCACAGTTTAATGTGAATGCCTGTGTATTTGTTCAAAGTCAACAATGGCTTTGCGGTACAATCTGTAACAGCTTGAAAATGTTCTTCGGGAAAGAAGTATCTCCTACCAGTATTTTACTGTTCCATTGAAGGAGCATTTTGTTTGCCCTTTTAAAAGAGGTGTTGAGCCTTGTATCAGTTGAGAAATCAGCATTTAGGCAAAATGTCAGGTAGGCTGTGCAGGTGAGAGAAAGTCAAGTCCCACTTTCTCTGTTACACTCAGTATGCAGCAACCCGAGTTTCTGTGGGAGAGGTAATGACTGCAGTAATAATGGGTGGTTCAGACAAGTGAAAGCTGGTGCCATGATAGTTTCTGTAATGAAATAATTAGTTCTGTTTAAAGACTGCTGCTAAGAAGATAACCTCCGTTCTTTACAAGCTTTACAGGGGAGCCATTCTGTCCGCTTTGGTAACCTTTTGCACAGCCAGAAAAACACAAGTTATCAACATCTAAAGATAATTTATAGGTCATTTATGTGTTTCATAAAGAGAAGAGCCCTTTGCAGTCCTCCCTACGCATGTGACGCAGTGCAGTTGCTTTCTGTAATCAGATTGTCTAGCTTGGAAATGAGCTAGTGATCCAAGGATGTACACCAGCCACTTTTACTCTGTCGACTTGTGACTTGAAAAGACAGGCTAAAAAAGTGGTTGAAGTAGCAATACGAGGGTATTTTTCTATTCAAGTGAGTCAAGTAAGAAATAATGCGCAGCAACAGCATAATTAGGATTTAAAGACAACTTTTAAAGATGCTAGAGAAGTCAGGTTCCTCAGTAGATACTAACAGCCACTGATGAATAGAAATCACAGCTGATTTACATCAAGTGAACATCTGGAGCAACTGCTAAACCTGAAACCATGGAAGAGAAATTTAGATTATTGACAGAACAAAAAGAGCTGTCCAAAAAATTAGTATGCTCATGCAAGTGTTTACCTCATGCAGACTGACTGATGAGATTTTAGACTGCAAAGTGTGTGTGCTTGTATGTATATATGGGTGTACGTATGCATATATTGTTAAAAGACATTGTTTTATAGCTCAGAAAATAGTTCTCTACCCTACAGAGTATAGTGGTTGAAGTAATCTATGAGTGAGTGAATTACAAGAATATTCTGTTTAAAAACAGAGTATACCCAGCCTTCTGGTTCATCCAAAGTGGAGGAACTCCAGCATAGTTAAAAGAACATCAGTTCATGCTGTTGACCTTGATTCTCTGTGGGTTTGCTTTCCTACCTGTCCGTAAAACTGAGACAGTTTTAGCAGGAGAGATACAGTGTTATGGGCCAGTGTAGCAAGTGGTGACATGGGGGCTGATTGATAGTCACACGATAGTCACAAGATGGTTGTAGGAGCTTTGGAGCCTCTGCCCTTCCCAGGGAGGAATGCAGAAATTACTCCCCTCTGTCACCACCTGGGAGTCCTTTGATATCCTAGTAGGAGTGTTCCAGCACAGCGTGTTTCCCCAGCAGTACTTTGTGTCCTGAGTTGACTTCAAAACAATTTGGTTTCTCCACTGAGATTATTTTTTGCATCAGACTCATTGCCTTGGTCTCAAGGGATTTGCAGGCAAATTAGATTTGCCTTCAAAACCTTGTGTGCCTCTTCCATTTACAAAATAATCAAAAGGATGAATGTCCCTTCTTTTGTAGATATGTTAAAAGGTCAACCTTAGACCCTGAATTTGCAGTGTCTTTTCCATCTCATGGTGCTTAGCATGTCAGACAATTGAATCAGAACAATACTGTTTGTGTTATGGGCAATATACAGAGAGGGGTCCAAATCAAGCACTGCTTCTGTGTGAACTGCAAGGAATTATTCCACCAAACCATCTGTTTTGGTACCCTGCCTAATAAATGGCAGAATCCTACGAATCTGAGAAAAAAAAGTTATTATTGAATTATGAAGTCCTTCTGTTAGGGTAGAATATTTTTCTTACACTATTTTCCTGTATTGACTCTCCAGTATCAAGGGTATGCACACTGGGCTTAGCACCAATTCAACCTGGAACATTGTTAGGTAAACCTATCCTAATATTTCCTGACAGAGTATACTTTTGCTCGTTTGGTAACATTTACAGATATTTATTCACAGATATTATTTGCAGATATGTCTTTACAGAGGCTCCAGTTAATAAAGTACACATATTTGGGATGTGCCCAGGGACAAGTACCTGCTCCTGTTCTAGAAAACCCTCAAAACCAAAGTGGCTGCATGCAACTTGCCTGTCAAGTGTAGTTTTGATGGTGTTTTGGCAATTGTGCCAAGGAATCATTTGGGTGTCTGTAAGCTAACATAAGACAAGCGTGGTCCAGGGGCTGTTCTGGCAGGGGGCATCAGGGCAGATGATCACACCACATTACTCTGGTTCATTCTCGTCCATCATTTCGTTTACTAAGAGAGATGCAGGAAAATGAATTTCTGTTTCAAAACCCCAAACCCCATTATTTCAATCAAGTTTCCATAGGAAAGTGGATGTAAGGGGCACTAAAATCTTCCTTGCACAAGGCAATACTGAAAGACTAGGCCCTACCTACTTTGACAGTGAACAGTGGCATTAGTAATGGAACTAATGAAGACAGGGAAGTATTTCAGATACTTAAGAAGTGTCAACCTCTTGTACAGCAGAAATCCATGTAAGAAGGTCAGTAGAAAAAGGCTGTGACACTCCTAATCATTGTTGTTCGGATCAGTTATTCCAGTTGAGCACTTGTCTTAGGGTTTAAGCCAAATAAGATCACTTTCATTTGTCTATTTCTCTCCCATATGGTAGCTTTCTAACCACCACTTCTGCTAGTAAAATATAAAGTACTGAGGGAAAGTCTAATCATCTTAGTGATTTTCAGTAGCATTGAACTAGTTATACGTTTTATTTTGATTGTTGGTTTAAAGATGTGGTGACAGCACAATGTAAAATGTGTTACATCTAATGCTATAAACTGAGAGAGGCCTTGGCACTAAAAGCTGATGTTTCTATGGTGTAAGATACAGAGAGAATAAGTATTAATAAAAGTGATGTAGTGGATAAATTATGACCTAGTGAAGCCTCTATATGTTAAAGAAACCACAGAGTAAATAGAAAGATGCCAATGCTGCTATGGCTGTTGGGACATGATGGTATTTAGAAATGAAAAATGGCCTGGCTGCATTACTAAATGCTCCTCTCCTCACAGTCTAGTCTCTGCATGCCATGAGGATAATAGTATCATGCAAAGAAAAGAGCTACAGACAATTATTTTCTTCCAGATCTGTCTCACATCTGTACTTTTCCTTGAACCTTTTGTTCAGCCTCTCTTTCACTTGCCCTTGCACTCCCACTCCCATGAACATGATCTCTCTCCATTCCACACCCTCCCTGTTCCTTGCAAACAAGCTCCCTCTTTCTTTTCTCTCTTTCTCCTTCTTCCCTCTACTTCTCCTCTACTCTATCCTCCTCTTTCTTTTTGCTTCTTATTCTTTCCCTTCCTCACATCTCTAACTCCCTCTCTTCCTCTCTCAGATGCACACATGCACTTCCTCACGTGCGCTAGCTCTTTACCACACATGATCATGCTTTTCCTTGCCCACTTGTGCCCTCACTCCCTCTTTCATACCAGTGCATCCATTTTTTGCACTTGTACCCTTTATCATGGCCATGCCCCCATTTCTGTAATGTTACCTTTTGGTTTTGCACCCTTTCTTGCAACATTGTTCTTGCTGTCTTGTGTTCTTGTGCTCACTTTCTCACATCACCTCTCTTTCCTAAACATTCTGGTTTATCAGTGCACTATGCTTCCCTCACAATCTCTCTCATTCACACTCCCTCTCTGTCCACCTTGCTCATTTTCCCTCTTTCCTTCTCTTACACCCTCTTTCCTTTTCTCTTTCCCCACTCCTTCTATTTTGCAATTCATCATTTTCTTTCCCTCTCTTTCCTCATATTATCTTCTCCTCTTTTGTCTCCTCCTCTGTCTCTCCTTTTCTAACACTCTTTAATCTGCTCACTGTTTAGCTCCTTTTCCTGTGTTATTATTTTTATGCCCTTCCCCGTTGTAGCAATCTTGCTTTTTCTTTCATGCTTGCTCTCCCTTATTTCTTGGATGCTTGTTCTTTTTCTTGTGCCGTCACACCCATCCTTTCTCATGCGCATTCTTTGTCATGAAAGCTTTCTGTCTCTCATTCTTGAGAGCTTCCTTTCTTGAGGGACCTCTTCCCCCCACTTCCCCCTCTCCAAGCACTTGCTCTTTCTCCCTTTCTTGTCCTTATTCTTTCTTTCAACCTGTTCTCTTTCTTGTGTCCTTACTCTGACAAATCCTCATTCTCATGACCCCCCACCCCCCCCTTTCTTGTGACCTCACACCTTTTCTCTCAACCTCATCCTTGTACCTTCTCGTTCTCTCACACCCATTTTTTCATGCATACTTTCTCTGCCATGTTCTCTCTTGGTTTCTGGTGTGGTGCCTCTCCCAACCTCTTTTTGAGCTTTAACTCCCTGCCCCATTCTGACTCCCTATATTTCCACCTCTTCCCCTTCATTCTTCTTCAGTCTTGCTATCTTTCAGACACTACCTCCTCCTTTCCAGCTCACACACTCAAACTCTTTCTTGCACACTTGCACTTTCGCACATTAACTCTCTGTTCTGTGCCCTCACACACACCCCTTTTATTGTGCCTGTTCTTTCTCACACGTGGTCACTTTTTCTGTGTTCTTTCTCAGTGCACTCGTGCTTCCCCATGTGCTCCACTCCTTGCATGCATTCTCATTCCCCCATAAGTCTTTGTGCACATCCCACTCCCTGTGCCCTCCCTCTCTCACATGGACTTGCTTTTTTTGTGCACACTTGCTTGTTCTTATGTGCCCACCCTTTTGCAGCCTTGAGCTTCGTGTTTCTCACACAAGATTTCTCTTTCTTGCTTTCCCTTTCTCAAGCACTAATTCTCACATGCTCCCCAGTATGCTCTTTCTCCCTTTCATTGTTTCTCCTCTTATCTTTCCTCATCTGCTTCCTCTCTTATTCTCACTCTTTTGCCTCCCTCTCTTTTCTCTTTCTGTCTTCTTTTACTTTCCTTTCTTACCTTTTTTCCCTCTCCCCCTCTCCTTTCACTCTTCTTTGCCCTCTCTTTTTTCTCCCTTTTTATCTCTCTCATGCTCCCTTTCACATGAGCTCTCCTTTATGCTTCTGCCTCTTAATTAAATACTCTCTTCACGAAAGTCGTGTATTATTCCCTGTGGAGGGAGAAGTATGGGGTCACATTTTATGCTGGAGAATACTGGAAGTTTGTAAAAAGGTTTTAAACTTACAATTCTTTTTCTAGAAATGCCCAACCCACAACTTCAGACAAGTAGCTGAACCATCACTGCTATATGGCAAAATACTTAGTAATAAAAAATAAATGCAGTAATAAAAAAACACAGTTGCTGTTAAAACAATAAAATCCAGGCTCAGCTGGGTGTTCACCACATCCATGTGTAGGGTGTTTCATAAACCAGGTAACAATGTCCTAGGAAGTATTAACTCATTAGTTCCTACAATAGGCTCAAGTACATACCTTGAGTATTTTCAAGAACAACATATAATATTTCTCCCAAAACATTTATTTGGTGTTATCAAAACTCTGGTAGACTGAAGCAAATAAAGATACATAGATAAACATTGTGCTTGCAAAAATTAGTCATGTCTTTGAACTGCTGCCTCTCTAGACAAAAATATTGCCTGTAAAATTTTACTTATTAATAATATAACTTCAAATATACATCTGTGTTTATCTTCTGTGCTAAAGGAATTAATTAAATAACAATAATGAAATCGAAATGTTATTTCAATGGTGTTGGTCTGCTGTAAGTCATACTGTTATAAATTTGATTTTTTCCTTAATTAATGCAGTTAAATTAGTAATCGAAATTCATTGGGAAAATATTCAGTGCAGATCAAAATGGCAACATCTAAAATGTAGGATCATCAGAGTGTCTTTAGTGTTCCCATCTGCCTTCGTTTAACTCTTGAATTAGGAAATGGCAGTGTATATATGTAATCCTGATCCTTGGAGTTGTGGGATAAATGTGAAAATCTTAGTTTCTATTACCATGTTTATATTCATGGTCGTTAGAGAAAAAGAACCTTACATGCACATTAAAACACGGAGTTCAAAACTTTGAATGCAAATGGAATTTATTTTTCGTTCTAGTCATTATCATTATTTTGGGGGCCTAAATCATTGTTATCAAATTCTGGGAGCTGGCAGCATTGTTTCTCTTTATTTCTAAGGAATGGAGTTACATTTCTGCATCAGATTATCCTTTTTTTCACGTAAAGAAGTGTTAACTAGAAAATAGTTCATACAGAAATTTTCATGATTTCTAGTTTTCATAGTTTTCACAAGAATTTTCATGTAGTGCTCAAGTGGAGATATACACCTGATTTTACTCCTTCTGAGCATATAATATTAATTTTTGATGTACCCCCAGTTTTACGTCTGGCAATCTGTGGAACCTAAGTCACGATACTGTGAACTCCAGCGTATGGGTACTTACTATAATTGACTTCTAGACGACTTTTTGGAGAAAGAACTAAATAAAGGATTTGGAAAGACGGGGGAGGAAAAACACACTCCATTTTGTAAATCACAGAAACGTCTTGCTTTTTCTAATTATTAATAATTTAATATGTTTACAAGTGTTCATCTTTGAAAATCTGTTTAAATGTATTTTAGGAGGGCTCAATGGACAGCTTGTATGAGCCTGTCCCAGAACATCAGGAACCCAAGGATACAACTACTACTGACAGCCAGGCTAGCACTCCAGCGAACCCACATCTGAACTGTGGACCACCTGACAGGTCTAAGTCTTTGGTAAGTAACATTTCATTGCAAAGTGTGCAATTTACTTTGCAAAAAACTATTACCCTGTATGTGGACACGTGTGTTCTGCTGGCTTTTCTGCCAGTTTGGGCTATTTAGGCTCCTTAGAGCCACCGTTCATATCTCATCTCTGTAGCCAATGACCTGATTTCTGTCCAGTCTTAACAAGCACACTTGAAAAGCAGGTCATGAGTTTCTCTACAGTTAGCAGCAAAGGGAGATTAGTGCAGCTTCACTGTATGAGGAAATTTTGCTTTGCAAGTAAAAACATATGAAAATGCTGGGAACAGATATTAGAATAGTTTGTCTCTAAATGAGATCCTATTGGTGTCTTTGGTTGCCCTTTTTATTAATTAACAAAGTGAATTTCTAAAGAGTGTGAGTTGTACGAATTTTGTAACTGATGGCTTCTGGAATAACCTTTACATTTTGCAAGACCTCATTAAGTAAATGTCTGAAGAAAGTTGTCTTCTCTTTTTTGCATTTTTTTTCCTTCCTAAACGATTTTATCCCACTTAATCTTTTATTATTGGTGTGCTATTGGTATAATAAATAACTGAAGCTTTGGCAAATACTTTAAAATAGTATATTAAATTTCATAATCTTATTAATTTCATAATCTCTGTTACAACTGTATGAAACATGCCATTCTACATTCCTAGAGGCTAAAGGTGGACATTCTAATACAGGTCCGACATCCATTCATTTTCTCCTTTGCCATGACTACAAACTAACTTAATATTTAATGGCTACTATATGTCTTGGCCAATAGATGTTTATCTGATAGGAGCAGTATTTAGACAAAGTTAAATTAAAAAACAAGATTTGTTTTTCTGGTTTGTACCAGAATGTGACATATGATGTCTCAATAGAACCGACAGTAGATAACTACTAGAAATTGCCCTTTAGCTTATCAAGGTGTGGTACATCCACAGCACTGTGCCCTGCTATGGTTTTCACAATGTGTAAGACTAAGAATTAAAACTTCAGTGGTTTTTTACACCAGGCTTATGGTTTCTTGCCTTTTTTTTTTTTTTTTTTTTTTTTTACTTGTTTTATTCTGGTTTTTTTTTGATTTGACAGTGTTACTTCAGACTTTTCATTATATTAGTGTAGAGTTAGGCTTCATAAATAATTTGGCTAAGTAAAAATAATAAATCTATCCAATATAGATTTTTATTTCCGTTGGACAACCTAGTGAAACAGATTTGTTACTAGTGTAGATTGGAAAGTCCTGTACATTAATCTAAACAAACTATAGCAAAACTTCTTTTACACTGCTTATTGCTGAGTTTTGTGGGATGGCACTGCACAGTCCATGAAGATACATGTACAGCAGTGAATAGAAGAATCCAGAACTTTAGTTTCTGCTACCTCTTACCATATATTTTTGTTTTCTTAAAGGGGATGTTTTAGTGATGGCCCATTTACTCATCACTAAATGTAAAACTCATCATCAATAAAAAACAATACTAAATGGGTAAGCACACTGTTGGCTCACGAGGTATTAACAGGAAGCTTCCTAAGACTGGCTGTGGGTTTTATTTTCTGTTTTGAGAGAATATTCAGCTCAGCACTTAACTAAAAATAACGTCTGGATGCTGTGTCACTGCGCTGGCTGTAGAATCAACACGATTATTTACGAAATACTCTCTAGAAATGGAAAACGAGATTAGTGATGACGTGTCAGCAGTAAGACCTATGGAAAAATGTCCCTGAGGCCAAAGGCCTGTGTGTAATCTTATCTGCTATTTCTAGCATGTGAGTTATTAGACCTACACCTTGGATGAAGCCGTTAAGCTTATTAACTGAGCCCATTTGTACTTCTCCCCTATTTTTAATTCCGTCACTTGGTTCCAGGCTGCGGGGCAGCCCCCACAGGTGATAAATTCAGAACATTATTGACTCCATTTAGCCATCCATCATTATTCAGTAATGCACGTACTTAAGTGAACTGCTAAGTAGGTGTAGGCTCGAGTGTGTGTTTAAATGGTTGGCTGAGGCAAGGCAGATTCCACAGAGCTCTTAAATCTCAGAAGGGTGGAGCAACCTGCCATGGCACAATTCCACCTTGGGAGGCTTTGGCCCCTTCCTTTTTCTTATACAACTTGAAAATCAACAGAGCAGGCATCCAGGGTCTGCTCTCCTCAAATTTAAAAAGGGTGACTAGGGCTAGAGAAAATTTTTCCTTATATTGCAGCAAGGTAGTTATTTTCTTGCAGTTATCTTGTCTGTTGTGATTTGCCCTAATCACAGCTGGGCTGTAGCAGTCTTCTGGAAACATAGGAAATATAGGGTACTGTGGTCACTGAAGCTCTGCAGGACATATTTCAGTGAACATTCTCCTTGGGCACATTTTTTTGAACCATGGATCTCTTTGCTCTTGGCCAAGTATCTTCCCAAATGGCACATCCTGGATGAAGAATAATCTCCCTTTCATTTATGCTGTTCTTCTCCTTCGCATAAATGAGGACACCTGTTTTGTTTACAGAATTTTCCTGGGATGTTCCCACTCTGGTTTCTCTGGTACTGTCTCAGGCCTGTTACACACACTTGACCTTTTGATTTGAATCCTCTTGGAGAATTGCCCTGTTAACTTTGTGGTTACTTTGCCTGTTGCTCAGCTTCAGTAATATTCCCAGACAGAACTTAGATTTATGGAGTTGTTTTTGGACTTCATGCATAGCAAATCTGAATTGGACCTTCCTCAGAAACAGCTGGTAGCCATCAGCACATAATAGATCAGATGGGTGCTCTTTGCCTCTGACTATGCTGTTAACTGGGAAACTGAACTTCTACCCCTTGTAGCTTGGTGTTTCAGTCTTCTGCCTCATGAGCTGTCTCAAGCTCCTAAGACAAGAGTCTTCAGTACTAAAACTATTTTCATATATTTCCTGTCAGACTGCAATCAGCAAATGTCACGAGATCCACATATTTTTCAACTGCTGACCGTGATATGATTGACGACCCTGTATAGCAGAAAAGGGCCAAATAATTTATCAGCCTTTCTAAGTTGCTGCCAGGAAAATCACAATCCTTTGTGATACCTGCTTTAATCTGCAGTGTTTTAATTGGCATTTGATTTCAGTGAGAGAAAGAAGAGTGCTAGTTGTCTGAAATGACCATTTCCCTGTTTGCAAGTCTTGACAGACACAGGAGTTTTCTCAGCCAGCTTGGAAACACTGGAGGGACTAATTCTACTCCTTATTTCAGAGTCATTTGATGAAATCAGAGAAAAAAGGACTTTGTCAATAATTTCATCATGCTTGATTTCCACGTGTGCAGTTTGTTCTCATTTGGGGTAGGGAAGGAAAGATTTGTTCCCATAAACAAGGTAATTATGCTCTTTGGAGGATCTAGGTGAGTCTTTGGAGAGTCTAGGTGAACCTTAATTTACATACTAAATAAAATATGTTTCTAAAAACTAGTTACACATTAAAGTTACATACAATTCTAAGTGTAATCAGCGCTGAAAAGATACTTTTTAAAAGTACAAACAACAGTAATTAATTCTTGTACTCCAATTTAGCCAGCTGATTCAGAAATGGCAGGAAGGGTGTGTTGAATGAAAAGTGCCATTTCTAAATGGCCATTTAAATCCACTATCCTATTTCATTTTGGCACAGCATCCCATGATATCCAGTGAACTCACATCAGTTATCACCTCAGTATATGATGTATTGTCATCAATGTAATTTAGATGAACTTTAGGAAACCCATGAGGAAGAACCGGTTTCAGATCATGCAGAAAGAGATTAAACCCATGTTTCACGATCCTTACCAGGTGTTTTGCATGTGAAGTTATGAATTAGTAGTCTTTCCATGTATATGGCCACACTGGGGTTTAGAGAGGATCCTGTCTCCAACTTTTTCCCTGATCATATACAGATTTTAACTTATATCCCTTGGTCTCTGACCTCCATGCATAATGCTTCCCTTAATAAGCCTCTTTGAAATCAAATATTTGATATTTCTTAATAAGATATTGACACTACCCTTTTAAATAAGACTTAAAATTGCTTTTTTAAATGTTTTTCAACTTATCTGTGTTGCTTATGCACCTCACCTAGTCATTTCTCTTGAGCTATTTAAAAGATTTGTCCCAGGACTAAAATGCTGATTTTTTTTCTTTTCAGCAGTATAATTTTCTTACGTTGCTTATGTTATTTCAAAGTGGATGATAAATTCTGTATACTCTTTTGATTTGCACACAGCTTCTGTGAAAAAATCAACACATGCAAAAAACCAAAACTGTGTGGAAACTGCGTACAGTTATTAGCATTCACAAATATCCAGGCTAGAAGGACCTCCTACACTCAGCTAAAATAACTTAGTGCAGGAGAACAGCCTTTTCTGAATGCACTCTCCTGAAGAAGCTTAAAAAAAAATCTCTGATGGGTTTTACTGAGAGAAGTGAAAAAAATACAGAATGCTCAATTATGCACTTACATAGTTTAATATAGAGCAGAGTTTGGGTTTTCATCAAGCTACCTGGATGACACTGTTAAATTTTACTGTGGTTGGAGTCATGCAGATGTAGATAGTGTTACATGAAGGAAAAAACTTAAACATATTATGAGAAATGGGTCTGAAGTTTTCATATTTATAAAATTCTGAATGTTTATACTTTGTTTTAATGTCTCTTGTTGTACAACAGATTGAAGTGGTATCATCATGGACATTTTTATCCCAGTTCCTGCTTTCCAGGCTGGAAGAAATAGATATGAAAGTGATGCAGTGTGTTGATATCCTGTCTTAAGGGATATCAAAATATTACAGGGACCAGAGATCTCTTCATGTCCTAGCATGACATCCTCAGATTTTCCTACAATTAAAATTAACTTCAAGTCTCTGGTTAACTGCAACAGCAAACATGCATTGAGATGTTTTGCCATTATTTTCCTGCTGAGGCACCCTTTTGTTCACTCTTTCAACAGCTACACAATCCTTCCAACATCTTGTCAGGGTATATATATTGTCTGGGTCCTGGGGTCTGTGTGGTCTTTCATCCAGGTCAGTGCTTGATTCTGATGGTCCCACTCAGAGCTTTGCAAAACTTTCAGTTTTATTTACAGCTTCCTGAACTCTTCCACATTCCCCTGAATGTAATGGGTTTAAAGGGTGTGTGTCCTGTCTTCATCAGAAAACCACATCACATTATGATGTGTGGGTATTTTAATCCTCATAAAATTTAAAATAATCATACTATGGAAGAAATATGATATTGATTATTGGGGTATGATTCTCTGTTTTTTCAGGGGTATTATGGTGGTCAACTTCTTGGGAGCCATGGATATTGAAGCTTCCTAAAATCAGGACACATAACTACATATATTCTCTTCTGCACCCTGTCCTCCACAGCTTCAGCTGTTGGAAAAAGAATGACTGGAAATGCTAGTGGATATTAAAAAACACACATCAAAAGTGCATAATTCATTTTCTTATCAGTGACAAAAATATTATATTTGGATTAAATTTTTTTGATTTTCATAGATTTTTTTCTCTATCTTTTTAAAAGGAATTTCCTGACTTTGAGAACACAGTGACCAAAAAAAGAAAGTAAGTTGAGACCAGTTCAAGGTCTACACAGTGTCACTATATTTGTCTGTACCTTTCATCCTTGTTGTTTTATTAATGTTTGCCAATGTTGCTTTGATTCTCATAAAGTACATGTATTAATGTTGCAGTTGAAAAGCACGTAACGAGCTTGTAATGCATTACTAAAGCTCTTTTGCCATGATTTTTTCATATACACAAATCTTTCTTCCAAAATATCAGAACCAGGACAGCTAAAATCAAATGCAGATAATCTGGGCTTGGTTTAACCATATGTCTGCTTTTCTGAAAGATTGAAGTGTTAACCTATTTTATAGCGTGTTTGCACCATTGACCTGATAATCTCCCGAGGAGGGTTGGTTGTTTGTTTTTTTGGTTTTGTTTTTTGTTTGTGTTTTTAATCCAAGTAAAAAATTAGTTTGCAAAATGATTCAGATAAAGCAGGTCAGACAGTATTTTATGAATTATATTTGTGACAGCAGCATGCTTTGCATGCATTTGTTAAAACACAATGCATGTGGTTTGGGCTAATGATTAATATGTATTAGCAGGCAGAGGAATTTATTTTGAAAATTCTTTTTTTTTTTTTTTTTGGCTTCAGGTTGAAGGATATTGCATTACTGTAGTGGTCCCCCTCAGATGAAATCTGAAATCCTATCTAATAGAATGGTAGAGACAGGTCTTATCTGTCTGGTCCGACAGACATGAAAATCCCTGGAGATTTTGCCTTTTTTTTTTTTTTTTTTTTAATTTTTTTTATCCCACCCTTCTGCGAAAAAGAGCGAAGGGATCTGGCCAGAAAAACACCCCCAGAAACGCGCCTTTTAATTTTTAAAATATATTTTAAAACTACTTTTATTTTTTAAATATTTATGCTTTATTTATTATGGGGCGGGGGGTCACTTTCGCGTTTCTAAAACACCCTCCCCCCCCCCCCCCAAAAAAAAACAACAAACCAAACCAAACAACCCAGCGAGCAACGCCAGGAGCCTGCTGCATTGCAATGGATTTTTACTTTTTTTCTTTTAATTATTTTTTCCCTCAGTTGGGGTTTTTAAAATAATTTTTTACAAACAGCCATACTCGGCTCAGGGTTTCCAACGGGATTTACTCTTGGGGAAAGGAGCTCGCTCTTTAAAGACTGTCCCCTATGAGCTCCCCATATTCCTTTCGGGGGTTATTTTTAATATTTATTTATTTATTTATTTACCAGGATTCTCCAGACCAAAAAGAAAAAAAAAAAAAAAAAAGAAAATATGATTTTGATGATTTCTTTTTCTTCTTTTGTTTTTTTCTTCCCATCTGTTTTCTCTTTCTTTCCAGGACTCTGGAGTGGTGGGTTAATTCTTTGTAGCTGTTGTTGTTATTGTTGCAAAATAACCTGTAAGTCTATAAATATTCTGCTTGTATGGAAATGTCGGACTGTGCTGGGGATGCAAAATCGCTTTGGCTTTTCTGGAAAGGGGTTTTATTTCTGTACTTTTTGCCTATTGCTGGGCAAAGGCCTTTGCTGGGAGGTGGAGACGGGGGGAAAGAATGCAAAACCTTGGCAATCTGTATTTCGGGTGGGTTTTGCAGGGAGTGCAGAGGGAGGGGACCTGTCACCCCAACCTTCCCCGCTCCTGTATGGAAATGTATCGCTCTGTATGTAAATCTGTGGAGATTTCTGCCTCTGTCTCCTAGCCTTGCGTATTTATTTCCAGGGGGCCTGCTGCGAGGGTATAGTTTGGGGGTGGTTGAGATCGCTCAGTTTTCTTTCCTGGTCAGCTTTTTGGGCTGCGAGGGGCCGGTCGGGGGTTGTGGCGAGTAGGGGAGAGCACTCTCCGGGCTGCGATGGCATTCCCGGGCCCTGGTGATTAATAAATATTTGTTTACGAGAACAACCACCGCAGGTCACGGTGCCCTCGGTCCACTCGTGCAATTGCTCGGAGCTACTGATTCCACCACTGACGAGCCCACGGAGCGGCCACCGTGGACACAAAGTCCCCGGCTGCTGCCTTTATTTTGATTTCTCAGCTGAGCTCTTGAACCGAAACGCTATAAAGCAAGGGCGGGAGAGGGGTGGGGGGAATAAATTAGGAAGAAAGCCCTTCTGCTAATACGACTCGTCATTAAAAATAGCCCGGTGGCAACACAGGGATGGTACTCCCGAGACACTTGCGGTGGTACAGATATGCTGGAGAGACGGCTTTCCTGTAGTTAAAACGCACTATGTAATTCCCAGGGAGTGAGCGCAGCCGGAGCTGAGTGACTTGTGCGACTCCGATCCCGGCCCCGGGCAGGGAGGGGGCTCCCGGGTCTGGAAGCGGCCAAAGGAGGGACAAACCCAAGAGTGCCAACTCTGTTCCGGGATTTTGATTTTCGTTTTCCCCCAGCCATGAAATTCAAAGGAAGGGGGTTGTTGGGGGAGGCTGATCTGTGCTGTTTGCCGTTTCTCTGCAGTGTGTGACGCTTTCGCTTTAGCCGGAGCCCGGCGAGCCCAGCGCCCGCGGGACGCTCGGGAGCAGCGAGAGCGCTGCCGCTTGGGGGATTTTTTGCTGGAGACCCGAGGTCGAGCACGGCTTCCGTTCAAGTAGCACTTTCACGGGGGAGATTTCTCACTCTGCCTGATCACAGCCAAGCCGGGCTTGCATCAGAGTTTCCATTCTAACTCCTCTTGTTACGGGGACATAGAGAGCAACTAGCAGCATCCCCTTCGGGCTGGCGACTGGGCGGCCTGGGCGCTTTTCCTGGATTTTTGATCATTCTCTTCTGGTTTCATACCTTCTCCTACTCCCTCTCTGTCACTCAGGGCCTGGCTGCAGCTACCCAGGGGCTTCTGCCACCTGCCTCCACTTCCCATTGCTTCCTACTGTACCCAAAAGCAGCAGTGGTTCCTGTAGTGTCTCGCTGGGGACTTTAGGGTGCTGGGGATGGGGTTGTTTCCCTTGGATCCCTCTCACCCCCTTAGCCAGAGCGATTATTGCTGGCTGAGGCCTTGTCATTCTCTTCTCTTGCCTGTCCCATCTGAGTCCCAGCTCTGGGGACCTGCGTGGCAGCCGGTGGCAGAGGTGGTAGCTACCAGAGCAGCAATGTCCCGGTGACAGCCTTCCTTGCCTTCTGACAGCAAGTGGCTTCATCCTGGGGGGAAAGGTGCCCTCGTGGTGGGGAGGGTCACTGGAGGAGTGTGGGAAGCCACCAGCAGCCCTTGTGTTGGCTGTGGGATGTTCCTCACCAGCCTGGGGCTCAGGGTGGCTCCTGCACACCCATGAGGTGCCTGGGTAGCACATGGAGGAGCAGCAGCTCGGCCCTGCCTTTGGGGTGCTGTGGCAACCCCGCTGAGGGGTGGCCAGCCCCACACACTCCTCTCTCAAAGACACCCTCCACACTGCAGAGAGCTCCTCACCCAGGCAAGGGTTTGAACCCTTGTGTGCCACCCTGCAAAGTGGTGGCAATACTAGAACAGGGGCAGTGCTGTTAGGAAATGGTCCTCTTGGATTTGGCAGGAGTATTTCTGGTCACACTGGAGTAGCTACAAGGAGCAGGAACGGAGGCAGGAGCAGTGCTGGGCATCACCACAGGTGCCTTGCACCCCCCCACCATGGGCTGTCCCTCTCCAGCCTCTCCATGTCCCCCCCGGCAAAGCTCCTGGGATGAAAAGCAACCCCTCTGCCTGTGTGCTGGCATGCAGGGCATGAAGTGGTGTGAAATTATTCAGCCGCCCCGAGAGCTGCAGTTGGATGTTGAAGGGCCTTGGAGCTGGAGGTACTGCTTGGCAGCAAGAGGAGCTCCTGGGTTCAGGTCATTCTCCCCATCCCCCAGGGGACACAGAATAGGATTTTAAGGTATATTGAGGCTACTGCGTATTTTTCCCGGGTGAACTGCACCCCTGGAAAGAAGAGCCTCGTCTTTTACAAAACACTGCTTAAATAAACAGTACCCCACTGTAATTTTTCCTTTGAAATTAACTCCGTCAGACCATGAGGCTTCTCCATCCCCACACAACTGCCAGGACTTTTAAAGGAAAATAATGTGTCTGGGAGAGAAAAGTTTAACCTGACAGAAGAGAGCCTATGAACCTCTCCCCTTCTCTGTGGCCCTCGAGGATGGGTTTTGGAAACAGCCTGCCCATTTCAGAGCTGGGTGCCGCCGCATGAATGTTACTTAAAAGGAGTTTTGTGCATATTAATGCATGTGCAGCGAGGCCAGGCTGCACACTGTGCGGGGACAGCCGATCCCATGCCTGAATTCAACTATCTTGTTTTCTAATCTAACCTACTTTTTTTCTTTTGACTTTTTTTTTTTTTTTTTTTTTTTTTGTCAGAGGCCAGTGCTTTGCAGGAACCTGTTCTCGGTGCAATCTCAGAGCTTTTTGTGGGTGTCTGATTTCTGTAACACGTTTTGGTTTCCAGTATGAATGTAATGTACAGAGAACATCATGACACTGCTCTAGGTGAATGTGATCTTATCTACCTGACATTTAGGGTTTTTTTAACCGTCCAATTCATCTGATTTGCATAAAAATCACATGATTTTACTTTTTTTCCTCCTTTTTTTCATGCATCATCATAACAAACTACTCAGGTTTATCAGGCTGCTTTCTGCCTATCAGCATGAACACAGGGCCTCTCTCTCTCCCCTTCATTCCTTTCCGATGGAAGTTGGGGATAGTGAAGGCAGCACTTGGAGGGGACCTGTGATCTCAGAGAGCCACTGAAATCCCTAATAAGCAAATGTGTACAGTTTAACTTCCAAGAAAACAAAGCAGCTGAGCATGCATGCCGTCAGGTTCTTATTAATTTAAATAGATGAGACTTCTTTTTATCGATAAGGGAACTCCCCCGGAACAACCCCCTGGATCCCAGCAGGCACCCCCTGCCACAGCCGTCCTCATTACAAAACAAGGCCGCAATTAAAATAAACTCCAAGAGCTAAACAAACTGCTGCCTCTCGCTGGTCATGTGTTAGCTTTAGCCTTTAACGCGGAACAAAATATTTTCCTGGGTATTGCAAGAGGCATGGGCTCCGGCTGGGAGGAGAAGAGGGAGCAGCAGCTGGGTATATGGGAATGGCAGGGAGTGGGGTGCTGTGATGCTCATCGGGGTTCCTTTCTCTTTCTTTCTTTTCTTTGCTTTTCTGGTTTTAATTTGAGTGTTTGTGATCTGACTCGGTCTTTACTGCAAGGGAAAAGGCTGGAAGTGGAAAAACTTGAATGTCGTGGTAAAGCCTGGCTGTCCCAGCACGCCCTGGGCACACCTGACCGTACCTCACCCCCGCCCAGCCTGGCTCCCACTCAGCCCACCATCCACTCACCCATCCACAAGCCCCCAGCCCAATTTGTGTTACTCCCATCACACCTCGTGCAGAGGCTTTAGGTGTCCATAGATACCACTCGGCACCTGGAACTGGACTGGTATTGGGAGGGGGAGCACAGGGTGACCCGGAGGACAGGACCAGAGGGATGGAGAGATGGCTGGAGGGAGGGAGAGCCAAAGGCTGCAGCGGGGTGTGCGGCCGGCCCGCAGTGCCTCCGTGTCACGACACGGCTCCTTGCACTGCCTGAGAGCACACTGTCACCTCCGTGCCATGTGCAGGCACCCTGTTTGGGATAATAAATCATGCTCAGACCAACACCCCGCAAGAAGAACTGCTCTGATGATGGGGGAGTGTGCATCCATGCCGTGTGCAGATCAACCCCCAGGATAATATTCCTGCAAAATTGCCCAAATAACTGGCATATCTGCTTGGTGCTTGCTGCCAGGAGACAGTGCAGACTTGCCTGTCAAAAATGACTTTCCTCCCACATAGGAGCAAGATATCTGCCTGTCTGCCTGCCTGATCTCCCAAACACTGGCTGTGCATAAACATCAGTTACCAGGAGGCACGTAAGGACTGTCCCTATCCCACTGAGCACCGACAGCCCCATGTTAGTTCTGCCCCATCTTTGATTTAAAGGGAAAACTCCATGCAGAAGTTTTCCAGCTGCAGATAATTACCTTTTCCCCCTCCCTGGTTCCAATCAAATTTTAACCAGTTATGGACCCAAGCCTGTCCGTGCTGTTCTGGGTGGGAAGTCTCCTGGCAGGGCACATGAACCTTCACCCGGTCAGCATCCCCAGCCCACTCCCTTACTTGTCCCCAAATCTTGTCATCCTTGGCACCCTCCAAGCTATGAAGCATGTGACCTGTGGAAGCTGAAAATCCCTGGCCCGTGGCTGAGCAGCACCACTGACCTCCTTCCTTTTCAACAGATCTGTCAGCTCTCAGCTGTCAAGATTAAAAAAACCCTCACTAACCCATACAGATACTTTTCTGATAAGGAGTTATGCTGAGGTAGTTCAAACCTAATGTGTAAGTTGCTTTGTTGGGGAAAATAATAAAACGAATGAAAGGCTGTGCTTGCTTTGGTTGGTTTATAGTATTCTTTATTACTCTTATGCCTCAGAGAATCTTGCAGATCCCTGATATTAAAAAGCAGCAGAGAGTCTAAGAAGAAGGATGATGCCTCAAACTTTTACGGGCATGAGCACATTATAATTAAAAGAGGGATTTGCATTGATCCTGATAATTTTTGAACAGGCCTCTAAAGTTCAGGCTAAGCTAGCCTGGGTTTTTTTTGTTGTTGTTTTTTAATAACTCCCCGGACGTCTCTCTCAGTTGGTAGAGTGCTATGAGAATTTCAATTTCTCTCTTCAAATAAAACATCGACGTAATTTTTACATTCTTTGAAATGATCTGTGCAATTTTGTTCATGGAAACTCTTTGATTTAGACTTAAAGGATTTAGTGACTGGATAGGAGGGTATCTGGAAGTAATGGTGAAAATGGTAATTATTTGTTTTACTGCCTTCTGAAATTCTTTTATTTCTCTGTACTATCTCTAAAAGCATGTCTGGCAATAACAAGCTGTCTCTGAAAAGAATTCAATTAAATGTATTGCCAACAGAATATTTTATAATTTTTTATACCAGTAGTTAGAGTGTTAAATAATATATTAGTAGATTTATAGACTACATTTAGGTACAACTATGAATAGCTACAGTAAAAACTCAGAATATTCTTGTGAAAAGGGAGGGGGGGAAGTTTGTACTCTGGGTTTTAAGATTTTTTTTCTCCTCGTCCTTCTTACTTGAGTTTCAGTTTTAGGACTTAAAAAGAATTAGATTTTCATATCTTTTCTCTGTTATTCTCGAATGACAAGAATAAGTTAGCTATTTTTTGAGACAAAAAATCCCATGAGATTTCTCCTTGTTTTAAATAATTAAATATTAAAGGAGTAAGAAAGAAGCAGGCAGATCCTACGATATGGACATGAATCAAATGGGATATTTATTTGCATAGGTACATGGCAAATAGGAAAGGATCGATCCCGAAGCTGTATGAAATTGCCAGTTACTCCATTACAGTATTACAAATAGATTATTACCTATAAGAACGTAACTCTTAATGTCCTAAAAATAATTTAAAGCTAGGATTATTTTTATTTAATCTGGTAAATGACAAATATATTTTTGATTCCTATAAAGCAGAAATGAAAGGTCTCCCAGGAGCTGGGAACTAAACCCAACTGTTCCCCCCCACCCCTCTTATTTTTTTACTGACATTTCTTTCCTTTTTTTTTTTCTTCTTTTCTTCTTTCCCTTTTTTCTTTCCAAAATCTCATCGGCTCTTCTGAATTTTGCAATTCATTTCTCTTTCCTTCTCCCTCAAGAAATACACTTTTCATCAGAAAACATGATACTTTTTTCCTTCTGAGACTCCCTGCAAATTGACTCTCTCCCTCCAGACAAGTTTCGAGGATCAACAAGTTAACCTTCAGAAAGATTACAAAGGTACAAGTGGGCTGCTTAAGAGGTGAATCATTAAACATAAGGTGAAGCATACGACTGCAGAAGGTTTCAATTAAAGTGACAGTCGAGGCAGCCTTTGCCTGCCCAGGAAGGTTTGCTTTTATCGTCAGAGTCGTGCTGGGAGCTGCGTCCATCCCAGCCAGGGAGGGTTGGTTCCCAGCAGCTTCATTCTGCATTCCCAGGACTGCTGCTGCTACAATCCTCACTCCTGCAAACAACTCCACCGGTTTCAGCATGATAAATTCAACCGTGACAGCATTAAATTTGGGAAAGGAGCCAAATCTCCTTTATGTCCCATCCAGGCCGAGATCAAGGAACCCTTCTTGGACCTGCCTTCACCCAATGCTCCTCATTACCCTGGCCTGAGGAAGAGCAGGATCAGGCCCACAATCTTCCCCATTATTTCTTCAAATCCTGCTCACTCCTAAATTTTTTTTTTTTTTTTTAAAGTGGCTTTGTTTTAGTATTGCAGCATATTTAATAAGCCTCAGGGTGGAGGGAGAAATGTCAGGCCCTTTCTGAGTGGTGGAAATCCTGTCTAAGTGCTGCCTTGTCCCCACATCCCCACGTCTGCTTGTCGTGGGGCACTTCTAGCCCTCTTGCCAAATTTCCCATGGGTGCCCAGGGACTGTTTGCACAGACACAGAGTCTGTATCAGTGCACAAAGGGTAATGCATGCACCATGACCAGTCCACAGGCAACTGCCCCACACAGAGGTCCCACATGCTTGGAAGGAGCACCTGCAATCTTGGACTTTCTTTTCCTGGCTTTGTGGAGTACAGGCAGTACTGTAGTGAGGTGGGAGGTAGAAAGGGGTCATGCTAGATATTCTCCTGTCATGGAGCAATGTTGTGACATTTTTGGCACTTCCCTGCTTTAAATTTTAAGTATTTCTGGGTTTTATATTTTGCCCTGGCATGTTCCTGTGTGTCAGTCCCGAGTCCTCCACAAGGATGCTCCAGCGACTGGGTTAATTCCCTCCTGCTAATTCCTTACATAATCATGTGGGCTCAGATCCTCAAAAGTATTTGTGTGCCTGCGTCCCTTGGAAATCAGAGAGTTTAATTGTCTGCTAAAATTATTGTGTTTTGTTTTGAAAGCAGAGCAGGAAATAACAAACTTGGGGTTTATGAGATTTGTTTGCTTCTCTGTGGTCACAGAGCATTTTATCTACCTTCACAAATAAATTGTTACATAGTGGAGTGCCCAGATTACAGATGGATTTTTAGAGAGTGACCAGCGGAAACCTGGGTGCCAGCATAGGTTAGGGAATCTGGGTCTTCTACTCTTGATACTTCTAGTCCCAGTTGGTAAAATTCATGTAGGACAATGTCACAGTCTCAAAAAGATGCTGGAGGGAAGAATCCATTAAAGCCTGTGAGATGCTGAGATAGGAGGATAATAGAGATCACGTCAGTGAGAGATGCCATCTATTACAGATAACGATTGCACAGCTGACTGCATCTCCCCCTCTGGAAATGGCTCCTTTCTTAGTTTCATTTTTGGCTATACAACCCAAAAGAATTCTTCTCACTCCTTGGCATTTGTCCCCTTCAGATATTTCATGCAATACGGAAGAAGGAGGAATCAAAATACCATGACATTGAAGTTTATTGCCGATTCTGCTCACGTCGGTTGAAATCAGTCACTAAAACCTCAGTCTGCAGGACCCCGTGCTCTGTATTTTTCTTGTCTAGGTAATCACGATGGCAGCAGGGGGAGGTAAGTAGAAGGAAAAAGGACTGATTTTATTAGGTGTTAGAAGAGCTTATTAGAAAACAGGGGGGAGAAAAAGCAATAAAATTATGAAGACGGGAATTAAAACAAGTGATGAAATCCAGTCCCCGCTGACTGCAAGGGGACAATTTTCACGCACCCTTTCTTGGTTTGGAAGATGCCCAGGCATTGATAAACATTTTACGAGAATTCGACTCCACAGCAGCAAGCGGCGGCGAATACCAGGAGAAAATATACTCGTGTGCCAGGATCAGCGAAGCAGCTTCAGAGGCAGCATTTAACCTGCTGCCTCGCAGCCTCTGGGCCCTGTTTGGGTCTGTTGTCAGCCAGCAATTTGGATCTGCAGTATACCTGGGTTATATTTAGGCCAATTAAATTAATTGCTGGAACAGAGAACCCTTTTTAGACCCAAGGCACTTTTTGCCCCCCTTCTCAATACTGTAGGGCTGATGTAGTGATTTCGGAGCTTTGGTTTGGCAGTCAGAGCATGTGTGTATTTTAAATAAGAAACAGCAGCAGGGATGGATGCTGCTAGACAAATATTTGGTTAATTTTTTGTAATTATTAGTAATAACAATACTCTGCTCTCTCAAGCACCTTTCATCTCCAAGCGTTTTTGAAACACGGGTACAGCCAAGCAACGCAGCTCCGCTCTAGGGGCTGTAATTAGCTTTAGCTCCATGTTGTAGATGTGGAAAGTGAGGTAGAGGGAGGTGGGAGGATCGGAGGTGCAGCAGAGTTGGGGAGCAGTGCCCTGAGCACCAGGCAGCAATGGCTACCAGAAGCAAAGCTCTGGCCACTGCCAGCCTCTTGGTTGAGCTTGGCAAACTCATCTCATCATGCTGTGATGATATTCGGGCCAGCTTCTGAGCCAGGAGCCTGAACTTTCCCTCCTAGGAGATTCAAATACACCCTGTCCAGGAGGATATCCCTTGGCCACCAGCCCATGTCATCTCCCCTCACTGTCAGAGGTGATGGGACAAGATGGTTTCATGTGGTTCTCCTTCCCAGTGCTCCTGGTGACTGGGTTTCACATGCCCATGAGATGAGAAGGGTCCCTCAGTGACCAAGAACAGGAGGGACCTGCTAGGCTTTATAGTGTGTTCCCCACAGCCCTGGGCTACCACATCCTCTTTGGCCAGGTTGGCTTTTTCCTCTGTCTTCCAGTTGCAGGACCTCTTTCCCCCCATGCTGAAGGGTCCTTCATCTATTTCCACCCTATGTGTGTTCACAGACCATTAGTCTTCCACCATGCTTAGGTCAGTTCTGTACCAGCTCTGCCCTCCAGCTGCAGTATGCTCTAGGTCTCTTGGACATCTGTGTCCAGGCTGTGTTTGTCTTGCTTTGAAATGGGTAGCAAACTCAAGAATTTGGGATTATGCCTTAGGAAATTCAGCCTCTCAGTCCAAAATTATTTAGTAGATCTCTGCCCACTTCTGACTGACTAATCCTTGTCCCTGTTTTTGGCCCTGGAGCAGAGGTAGCAGAATGCACCACGTGTCCTGCAACCTGGCCACCAGCCTGGCAGCCTGACCCATGCCTTTATCACCAGACCCTTCTGCAGCTGTACTTGAGGCTGTGGTTCATGATCCCGGTTGAATAAAGCTGTGGTGCCTGGAGAGGTTGCTGTTCCACACTATGACTCATGGATGTATGCAGAGGACACAGATCTCTCAGGAGAGAACCCTCTGAAATTTCAGGATGTGGATCATGATTTGCATGGGCTCTTCCAGTCTGCACCTTTCTTTAGTGAGGAATGTCATGCCATGTTAGCCAGGATCTAGTTCTGAAGTTAAGATGGGTAAGTTCTAGATCAAACCTTGGGTAAAAAAAAAAAAAAAAAGAAGAAAAAAAAAAAGAAAAAAAAGAGAAAAAGGAATTAATTATCTATATTTTCTATTTTATTTCATTCTATTCTGTTCCGTTTTGATCCATCACAAATGTGTCTTCCCAGCAAGTTCCCTGGTTCAGGCCTTAAGTGCCAGCACAGAGATTCTGGCTGTAATGATGAAATTAGTTGAGCCCAGCAGATCGTCAGAGCTTCAACCCGACACAAGGATTCAATCACCTAAGTATATTTCAGCTCCCAATTGACCTGGTACTTCTCTCTGTTATTATCCGTGCACAATCTCTCCTGCTGTGCCAAGATTCCTGTGTTCTTCATTTCTCTTCCGTCTCTGATGCCACAAAGTCAAGTGAATGTCTTCAAGGAAATCTCAGTAATAAAACCTATTTCCTCTTCCCAGCTGCAAAGAGAAAGCAGAGTAATAGTTTCTTTATCCATCAGGGACCGGTTAATGCCTCGCTCCTCATCATCACCAAATGCAACTAATAAAGGAGTAAAGGAGATTTGGCAGTTTAATGCAGCAGCTAATTTTGTGCCTGCTGCCCTGCCAGAAAGTATTTTCACTTTTGGGTGATGCCAGAACAGCAGAGCTGATTAATTAGCCTTCTCTTGAGCAGGAAGAGCTCAGCTAAGATGCCTGCAGCCCCCAGACATCCCTGGCATTGGCTAACCTTGTAGTAGCCGGCATTCCCAGTATCTCAAGGGTTCATCGGTCTGTCTGTCTGGGTAAGGCAAAAAGGCGACAGTGCAGAGCTTTCCCTTGGGAAGGAGCAGGTCTGTTATACAGATCAGGTCTAGCTCTGCCAGTGAGACAACTGGCCAGGGAATGCTCCTAGCACGAAGATGCTGTCCAGGCACCACTGATGTGGTGGCTCACAGTGGGTCACTGCAGAGCTCAGTGCTGTGTTTCAGGGAGGCAGAGCACAGACTTGTAAGTCGCTCTGCAGATCCAGCTTTGGAGTGGTCAGCACTGCAGCCATCGCACGCAGGTGTGGAGCTCTATGGAAAACTACTCTCAGGAATAGTAAATGTGTTCGTGCAATTAGCAGAAATGCAAAACAAGGAAACTCCAGCCTCGATGGGGAGTGTCTCAGCAGAGACATTCAGACTCATTCATTGACTTCAAACAGTTGAATATATGGGAGACATCAGCCCAGCCACGTTTGAGGGCAGCCCACAGAGCAGCATGTGCCCACAGGACCACAACAAGCAGAGCCCCTGTGCCAGCTCAGTAGTGCTCTTTATGGGTCATTAACTCCTTTCTGAGCTCTCCCTGTCCTGCCTTCATCTTCCACAAGGTGTTTCAGAACAGCTTAAGCCCATGGATATATTAATTAAACTTGGGGACAGGAACAGGCTTTTTCTGTAGGGCCTGGTCATCTTCCTTTACATATAATTTCTCAAAGGTAATGCCTGAAAGAGTTTGCAAGACCAGGAACTCAATGATTGTGTTTATAGGCAGAGAAACTCCCTCCAAGCATGATGTGTAGGATCTTGCAAAGCAAGTCCTTTGGTCTTGGTGGGTCAGTCTAGATGCTGTGACAGTAATGCTAATACTGAGAATTTTAGTCTGGAGACTTGAACAGCTTCTGCAGTCTAAAAGCTGGTGAGGGGATGAGCACCTGCAAAGAGCAGAGCAGGTGGATGGTGTGATGAACTTCTCCTCTGGACCTGCTGCTGGGCTGTAGCGTGAACCTGGCTAGGTGCCCGAGCATGAGCATCTTCATTGGGGCTGGGTAACTGTTCTGCTCTTGTAATGGGTGCAGAAAAACAGGTGCTCCAAAGAGGCCCTTCAACTCATTCCTAAGGAGCAGTCTGTGGTAGGCTGGTTGTGCCCTACAAGTTCCTCTACAGACCATCCTGGTGGCTACGTCAGGTGTGAACAACAGCCTTGCAGATGTTCAAACACGACTCCCATTTCTGACTATTCCTGCCTCCTTGGGCTTTCTGAGCATCCCTTCTGCCAGCCCCATCTGTCGAGCTGAATTTTCTGACTCAGGTGCTTATTCAGGGAGACACAGATTTAACTTCATCTCCATCGGTTGGGAAGCTTGAACGCATACTGCATTAGTAGGAAGCAGGGGCTTCTCCCCTACTGCGGGTAGGTGAGGTTTAAGCCAGTCTGTAAAGCATTCCTGTCAGAGGAAAGCAGTGTCGCTTGGTCAGAGACCCAGAACAGCTGGTAATGGTTGAAACTTCACGTTTCAGGGTGCCAAACAGCTAAACTGCAACACAGACAGCAGAGACCTTGATCCAGCGAAGAAGATAAGGTGTTTCAACTGGTACAAAGTAGCCAGTACAAAATTAGACCAGAAACACAGAGAAAGCTGAATCTATGAGGTGGTGGTGCAGCCTGGTGATGGGATACAGCCTTCAGGCACAGCATGACATCATGTGTTACCAAGATAAGGGACAACAAGCACACAGCGAGAAAATGGACGGAGTATCAGTTTTGCATTTTTCTTCAGTGAAACACTTTTCCATGTAAAATGTATTGTGCAGATGTTTCCTTCACACTGTATCCAACTTCATGACCAGAGGAAAGAAGCTGCTTTTCTTCCACCATCCAGCTTTGACATGGTTAGTCCAGGTGCTGTAAGACCCTCGTGATTTCTTAGAGGATGCAGTGGCAACACAGTTAAGGAAGGGTGGCCTTGGCCCTTCCTGGGCATGGTGGTGTGTGTGCATGATGAGAGCTAGACGAGCCTAAGCATCCCCCTGACCTTGCAGGGCAGCCCCCCTGTTCCTGATGAGCGGTGTGCCCCGGTCGGCTGCGGAGGGGTGGGTGCTGTGTCAGTGTTCTCAGCACACGGCACAGACAGAGCTGCAGGGCCATGCACTGGCTGCGAGCTTCGCAGAGATTGACAAATCAACTCACCTTGATTTATCCAGCTTTCCCAGATGATATCTTGAAATGTCTCAATCCTGTTGCTCCAGCCCAACCTGGCAGATAACAGGCAGCTTGTGCACTGCTGGGACGGGGTTTAGGCAGTGGGTGAGTCCAGCTGGTAGGAAGCTCATTGCCTGACTGCAAGGGGACAGATCTTTCTGCTGTGGCAGTCACGAGATCGAGAAATGCTTTTTTCTCAGAAGAAATTGTTGATTTTAAAAATAAAATACCCGTGGCCTATGCTCCCAGGAATGTCTGGGATCAGGAAAATGGAAAGATATTTTGCTGTTTCTAGTGCAATTTGCACTGTAAAATCTAAACAATGTTTGTTCCTCTGGACTTCCCCAGCTCCACACTTCTGTGGCATTTATCAACACAGTATTTTGGCAAGTGACCTTCCTCCAGTTAACTAGCATGACCTAAGTGGCATGGTGACAGTGCCAAATTCTGATATCTGACAGTTTCCTCCTTCTTACCTACAGCAGTCAAGCGGATCCAGGGAGTGCTCCACTCATGGAGCAAACAGCCTGACCTGAAGGTGTCTTTGGACCAAACCAAGGCCCAGACCTGTAAAAACTTGTGCACTTGCTCAGATTTGAGAACATGAGTAATCTCAGAGACTGAACATATTATTGTTATCATTTATTCATATGCACTATTTCTAAGGCTTTCTCCCCCTATTATCTCAGTGTCTTGTAAACATTAATGAATGGTTCTCAGGTCCCAGCACACTGCTTCATTGGTTGTGTGGCAGGTCACAGGGACTGATTAAAATGATAGGAAAAAATGGGAAGTTGGATTTAAAAATGTCCGGTTTTATTAAAGTTCCTTTGTGTGGTTTCTGGAGCATAAGAAATTCAGGATACCCTAATGGTGGGTTTTGAGATATTTCAGAAAACAGGAACCATTTCACAAGCTGTTCTGTTTCCTCCTCTTCTGAAAGTTTCATGACAGCCATTAGAGGTGTCTCCAAACCTTGCTGCCACTAAAGAGTTAATGCACATGGATATAAACCAGACTTTCAGGTCATTTTGGATGAAAAACTATTTCTTCTCATTTAACTTACCTCTGATAAAAATGTTGCTCCTAATCTTGGCTGCCTGATTTTTTTAACCACTGCTGTTTTCACTGGGACCTAAGGACTGGCTAAGGTCCAGCCAGCCTTAGATGTGCGATGACATGCCCTGCATGCTGGTGCAGGGAAGTGGCTTCTGTGTCCTCCACTAGGAAGAGGAATTTCATCAGGGGAAAAAGCCCAAAGGATTGGTGTTCTGTAGCAACACATGTGAGACAACGCTTGGTGCTTGGGAGTGACATTTTTGTCTCTGGATCAATGACCTGGGTGCTGAGGGGTTGGGATGAAAATTTGGGATAGGTTCCCTGATCTTCCCTGTGGACTGGCCTCATGCTCTCTGCCACTGTGGGAAGGAGACTGACCCTCACAAACTCGGCCAGGAGCTGGAGAACCTCCACCTCCTGCTTTATCACTCTCTACATGCATCCACTGAGGGAAGACCTTGCCAAAATGTTAAAAGGACAGAACTGCCCGAATATTCAAAGCCTGGTCTGGAGATGATTCCTCAGCAGTGAGAGGTTTGGTGCAAATGTCCAGTTAAGTTAGTTCACGCAGTGGCAAAGGGCTGGGAGATATCTTTAATTCCCAGGCTCAAAGCTGGGGATGGGTGAAATTGTTTCACCTGAAACTTCCCTTGTGTGAAAAATGCAAATTTGGTGACAAATAGTTTTGAACATTATTGCTGGTTGAACTAAATTGTTTGTCCTGAGAAAAAAATTCCAAGAAAGTACATTTGCAATGTTTATTTCAGTTTGAAATTCCCCTCCATTTTACTTGTAAATAGCTCCAAATCAAAGCACAGCATTTTCTTCTCACCTTTAACGTTTTCTCTAATTTAAATTAATAGTCCTAGTTGCAATCCGAACTAATTCCCTCCTTCCTGGCTTTTCAGAACTGCTTATGAAACAAAACAACTCCAAATTCAATTTTTTCAGACAGCTTTCCTCAGAATCATTAGACACATTAACATGCACCACATAAATGAAACCACAGGCTATCAATGTTTTGAGACAGCTGTATTTCCCACCATAAATTTGCATAGCATCACCTTTGTAGCACTCTGAATTACTCTAACAATATTTTTTTGGGGAAAAATGCAACTTACTGGTACTGGATCTAAAATTAGGAGACTAAAAGTCCCTAAGCAAAACCCCAGCCATGCCCTTATCCACCCAGTCCCAAGTCTCTCTTCCTGCCTATGTCTAGCACCGGGCAACCTTCATTCCATCTCTCCTCATTGCCTCTGTTCCTAAGAAAGTGGCATTATCCTGCTTTCCTAACCCATTTCTTTCTTCTTTTGCAAAGCCATCCCACTGAAATATCTGGTCCAAGGAAAGGTTTTAAACTCCTTTTCATCATGACCTTTTAGAGGGTTCCAGCAGCTATCTCTGCAAAATTTCCATTTTTGCCACCACTTAAGGTTTTCATCAAACTCCCATCTAACAAAGTGTAGTTCTCAGCAACTGGAAGCAGAAGCAATTCAGCCCTCTGGGCAGTGATATTTGTCTGCATCAAGAAAATTCTCCCGATTAGACAAAAAATGGTTATTTCTTCCCCCGTAATATATACTTCTAGTGAAATCCCCCAGCTCAGTTCCCTTCCCCCCCTCCAAAAAATAATAAGAGCAGAAACAGAAAATAATGAAACAAAAAAAAAATGCTTTCCCTGCAGAAAGCACCGTTTCCTGGTGAGCTCTGCCACCAGCTCCTGCTCTGTCTCTTGGGAGGTAGTGGTTGAGAAGGTGCAGGAAGGCAGCAGTTCACCCTGGTAGTTTGTATGCAGTTCCTGCTAGTTTTCTGCCTCCCACACCCCCACCTGCCCCATGGAAGTGCAAGGTTTTGCTTTCCCTGCTGTGGGAACACGAGAAGATGAGCCTTTTTGGGAGGGATTTGTTTCCCACAGTTAGCTGGAGATGAGGGTAATGTTGGGGCTGATGATTTCTCTGCTTTCTGGTCAGCTGTGTCTTTTCATCAGGGATGCTGATGGAAGTGGCCCAGCTGCCTCCACCCAAGGTCATGCTGGGATGTGCAGCAGGGTTGGCAGCTGAGGACTGTGTCCCTGGGTGGAGGGCATTGGTGCAGACTCTTCAGATCCCATGTCTCCCACAGGATGGAGGAGGCTGGCTCTGCATGGCCCTCGGGCTGCCATGCAGTGCTCAGCACAGTGAGATCACCCCCCCGCCTGCACCCAGGTGGAGGTTAGGCAACATTGAAGGAAAAAAATATGGGGGTGGAAAAAAGGGAAATGAGAAAGAAAAAGAAACACGAAGGAGATGATGATGAAATGTTTGCCCTGCCTGTCAGGGCAGGGGCAATGCGAGCAGCACTAGCAAAACACGCTCACGCTGCCCCAGAAAGCACCTGTGCAAAGATGTGGGTCAGTTAAGACGGGTGTATTCAGGAGGCCCATGCCCAGAAATGCCACATACAGTAGAAGCCTTGCTAGGCAAGTGCCAGGGTGCTGTTGTTACATGGCCATTGCAGAGATGTGCTGCCAGGGCTGGAGAGGTGGAGGAGGAGGAGGAAGAGGAGAAGGAAGGCTTGGGAAGCTTCTCTCATGTCATTGCCCTGATTCCTGGCAGCCCAGCTCACCTCCTGTTGCCTTGGGAAGTTTGAGTCTTGTCTTGCCAGGTTGTGCTGGAGCAACTGAGTGAGGAAGGTTCTGAGCAACACAGTCCATGCTGGGTCCAGGCTCCCTTGCTCCATCCTCCCCTCTTGCATGTGAGTTTGCAGCTGGAGCTGCTCAACAGTTAAACTGTTAACCTCTGACCTGTCTCCCCAGAGCTCCCTGCAGGGAGTTTGGGCCTTTTTCAGCCCACATGCTCTGAAGTGTTGCCCAGGAGAGCTGGGTCCTTGCAGAGCTCATTTACAAACCCTCATGACATATTACTTTGCAGAGTAATCCTCTGCAGAGCTCTCTCTTCTGGGAACAAAACTCTTTCTGAGGACAGGTCTCCTGAGAGGGGCCTTGAGCTGGTACTGGGTTGTCATTCTCAAGCAGGGACAGCATTTTGCATAGAAAAACTTGCTCTAAGAGGGCTCAGACTTTCTGCAGCAGCATCTCCCGAAGGTGTTGGAGGCTCTGGTTTACCACTTCTCCTGTGTCATGCTTCACGGGTAGGAGCCTGCATCCAGTCCCATGTGCAGTACCGTAGCAAACCCAGCACAAATAGCTAGAGAGGTTGTGTGTGTCTCTTACAGCAGCAGAGCAGGGAGCTGGCAATGGTTTGGCTGTCCCTGCCAGGCACCATTTTCTTCCTCCACAGCTGGCAAATGCTTTGGCACCTGCAGCTGCTTCCCGAGAGACTCCTAGGAGTGAAGGAGCTGTCTCCTGCTTACAAAGCCTGGCATGGCAAATTTGTGGAACAAATCAGGATGAAAGTGTTGCATATGAGTAACTGGGTTTTAGAGCAGCAGCTAAAGAAACCGTGTACCCACCATTGGGTACCACCTGTTATTGCTTTCCCCGGGCCATTTGTTTGGGCTCCACAGAGATGTGCTGGATACTTAGAAACTCTCAAGTTCTGAAACTTTCTGCTCATATCACGGGAATAATGAAAATCCAACTCAAGTCATCAGGCTCTCAAATTTAATCACTTTAAAACACGTCAGCGTTAATCCCAGGCCCCATGAATACTTTATGACATCAGATACGTGTTGACACTTTGAAGTCAGGTATTTTAAGGGATTGTTCAGGTCTTTTATAATTAAAAGGATTAAAAAATATAGGAATCTATTAATTTTTCTTCTAGTTTCTGTCTCCTCCTCCTCTGAACAAGCCAATGAAGTCATAAAAAGCAGGTGTAATGGAAAACAAACCCAGAAATCTCCCTGCTGAGAAATGTTGTCGAGCAATGTTTTTTTTTATTTCAGCAGGAGGAAATGGTGACATCAAAATGATATTGTAACATAGTTGGCACTAAACAAGTATAAAGTGTTCTAGATGACAGCACATCATCTCACATGCCTTCTATGCTCTAGGTATTGAAAATAAACCACCTGTCATGTAGACTGTAAATATATTTCAGAGACTGAGTGAGATGCAGGAACACCAGGTATTGCAGCTATCCTGGATGACTGGCTGCACTGAACTTCCCTCTCCCTCTGAGGCATTTCAGAAGCATTTCAGTGGCCCCAGTGGTCCCAGTGATCAAGACCCAATCCCAAACCAGTATGGAGCACCAAATCTGTGTGGGAAATGTTCTTGACCTCGTGCTGTTATCTATACTAGGGTTTTGCTGTGGCAATCACACTGTAGTTAGTCCCCTGGACATCTTCATCAGGAGGCAAAGGATGAGCCTGTGGGCTTGCTGAGCAGCTGTCTCACTTGTTTCACATACAGTGGTGTCCTACCCATTGCTTAGGGCATCTCCAGCTGCCTCTCAGCTGCAGCTATGAGCCAGGTTCCAACTCCTGAGCTGTATTTTAAGTTCTGTCCCTTGTTTTCCAGAGCCAGACCCTGGGCAGAACAGTTGTTGCCCTTTTCATCCAGGGCCTATGGCCTTGGAACTGATCTTGTGAGACTATGCCATCCCCATGGGCCATGGGAAAGAGGGAAAAAGGAAGCAAGACCTGGACTCAGTCCCTTGGAAAAGATTTGATTAAACACCTCTCCACTTCCCAGATCCTTCATGTGGTGCCAGCAGCCTGGTTCCCAGGGCACAGAGCAGTTGCCTCTGAACACCTTTCTGTGCCAGCAGCTGACAGTGGTCACAGCAACATCAACAGCAGCATCCTAACACTCAGTTGCTGCATTTTGCTTCCCCATATGCACTTCACCCACCTATTCTCTCAGTCCTGCTTTAGGTAGAAACTCTCCCTGCCAGGAGGTTTATTCAGCATGGCCAAGTATTTGGCTCCCACAGGACTCGCAGTGAGACCAGCAGGTCAGGGTCTGACAACAGTACAGGGAGAAGATTCAGTAGTGGGGGAGGCCAGCTGAGGAATTTGTCTTGCATCATGACTGGAATCTGATTGAAATAGCCAGGTGGTTTGGTTTGAGGTTACCTCTCTCCATCCCTCTGACCCCAACCCTCACCTCATTCCTTCCCACGTCAGAGCTCACCCAGTCCTTGCCAATCTTGTGTTCATCTTTTCACCACTGGTCCCCTGCTCCCACTTGCTGTTCTGCAGGTCTTCCTTGCTGAGTCACCACTTGATTCCTCTGTTTGCATGGCAAGGACATGGGCTAGCCACACTTTCCTCTCCTCCTTCCATTCTGCCCCTCGCAGGTTGGAGGGAACCAGCTGAGGAGGAACTAGGTAACTCCCTCTTCAGTCTAGCAGAGCCAGCTGACATCCTGCAACGTCCCTCTTTTTGGAAGGGACAGAGAAGTCATCCTTGCTGTGTTTTGCCAGTTCCTAGGATAATGTGCAGCGTGACAAAGAGGAAAGAAACCCAACTGCCTATTTGTAGACTCCAGGACCTTCATGACTGACTCAATTTGGTCTTCGTGTTCAAGTGGGGAATGATTGAGCAAGAACTTGATTTTATCAGAAGGAGGTTGTCCATTCTCTATTCCAGCAGGGATTTCTCTGGTTATTATCTATTCACGCATTTAATTTCTTTAGAAACAGCATCTGCCCAAAAGCTCTGGGCAGTCTGCCATTCCTCTGATGTACAAAGTGTACTTGTTATTGAACCTGGGAATGCATTAGCTACTGATCAGGCCTTGGTCTTGCAACGCCTTTTCCATATGCTTAATGCTATAGGTACAGGAGATACTCAGAGGAACAAAGCAAAGCTTGCTGTTTCTCTTTGTGTTGCTGGAGTTACAGTGAGTCACATTCTGACCACTTTTAGATGCTGTTTCATTTTTCCCTTTCCCTGAAAGACACAAGATCCCATCCCACACGGACACGTGGAATGCAGTGATCCTTTCCTACTTGTGAAATTATGTGAAATAACTTGTGTTTTCAGCAGGTGTTACTCACTATTTAATTCTCTAGAAAGATATTGAGTAGAGCAATTCTTCTTGGTTGCAGTCATATAGTCTTGTCATACTCAGGAGGACTGGATGAGTCCACCAAGTGTCCCAGGCTTGCACCTGTGAACTGATTTAAAACAAGCACCTGCCTCTGACTGCACAGATCACAGGTCAGTAGAGCAACTCTAGCGCTTTACACAGCTCCAGCGAAGTGACATACAAACTCCTCCTATCACTTCCTGCACAAACGCAAACATACCCCTTTGCACAAGTGTTTCTGACAGCAAAGGTATCCAAGAAGAAAGAGGATTCCAGAGGACCCTAAATCTAGAAAAGGACAAGTTCCTTGGAAAAAATGCACAGATGCCTCTGGGAAAATTTTCAGCTGCAGTAACTACCAATAAAGACTATTTTACACCTTTGCGACCAACTGAACTTACGCAATCACTCTGGTTCTTACATAACGCTGGCAAAAAGCCACCCCCTCCCTGTTCTGGAAGAACCAAACTGACGTGCTAGAAGAACATGATTGGAAAGGCTGGCCTGGGCCATTACTTTGCTGGAGCACTTAAAGGACATGTGGAATACACTCAAGATGCCATGAAATAATAGCCCATGTCAAACTAGTTCCAGATCTCCTAACAAGCCTTGATCTGGCCACTGAACACACCCGTTCCCAAACTGGGGTGACATGTCGCTCCTTCTTTGGGAGCGCATGGGTGGACCCAGAGGTGTCCTCCTCTGCCCCACCCAGCAAAAGAGGGTGGGTGAATCCAAGAAGGAACCATGGCAGGAATTAACCACGTGAGGAAAGCTGTGATGTTGCCGTCCTCCACCACCCTCACGAGGAGCTCATTTACAATCAGTCCCTGATGAGTAGCAAAGCACACACCAGTTGCCTGGGTAGTACCAGTTTCACCTCCTAAGTAGAAAGGAGGTCTCCGTTTCTGCTTAATGATGGGCCCTTCATCCCACTGCTGCAAGGATCCTGGTCAAAGTCACTGCTGCTGAAGGTGTTCTCCCTCAGCTCACGTGGCTGAGTGAAATTTTGTGGGAAGGGATAGCAGAGCTGCTGTCATGCTTGGGTTTGATGGATGAGGAGAATTGCATTCCTGTGAGCAATGTTCCTTCTGGCCCTACAGTGGAAGCATAAGGAGTTCAAAAATAAATGAGAAAGTGCAAAAGCTGCTAAGAACCTTTAATCCATTTTGTGGACATATAAAAAAACCCCAGCCCTAAACCAGCTTCTGAAACTCCAGGAGCAAAGAGGAGCACAAGCATATGCAGCTGGGGACCATCATACTTGCCATTTGCCTCAGGGCTCTCTGTCTCATGATCACTTAGATCCAGTGCAAGGTCCATGGAGGGGTGGCCAGCACCAAAGGGTGCCAGACCAGTCACTGCCCACACCACCAGGGAGCAGAGTGTGCTGGGGCCCCGCTGGGTGCAGGAGCCAGGGCACGGTTTCAGTCTGTGCCGGAGCGAGCGCTTCGGTGTAAACACCGGGGTGGGGAAGGCGTCTGGGCCGGGCAGGCTCAGACCTGTGCAGCACTGGCAGCCCAGATCTCTCCATGGGGTTTCTGATTTCAGGAGCAAAGGCGTTCTGAGAAAGCGCCCGCACTGGGCACAGTGAGACATCACCAGACTAGGCTGTGGTCATCTTCAGCCCCTTCCTTTGCCTCTCTGCAGCAGCTCTTCTGTTGCACGGATGGAATTATGGGCATGGGCTTTATAGAATAAATAGTTTGAGTAAAAATAAAATCATTGTGTGGTTATTGCCCTCTTAAATCTACTCATAAAGGGCTGCAACAGGCGAGAAAGGAAATTATTGCCAACTTGCAGTTGGGCAGCTTCAGTGACAGCTCCATCCAAGCTCGGCATTTCACACTTAGCTTTTCAAGGTGTCATCTCATGAAATTTTACAAGCTTGTTGGGAGCAGACAAGGTCAGTGCCTTAATGTGAGAGGAGCAATGTGATGCCAGGAGTGGGTGTGCTGGTTTGATGGGCAGTGCCCTTGCCCATGCCCACCATGCCATGCCGGGCCATGCTGTGCCGTGCTGGGCGATCCACGCTCTGGACTGGGGTCCTGATCACTTCAGTAACTGCAGGTCTTGTGGCACTGGTTTTCAGGAGCATTCAGGTGGCAGCCACAGCGGCCAGGCCAGGTTACTAGTGGGTTGGAGACAGAAGGCCACCGAACAGGTTTGAAGGGATGAGGAAACATTTAGGTCATTTTTATCCAGAGCTCGTCTGCTATCTCTAAATCTTGCCAAGTGGGCACGACACCAGGAACAGGAGGTGAAGTGCAAGAAAAAAACAATGCCAGGCTTTTTTCTTTCTTTTTTTTTTTTCCTACCACCTCCTTCTCCTCTCCCATGAGTTTCAGTGAGATTACACCAAACGCAACACCTCTGAATGCACGTGGCACAATGGAGATGCGGGCGGGTTTAGGGGAAGGGAGCCAAACTGGCGACCTGACTAGTTTGGTGGAAATTAAACTCCACTGTTTAGAGATCAACTTGTCTGCACGGAACAAGTAGTTCATCAGCTCCCCCCATGGGGTCTGCCCAGCTGCACTAATGGGGAAGACCACAGGGATGCGGGAAAGGTCTGACCCAGTCTTTGCAGGGTAGAGCAAGGGCTGCACACAGGGGTTAAAGGGAAAGAGATCCAATTAAACTCCTAGATTCTCCAGAGCACGCTGTTTTATGGGGACAGAGTGGGGCTATTTATTTTTACCCCTTCTCTTCTCCTAGCTCTTTAGCAATGTGGGCTGTACACACAGTGTAGGATGTGAGCACATACTGTACATCTGAGGTGAGATGAAACACAAATATGCCTTTTCATAATAGCATTTACACCTGGAAGAGAAGACCGGTTTATTACCTTGGTAAACAAAAGTTAGAATTCAAGCAAAGTACAAACTTTGCCCTGGGCTATTCTGACAGCGCACCTTGTGTTTGTGAAGTGAACTCGGTTGCTAATGTGCAACGTGAAGCAACGGGGCCATTTCCAATCCTCCTCCACCCCTCATCTAAGGCCCAAAGTTTAAAAGTTCATTATTTTTGGGGGACAGGGTGCCTTTAGGTACTGAAATGCACCCCGGCCTCTCCAGCCAGATGGCCACTGCTGGTGGGGAGGGCTGTGCGTGGCATATCTCTGCTGTGCATCAGGTTTTCTCTCTTTCCGGAGAGGGTGAGGATTACAAGGTGTGTAGATTTAGCAATACATGTTGTGCTGAAATGAGACTTGTGCTGCAGGGACATGCTAATGGGGGAGAAATACCTAGAGTGCTTCTTTGCACATGACAGCCATGCCAAATCCCAGCCTGGTAGCTGGGAGGACCTGAGGACTATGAACCTGGCTAGACCTGGTAGTGTTGGTCTCAGACCTCTAGCACTCCAGTGTTACAAGACCTGGAGAAGGCTCTGGACCACTTGGAAGCAGTCTTATGTGGGGAGCTCATTGGCCTAAACTCAAAAGCCTTCATGGAACCAAATCTCACTCTGCAGCAATGAGATTAGCTCCCATATTGCACAAAAGAGCAAGCTCTGCCCTGTGCCCCAGTTTGCTTTGTTGCAGTCCACATAATCTGCCAGCTGGGCAGGGAGGAAGGGTATCCAGATAGATCCGAGACAAGCTGGAGCAGCAGGATGTGTCTGGCATCACGCTCTCAACCCATCAATCCTCAGCCATTTTCCTCCATGCCAGAAGACAGTTCCTGGACCAGGCATCAGGCTGGCTCTGTGCTGCCCTGCTCTGTATCCTCGTTAGGCAGAGCCATGTGCTAAGGGCAGAAAACTGCCAGCTTTGCCTGAAAAGAAAGGATGAGCTTGCTGGGGTAAAATTCACAATCGTCCCCAAATTTCTAGCTCAAATATTTGACTGAGCAAAATTCCAAACTTTTTTTTCAAGTTTGAGATGCCTATGTAATTTCACTCTCTTTTCATTGATGCCTTTATGTAATTTTGGTTAAAAAAAGGGTAATGAATTGCAGCCAAACACTTTCAGAGAGCTGTTAGCTTCAGGATTTGCAGCTCATAGGAAAGATTGGAGTTCTGGTGAGTCTGTTCTCTTGAAAAGTTTCTGAGGAATCCCCACTCCTGGGTGTTATTTCCAAAAATCTGAATTGCCCTCACTGGGCCTCCATGGAGCTGATGTGCCCAGGGTTGCAGTGAGTATGGAGACATGCCAAGGCAGTGGAGCTCTGCCTGCTGCCTGGCAGATGATGGTGTCCCCCCGCAGTGGCATCTGCTGACCCAGCTCTGGAGGTCATTAGCAAGACGCGACGTATCTCACCAGGCCATGTATTTTACTGCAGGTCATTGCCTGCTTTTTCTGATGACTTAAACACTTTCATCACTCTGTATGGGAGCTGCACTGTCAAGGGGAGCTGAGCTTTGAAAAATTTTGCCCTTTCCTAGACCACAGTGTTTTTGCTGGTTGTTTTATTTAGCCCTGTTGATCCCAGAAACCTCCTGGGTCACTTTAATGAAACAAGGTGCAACTGAGCTAGGAAGTACACTGGGTATTTATTCTCAGAGACTTGTATCTCTGGCTATAAAAACTGTTCCTTATGCTTTGTGTGAGCCCAGCTACCAGAGCATGGCATGCACATTGCAACTTATCTCTGCTGCAATCTCTTCAGGCTGCTGGGAGGGGACCTTCTTGTGCTATGCTTTCAAGGGAGGAAAACCAGGACCCTGGGTGATAAAAAATTACTTCTAAAAGCACAATTTTTAATGAGTCATTGGCTGCTCTTTGTTTACATGAAGTGGAACATCACCCTCCTGAAAGCAGTCACCACCACAAAACGGCAGATCCATAAGAAGACTTTAGAAAACACACTGAATTCACTTAATATATGAAAGAGGTGCTCAGTGGAGGCCAGCAGGGATATTTTAAGAAGTGTCCTCTGCTGAGGTGAGGGGTCTCTGGTGCCTTAAGTCAAGGAAGTGGTGGAGGAGATGATGGAAAATAAATGCTCAATCAGCTCTCTGATAACAACTTCTGTTGACCTGTACAGTTTACTGGATTACAGGATGATGTCATGAGGGTTAAATTGAATCTGAATATAGCAACCACATTAATACAAGTGAGACTTCAATTTGTTGAATGATGACTTTGGCTATGTTTATTGCAAAGTCTTAAAAATTCTTGGAATATGACTACTTACAGAAATTGAATGCACTTCTGCATAGGACTTTTTTGACCACATCAAACATGCTTAAGTACATTGTACAACTGTGAAACTCTGTTCTGATCAGAGATACAAGATTCCCTGGTGCTGCTTCTGCAGCAGTATGACATAACTGCCTGGCTGTTCTAGTCCCTTTGCTTGAGTGATTAAAAACAAGATGAGGCAAAGCAATGAATATAGCCTAGGGACAAATTCTCCTGGCTCATGAGAGTTTGCAAATGGACCTGATAGATCACTTCCATCTCTAACTTCTTTAGATTCTGTCATGATTCTCTCAGGCATTTTGAAAAATATGTGTGATTGTACACATGGATTTGCAATCCAGAGATAAATAGAGCTGTATGTAAACCTGTTTGAGAACAGCTCTGTGGGTTCTGGTCAGTGTTATACATGCAGCCTTTGCCACATCTCCAGTTTCCATGTCTTTAAGCTAGACCAGAACAAGTCTTGTCAGTTATGAACATCTATTCCATCCTTTTGCATGTGATACCCACCATGGCCATGGGATTTACAACTGTCTCCCGGGGCTCTCAGTGCTTCTGTTTGACCTAAGTTTTGCTTCTACAGCATGCCTCCAGAAAACCTCCAACTGGAGACAACACAGTAACTGGAAGACCATCTTATCTTTGTTCCCTGTGAGACATCATTGGAGTGGCACAACTACGGCTGTGCTCCAGACAAGATAAGTCATATCCTACTGATTGTTTTGGCATTTATGGCACTTGCACCAGCACTCTGCCTCAGCTCCAGCCACCTGTGGCAATGAGACCGGCTCCATTCACTTGTATAAACACCCCACACCTGTGCAACACTGCTGAACAGTTGTCCTGTGCATGAAAAAAGCATGTCATGGATCAGGGTGCAAAGCACCTTTGTCAGCATTCCCTATGATGGATCTCTTGTGATGTTGCTCCTCTGTGATATAAGTCAATAAAGAGAAGCTACCCAGGCATCTTAGACTTGGAATTGTGAGCCCCACAGGGCATGTATCCCTCTTATGAGTGAAGATGTGCCTGAGAACAGCTGTCTATCAAGCTTACTATCATGAGGCTGGCATGTGCTTAGCTGCAGCCCAAATTTGCAATTGAGCCACGTGACAGGCATCTTCTGCTTATGAAGGGCTGGCTATGGGTTGTCCACCTGTGGATAGAGCTGTAACATGCTCCTATATGTCTGTCTCTCCAACAGCAAGAGCTTGACTAACATTAAAGCCCCTGAAAGGCTGAAGCTCTGAAAGAATTGCAGAGATCTTCCAGACCTGAGTGGAGCCAGTGCCATGCATGTGTATGAGGATTTATGATGCAAACAGTCCAGACAGCAGAGTCTGAGATTGCTCAATGGTCAAGGCATGCACATCTTGGGAGTCTTTCAGGGACAGTGCTCAGTAAGGGACAAGGATCTTGGTTTTGCACCTGCAGTTGCACCTGCAAACCCTCCAACACAGAGGTGTGATCTTGCAGAGCTGGACTATGGACGTGAACTGAAATGGGGTTTATCTCCCCATATGCAGATGCCAATTTCAGGCGTGTCTGTTGTGCTCCTGTGAGTGGCTGACGCCCTGGGAAACCGGAGAAGAACACGGCAGCCTGTGGCATTGAGAGGTGAGAGGAAAGAGCTCAGTTCAAAGGCTTGAAATGCTCAGTTCAAAGACATTTTAACACTTCATAGCTACTTCCTCCTGTACTGTCTGCCCCTTAGCTTTAATGCAATTGTCATGTTATATCCGTAGTAAACCTATTGTATAGAATGGGGCTTTCTAGCTGTTACTTACTAAATGTATCAAAAATCACCTTTTCCTAAAGCATAAGACATTCTCAGAAAACTCTTGCCTGCCTAAGCTAATGTAAAATGTTGAATAGTTATTCAGTTTGCAGTTCACTAAGTATTTCTTAAATACTGATAGAATAATAACAATAAATTTGGGGCTTAAATTTCTTCTTTTATTGAAGATCTTACAGAAGGTAATTGTTAAGTTTTCACATCAAGATGGAGTTGGGCATCTGCTTCCTTACCAAAGTTGTCTGTTTCCAAAATACTACTGCCCCCTTCCCACAGAGCCCTCTAGAACTCAGAGGGACATCCAAGGGCCTGCCAGCCACAGTGACAACACAGGGGGCCTGACTGTGACTGTTCATGTGGGACACATAGCAGTTCTGTGCTGCTCCATGCTGGGGTTTGGCCAGGCTCATCAGCCCCACAGAATGCTCCCCTTGCCTTGTGCTTGGCCTTGGGATCCATGCCAGAAGCAAGATCAGACGGTCTTCAGGCAGACCAAAAGGTGCTGCAAGGGCAAAAAGGAGAAACATGTTCTCCATGTTTACTAAGGCTCAGCAGCAAGCCCTGGGCTTATAGAGCCAGGGGAAGCTAATTCAGAGAGGAGGGAACAGCCAGGTGAGCGGTGCCCTGCCAGTGCAGTCCAGGAGCAGTAACAAATCCATACCAGGAGATATCTAAGAAAAAGTTACTCAGTGCCTTCTCCAAAGGGCCCAGGTAAGGTCCCCCCCAAGCCAGCCATGGGATGCTCAGATCTGGTGACCTGAGCCTCCTGTTGCCCAGCTTTGCATGCAGGAGCACTGCTCA
Organism: Lophotriccus pileatus; assembly: GCA_035583135.1. Classification (NCBI taxonomy): domain Eukaryota; kingdom Metazoa; phylum Chordata; class Aves; order Passeriformes; family Tyrannidae; genus Lophotriccus; species Lophotriccus pileatus. The sequence goes on from JAWWES010000011.1 coordinate 10,104,124, forward strand.
TCCAGTGTTATTTATGGTGAACGGCTGAGCGCCCAACCATCTGGAGCCCAGCCCCACTAATCATGTTCTCTGCCAAAACAAATTGAACCTAATTGGTTGGAAAAGAAGGAGGGGGAGAGGCAATGACAACAAAATCAACAACAACAACAAATACCCCAACTCACCCTGATTCTATACTAAAAACAAATCATTATCTAAAGTCAAATTGCACCAACTGTCTGACTGAGGCTGGTCCAAATCTGGCCTTATCAGCATTCAGCACCACTGCCCCAGGATGGATGAGAAAACACAGAGCACCACTAAAGGGTAAGCCAGACACAGAGAGCCCATGTTCTTGTTTGTTCTGCAAGGCCCTTTATGTTGTTCTGGAAGACAGAACAAGATACATCTAACTGAGAAACAGAACTCTTCATTAGCTTTGATCAACTGGCTAGAAGATGTCTCTTTTTCTCTCACTTCTGCTCCTTGCAGGCAGTGCAGGAGCTCACATCTCCTGGCACTGGGATTGGCATGGTGCTCAAGGCTGCTTGTCTGAAGGTTAGTTCTGGGCTTTTCTGTGAAAAAGTTACCCTGCAGCCCTCCTTTAGGCCCATGCCTTCTTCCACGGAGGGACTCAGGGCCATCTATTAGAGTCCACCTTGGTTCTAGGCAATTCTTCACCTTGGGGTGATGCAAAGGGAGGAGAGCAGCCTGTGTGCCTGCACCTCATGGACCTCTCTGCCTTGTGGTCTTCTTCTGCCTCAGGGGTCTCCTGTCTCCTGCTCTGGTGGCTTCTCACACCACCTTGTCACCAAGGGATCTGATCTTCCTCCGGCGTTAGGCGCGGTGTAATGGCTCACATCTGCTGCTTGTTTGTTCTCTCGCCCTCTCCCCGGGGCAGGATTGTGTGCAATGGATTGTTCTGTTTTGTTTTGTTTTCCCTGTGTGTGTATACATATTTTTATATATGCATATGTGGAAACATGGATAGGGATACAGGCATGGATTTCCCAGCTTTTGCCTTCCCTCCCACTCATAGATTAATACCTGTAGGCACACTGCTCTCTCCCCAGGAGTGAGGCTGTTTGGCTGCACAATCTCCCACCCCCAGTGTATTCTGTCTGGATCTGTGTTTTAAAGAATGCCAGCATGGAAAAAAACATCAATGTGTTTTACACCTACCAGCTGGGGGACTTATTCTGGGATAGCACATTGGAAACGTTCTCCTTCCTAGGCAGGCTCTGTTTTCTGAAATGCTGTGTTTTCACCTCAAAAACCTTTCCAGCACAGGACTTTCTCTTAGCCGTAAAGGAGATGGTCCCATTGAGATACAGAAGAGACATTGCCATCTGGGACCCTTCTCCTGGATGTGGTGTGTTTCCTGAAGCAGAAGTTTTCATTTCGTTTTTCAGGGCTGTGGCTCAGATGGAGTGGTAAGGTTGGATATGGAGGTGTACATGCCTACACATGTTCTGTCACCCACTGAAAAGGCTCCCTGCTCCCACATGCACAGAGCTCTCCACAACCCATGGGTCTCTCCTTTGCAGAGGTTTTTATACTTGTAACTAGATCAATATAGAGAGGGAAGTCCTAGCTGAAAGCTGTCAGATGTTTTTTTGCAGACTGATTTTCCCTACTCTTTCTTCTGTGTATCAGAGGTGATGGAAATCCTCTGGACTCATCTAGGAGGAATGTTCTGGTATTTCAAACAGCAGTAATGGGAAGACAGAAATGCTTTGGATTTTTATTTTTTTCTGCCTTGCAGTCATGTGATGCATGGATACATATGGGCCATTTCACCAGAGAGACAGTTCCCCAGACATTGCTGACAAGGTGAGAGATGTTTCACCTATGCTTCTGAAAGCTCTTGGCTTCTTTTTCCCTTTTCAGTGGGCCTTATTTACTTCTCACCTGGAAATGTGTTATTCTCTCTTCTCTGTGAGCCTTCTCCACAGACCCCTGTTCCAGTTCTTGCTTTTGCATTTTATGTGCCCTTTTCTTTGCCCCTGTTCCAGCTATAAAGGGCTTTCCTGTCCCCTGCTCATGCAGTAACTTACAATCTCCTCCAAAAACTATTCAAGCTTCATCCTCACAGTAATGCCACTCCTTGGAGCTCCCTCTTCTCGCAGGCAGTTGTTGTCAAACTCCATGTGGGCTAGAACCCTCCTCCTAATTTTTAACCCAAATGTTCTCCTACAGCAACTGATCCCTCATTTGTTCTCATGCCAACAGGATCTTTTGGCTTGGATAGGTCTTCTCCCACCCCAGCCTCTGGTGTATTTACAGACAACAAAGTTATGCCCTCTCCTCCTTAGTTTTGCTAGACTAAACAAGCCAAACTCTCTTGAATGTGGGTGAGAAATACATTCCAGAGACCTGCCGAACCTGGGACACTGATGGAAACAAGGGCTGGGGGGCCATTTAGGGCCTTGCAAGGCTTTTACTGTAAATTACTGGAAGCAGGGTGTTTGTCTGACTGCCAGAACAGTTTATCTTCCTCCTTCACTGTCTTTTGCCAATTCCTCCATTGTGTCCTGCTGGACAGTTCCCCCACTCCCAAGACACTCATTTCAGCCCAGGGCTCACTCTTAGACCTCCACCCACTGGAAAGTTCTGCATATGCCTGTCTGCCTAACTTCCTGCGCCGGATTTCTGGATGGCAAAGCTGTTCCTGTGGGTAAAAGCATATTCACTGTCCAATTCAGTATCATGTGGGCTGACAGGCTGCAGAGCCACTTCACCTTCCTTCCTAACCCTTCATTCCAGTTGGCTGCGGCCACAGTAAAGCCTCACACAGCCCCTGTGTTTCACTGTTGCTGCTCTCTGGAGGAGGAGAGCCTTGTAATCAGTGGGGCTGGTCATTCCCTTGCACCCACAAATTTATTCAACCGGCTCCCAGAAAATGCCTGTTGCCTGGGGGATGTTTATGGTGCTTTCAGCGCACTGGGTGTTTTTTAACTGATGAAAGGATTGCCATCAGATTTTGAGCTGAAATACGCCCACTTGGGGGACCACTGGCCTCCCTGTGAAGACAAGGTTTCGGTCAGCTGCAGCTGCAGTGCTGTGGGCTGCAGCACAGAGGCCTGCCCAGCCCATGGCTGTCAGAGGCACGGAGGAGCAGCTGTGGTCAGCTTTCTCTTTTCGCGATTTCACCTTTTTCGGTATGACTTTTGGCCAGGTTTGAATCCCAGACCTGCGAGGCTCCTGCCGCAGCCTGCGGGCAGCAGCTCGTAGAGCAGCACATTCATACCATGAAACCATACCAAGTGCTGCAACAGAACAGCCTCCCTGAGGGCTCAGCCTCTGTGTTTGTGTGTCTGTGCACATACATGTGCTGGTGTTTCAAAATGTGATTTAAGAGCAGAACAAGTGAGGAGAGTTAGGTGGGGAGTAAAGAATGGGAAGGTAACATTAAAAATATAACGTTTCAAACCTAGGACCACCTTGCTTCATTTTAAGAAAGCCTTGAGAACAGTGTATTTCAGCTGCCACTTAATTTATATTTGCCAAAGAGTTGTACTTAATTTCATAGACCACATTGTTCCTGCAGAGCACCAGAAGCACTTTACAGAAAGACAGCTATTGAATCAGGTTTGAAGCCTGCAGCGGTATCCTTGAGACATTTTTTTTGAGACAACCTTGGCCTAGACTATTTTAAAGTGGCATGAAGCTCAGATTGGTAATTTCTTTTCCCTAGCACAGAAGAGCTCTCTACAATAAAAGTTCGAGATGTACCTGAAAGAGAGAGAGAGCTCTGCCAGGCAGCCCATCCATGGTGGTGGTATCCTTCAGCCCACAGTTCCTTCCCTGAAAGCAAGAACTGGGCACTGAGCCTGAGAGTGCCCCAAGCAAATACCTGTTCTTTCTCACCCATGGCCCAGAAGTAATAAAAACAAACCCATAGATGACAGATTTTTTGTTGCCCAAGTGAAAAGCACAGAAATAACATGGTGACCAGGCTTCTGGGAGAGCCCAGGAGAGAATTAGACACTCCCTACAGTTTCATATGCAGAGCACTGACATCCCTGGTAGCCATCCAGCACCTGAGAACACCCTGAGCATCACTTGCTTTCAGCAGTTTGTGGAGAAGCCTGTTCTGCTCACAAGAACTTCATAGCTGTAAGCCAGAGTGCCTTGCTGCTTCAGGATGCTGCACTGTGAGCTCAGTGGGTTTCTGACATCTGCATTGTGCACAACATGGCAGTTTCAGTTCACAGTGGCTTGGGCAATCACTTTCCATTGCCTTACCTTTATGCCCATTTGAGTTTTGCTTTCAGTTTAGGGTTCAGGCTCGCCCAAATCTTTGAGGTGAAATGAGCTCAATAGAAAGTCGCATGAAAGAGGACACTACCCACATTTCCTTCAGCCTGGGCCTGTGAGAAATGTGCATGAAACTTTGAAATTGGAGGCTGTTTCATGTTTTAAATAATATTGTAAACAAAATTACTAATCAAAATGTCTGCTATCCTCCAACCCATGACACAGGAACTGCAATTCTTTAAAGTATCTTGGCTCCTTCCCTCTAAAGGTCCCACTGGCTCCTCTTCATGGGCACTATGACCGGTGTGACTTTCTCCCAAGTTGTTTCCAACATCTCTTCTTTTAGTTTTCACTGTACCAGTAAATCACCTCTTCCTGTTGGAACCAGATATCTCCCTGATAGCCTGAGGGACTGTGGTGGGTTGACCTTGGCCGGACGCCCAAGACACTCTGCCATTCCCCCTTTCCAATAGAGGGTTGAAGTCTGAAATTGAAGTAATAATTTAGCTGCTGTGTAATTTCCATTTCTTTGGTATTTGTCTTGAGTGGTCCAGCAAACCTCAGATTTTCTTGCAGGCTTCCTACCTCTGATCTACTTGATGTAGAAAAATCTGGAAATTTAGCTTAATAGCTTTATATCACATTTATCCCCAATTTATTCACATTTTATCCCCAATCTCCTAGCTGTCTCCTGGATGCCTCTTCATGGCACCCACCTACAGTTCTAGGCAGGAACTTGTGTGATCCAAAAATGTTGTGTACCTGGCCTTTAACAACACTGCTTTTTGACATATTCTGCTTTCTAGAAGCAGGATCATGTCCTGTGATTGTTAGATGTATCACAGCAATGGGCCCACAGAGTGATACAGTGGATGGGTGACCTGCTGTGATGACTCTACAGCTTTAATTGGACTTTAGTAACTTTCAGATAATTAAAATCCCTTCTGTGCAACCTTTACACGTTCTGGGTCACAGAGATTAAAGCACAAGCCCACACGCACCAGGGGCAGCAGACTTCTTGTTCTAATATGTTCTGAGCACAGTGAGACAGTTGTTCTGTACTGACTCAGAAGGAAAAACACACTCTATTGAATCAGCAACACCACTTCCTTCCTCTGCAGTTCTACCATTCACACACTCACTCTGCTCTTCGTGAGAGAACCAGCAAGAGCAGTCCTGAGGAGGAAAGACTGAAGATGAAAACGTAGCAAAAGACACATAGGTAAAATACCCTGGATAGTGAAGGCAACCTTAATCCTGTGCAGCTGATGTCTGTGATTACTGTACTATTTATTAAACAATGTAGCTTGGCTGGAATGGGTGTCACTGAGCTTAACATCCTCCCAATAGCTGAGGAAATGCATCATGTCACACTGCCAGGGCACGAATGGTTGCTGTGGGGGCTGCTGTGGAGAAGGGTCTCTGACCCAAGAAAAAGGGAGCAGCTGCTCTTACTAGGCTATGCCATCTGATGACTCTTGCACCAGACACAGCTGCCTCGGGATGTTTGTCATGGCCTGTCACAACAACACGATGGTGGATGACCGATTTCTCTTCCCTGCTGCAAAAACCCTGGGCAGCAAGAGCCATTTGCTAGCTCACCTTTTCTGGCAGGATAATTAAAGTTTTCCCTTTTTTTCCAGACCCACCATATTGTAACATTTGGCTCTGCTGGCTGAGGGAGGCCTGGAGCAGTAACGATGCCACATGCCAAGGCAGAAAGGAGGGCTGGCAGCAGACCTGAGCTCCCCACCACAGAATGCTGATGTTGACTGTTGTGTTTTGGTGGCCAAGGGTCCAAATTTGTTGCCTTCCACTACTTGAAACTGGGAACAGCACATGGCCTCAGCTGTAGTGGGCATCTCTAGTTTCGGATGTGCTTGGCCATGGTTGGTACAGGTCACTAAAAAGGTATTTAAAAGATGTGTAGTTGTGGCACTTAGAGACATGGTTTAGTGGTGGGCTGGCAGTGATGGGTTAACAGTTGGACTTTATGGTTTTAGAGGCTTTTGCCAACTTAATTTGTTCTATTATTCTATGTCTCTGTGTCCTTGGTGCAGTCATTCAACACTGGATTTCCTGCAGTCCTTTGTTGGGATGTTGCATCTTTCCAGGGACTTTTATGGAAGAGGATGAGTTTATAAGGCTCCTGAAATTGTGTGGACAAATGTCACCTGACTGTCCTCCCTCAGCCTCAAACTGATGAAACAGGTGTGTGTGTACTGTCCATTACCAGCATCGCTGGCCAGGAACCATGTCAAAGGAGCTGTTTACAAACAAAGGGAAGGAAACAATCTGCCCAGTTCTCAGGTTAATATCAGTGGTTGGGGCACAGATGGATTTGAAGTGGTAACCCGTGGGCCAATCCTAGTGCAAGCCAGACCCCTGCTCACTAAACAGTCATGCAGGTTTGAGATCATGCGGGACATAAATGTAAGCATAGACATCAGGAGCAAAACTTTCTTTCAAACTAGAGGCATGGTAACTGGATTTGATTTTTAATTTTGCTAATTCTTTACTATTTTGGCACTGTTCTGATTGTTTTTTACTGGGATTTTTTGCTGTTTTGCTTTTTTTTTTTTTTTTTTTTTTTTCCCCCCACTAAACCTCAAAGAATCATGTGAACCAGGGATCTCAAGAGCTGGGTGAAATTTTTGCCCTAGGCTCTCAACATGTAAGATATGTTCGTGTGTGTGCATATACGTCTTCATATGCACAGATGAGTCATTCTCACTCTTGCTCGTGTTATTTCCGGGAGGGGGAAGTGAGGTGGTTCAATCCAAGGCAGGGGAATGCAACACACAGACCTCCTGACATGGGGGATGGCATGCACACAGGGTTTTGTGGCTCAGCAGAGGTGACTGGAAGGGGAACCTGCTGCCACTTGCCTAGTGGAAGGGTGGGCAGTGCAGCTGTGTGCCCCTGGTGCCTCGGATGGTCAGAAAGTGCCAGGCATGTCTCATCTCCGTTCCCTCACTTTCCGTATGTCACTGTGGGCAGAGGCAAGACTCAGAGAGGAAACCACAAGTGGTCCAGGCTGCTGAGTCTCAACAAACAGCAGAATGGGCTCCAGGTGCAGCCTGGTTGCTTTCCAAAGAACCCAGTGCACTGCTGTCTGTCTCTCTCCTGGGGAAACATCACCTCCTGCATGTTTGCCAGGACATGCCTTCTTCCCATGCCCTGTCTCCCCTTTTTCTTCCACCACCTTCTCGAATAGAGACTGACCTTTTTTGTCTCCTTGTTGTCGCTTCTTATTAAACCTATCTGATGCCTGGCAGATTTAGGGCTGGCAGAAAGGTGCAGGACCAATAAAAACTGACCCAGATTGTCACCCATGATTTGTACCGAACTCAAATGGGACTGTTCCTGAGGCTCTCAGTTGTTTAATTCAGTGTAAGATGAATTATTTTTAATCATCTCACTCCTTCTGGATCCTGGCTGGGGACAGTACCGTCTATATTATCATATATTAAAATGGAACTGAGGTTGAAAATACACATCAGCAAAGCAAGCTGTTCCCAGGCTAATTTATGGCTCATCCCATAGCAGAGACCCAGAAAAAAATCCTCCAAGAAGGTGTATCCTGCAGAGAAGGTGAGCCTGAGTCTGGAGGATCAGTGTGCAGATAGGATTTGCATAAACATTTTATGACAAGATCCACTGATGGATTCCACTCTGGGAATCAGAGGAGGGAAATCAGGCCAGGCTCTGGCCCAGGCCATTGGTGGTCACCCGTCTCCCATGGCAGGGTGGGAAAAGAGCAGTGATGCCAGAAAGAGCTGGGGGTGACATGCCCCCCTTCCCCCCACCCACACTGCACCCCTGGCTTTGCCACACAGCCCCTCTGTGTGCAGTGGGTGCCTCTGGGCTGCCTATGCACACAGTTTGTGTCCCCATGTTGCACGTCACCAGTGGAGCCTGCCCTGGCTCCCCAGCTCTCTTCCTCTTGCCCCAGAGCATCACCATCATTACAACACAAGTCGTGCTCAGAAATGTTGTCTCAGCATTCAAGGCAGGCATATGTCTTCTGTACTGTATTTGGGGACTTTTGCCTTCTGTGACACCTTCTGCAAGAAGACAGGTCCCCCTGTCCACTCACACCATGCTTGTTGCCCCAGTGGTCCAGGACTTTGCAAAAGCTATTGGCAGCTTCATATTCTTGCATGTTGCTGAACATACAACTATCACAAACAGAGACATTTCCCAAGAGCTGTCAGGCATCAGGACAAAAATAAAGTGAGTAAACAGTTCCACATGACTACAAATTATATTCAGTGCAACCCTACCTCTTCCCTCTTCAGGAAAATGAGATAATGGGGAGCTCTGGTATCCTCACAGTGACACCTGGGGTAGCCCAGAGGTGCTCTAGAGTCAGGCAGGGACTCTGCAGGTGGGATACCTAGAGCCCTATGAGCAAGAGGCAAAAGTCAGTCAGGGACATCCCTCCTTTTCCAGAACAGCTCTGTCTCTGGATCATGGTCTGGGTGCCTTACCAACAGCACTGGGGGCTGCAGCCTGGGGTGACTGGCTCTGGCAGCACTCGTGGGGAGGTACCCAAAAGGTAGGAAAGCCATTGGGGCACCAGCTTTGCTGCCTACTGCTTGCCAGAGAAGGTGTTGTTTCACCTGAGTTGTGGAGACTTGGCAGATCATAGTGGGAGGTGCAGAAGCTTGGGTGCAGGATGACCTAGGAAGGCACATAAGCTCAGGACTTTTAAGAATTCCTGTTTATATTTTTAATATTTTTTTTTTCTTCTGGTCACATACAGGAGATTTTCATCAGTGTGAAGATGGACATTGTTGGCTTTGCAGTTTTTCATGTCATTCTGGAAAGTCCAGTCTACTTTCCCTTAACTAGTGGAACCTTTTCCAGGCACACAGGCAAAATAAAGGAATTATTTTCACTGAGTTATTTCCAAACAGCGTCACAATGTGCCTTCAGAAGATTGATAGAGGAGACGGAAGACCTTGACACAGTGGTTTGGTCAAAGATCAGAGATGTCCTGCTAATGTGGTAAACCATGGATGTGATTTTTCTAGTCTCTAGTGTTAAAGGGAGGTCAATGCACAGGGATGTGATAAGGACACTTGTGGTTGATGTTCTGAGCAGAGAGCCTGGGCTGATGCAACTGCACATGAGCAGGTAGTTGTGGATATACAGTGTTCCTGCTCCAAGCCTAGGGCCATGGTACGAAATGCAGATGTCTGTGCATAAGGCATTTATTAAAATGACCTCACCCATATGTATGCATTTTAATCAAGTCAGTGAATGCCTGCTGTGTTTATTTTTAATACAGCACTTGTTTTGATGTTACAGTTGTGATGGTGTGGATCTAATGGCAGTGACTCCTCGTCTTAGGTCTCAAATCCAGAACTGAAAGTGAAAAGACACTTTGCATTACTTTAAAATACAAAAGGAAATGTCCCTGGGCAAATTAGTCCCTCATTTCCATTCTAGACTGTAGTCAGCTGTCTGCTGCCTGGAGTCCACAGTGCAAAAGCTGCTCTGGAGGTCACCTGAGGTCCCTCCTCCTGCTGTTGACCAGTAGGTGACAGAGAGGCAAACAGACCTTTGGAGAAAGGTTCACTTATACCCTGAACTTCAGTATCACCTCCAGGGTAAAACAGAGTCTTTGCTAGCCCTGAATTTTATTTGAAGTGCTACTAGTTTCCTCTTTCTTGTCTTGAATAGCTCCCAAAAAATCCCCAAGAGCAAGGTATATACCCTAAGCTCAGGTCTAGTAAGGCTTTCTATCAGACAACCTGGTGTTGGTGGTGTCTATTACAGTAGCAGTTTCCATCAGCTTTTCATAGCGGAGAGGTGTAAAAAAAAACCCCATGTAAACTGAAAAAAGATCAGCACAGACACTGGCAGCCAGTCCATGTGATGGATCCTCAGGAAGACCAGGGATTTCTGACTTCAGCTCTTCACTAAATTGTAGCCTGGTTGCTGGGTCTGCAGAGATCTCGCAGTTTTGTGATGCATGATGTGTGCTTGTGATAGTCAAGCCAGCGAGCTGAGGGCAAGCTGCCAGCTTTCCCTTCACTTTGAACGCCCTTGGCCGTCCCGAGACTCGTTCCAAAACATTTAAATTGCTTAAGTGTGCAGTGATGTGTTTTAATTAATGCAGAAGAAGGGGACAGTAAAATACAGGTCCCTTCAGTACTAATTTGGCCTTGTGGTTGAGGCACAGGTGCTAGAAAGCCAGGAGTGCCTGGATGTGCCTCTGCCTCACTGCAGCATGAGCAGTGCCGCAGTTTCCTCTGCCTCGGTGGAGCTGAGCTGCCTTTGCCAGGTGCCAGGGACACAGGGTACCATGGGAAAGGTGTGTATAGTACACAGGTATTCATGACATCTTCTTGGTACTCTGTCTAGGAAACGAGCTCCACAAAATAAACAGCAGGTTTATTATTAAACAGCAGGACTTGGAGACTGAAGCCTTCCTGTGACACACTTTGTGAAAAGTTTTAGGAAGTGGCAGAGTTTCCTCGAAGTCCTATCTCCAGTGTGGAGCAAGTAATAGCATCCTATGAAGAGATTGCTGCTCCCATTGCACAGGTGAGGAACACCACTGTCACCCAGCTGCACGACTTGCCCAGGAAATGTGGCATCAAACTGGGGCTTCTCATGCACTGTCTGGAGACTCACACTGTGATTGGGTACAAGACTATCTTTCATCAAAAAGCTCTCCCAAGCAAACTGTGTGTAGTCCAGGAGAAGGGATATTTCTGCATCCACTATTTTCCCTATGAGCACAGCGGGGAAAAGGAAAGTGGAGAACTTTCTGGGTCATTGTTAATGCCACAGGGATCAGATGATGCTTGGATTTTTAAATGGCACCTGGATTATTAGGGATTGCATGTTGGCTGATTGAAGTGGCCTCACTTCAACATCTACATCCTAACCATGATTCTTCAACAGAGGGGACAGATCTTGAGTTGACCATGTGAATAAATCATTCTTTTCAATGCCAGCTACGCTTCCTTCTGAGAGACACGGATATTGTAAACAATGGCTCAGCCTGTGAACTGGTCAGAAGATCTGGTACTAGCTGATCTGGCCAGCCAATGACCCTACTGCATTTGGAAATAAAAGGTCAAATTCTCAGACAGTCTGCAATGGATTAGGACATTTTTGTGAGAGATTTCCCTTTAGAAAGCCACCCTAACTGAATCTTCTAAGCTCCTTGGATGCCCAGAATTTGAATGGCAGCTAGGAATGTCTTTGATTTAGTAGAAGTTTTATTGGGGAAATTTAACCAACACCTGCAATTAGTCAGCATGAGTCCTACCAGAATGGTCAGTTCCTTAATTTAAGGAGCATTAGAACAGTGATTCATTTCAAAGTGGAACTTGGTTATATTGCTGCAGAAAGAAGAAATGACAGAGAGGAACAAAGAGAATGAGGAAACAGTTGTTTTAGGCTGAAAACAGAGCAGTATGTTCCTGGAAGTACACTTTCAGCCCCTATGCAGGTCTGACTGAAGCTGAGGAGGAGTCCCTGTACACAGTTAGCTGATCTTCTCTTAACAGAGCTGGCCTGACCTCATCCCTTCGAGCCAAAGCGCTGCAAGTCTGCAGGTACTGCCTAACACCCTGTAACAGGCTGATCTGCACTGTGCAGCCTCACAAGGAGCATTTTCTGTGCATTTCCTTCTTCCATGAAAGTGCTAACAAGTTAAATACTTGCATAGAAATATAATAATAATGATTAGTGCATTCCTGCTCAGGTTCTGGCTTTTGTTCTGGCATAATCTATCCTTCTTCAAGACTATAGGGTCTTTGCTCATGCTGGTGGGTGTTCTGTCCTTCAGTCTAACTGAAGTCAACAGGAGACGAAAGTGTTGCACCTCGCACAAAATGAAATCCACCCATTCTTGACCAAATAAATGCCTTTCAGAATAACAAAAACAATGTAGCAACTAAGCCTGTAAATAGGAGATCAAGCAGAGAAATGAGAAAACATTCATTGCCTGGGAAAAAGTCCTGGCAAAGCTCGTGGTGGTGAAACCAAATGGAAATGTTGCAAACTTTCACCCAGAATAAACAACCCGAATCAACTGGAAGCGCTTTCCATCGCACTGGTTCCCAGGAATGGGGTTGCCTCATTTTCTTGACACAAGGCTGCCAAAATCTGTAGCGACGTACTAGAATCCTGCTGATTAGCCAAGCTCTTGGCACACTTGTACAGCCAGAGATTTTTATTTATTTATTATTATTATTATTATGGTAAGAATCTCTAGTAGATTAAAAATGGGAGGCAGGCAACACAAATACATATTTATTTGGGTGGAGAAGACTCTGGCTTTAGGGTAGAATAAAGCGTTGCGTTACGTGGCAGCTTTCTGTCACAGGACCTCAGACATGAAATACCATTATTAACCTCCCAGCATCGTCTGTGGCAGATGAGACATGCTCCATTTCTCAGATGGTCAGAAGCTGGCCAGAGATATTAGGCACCGAATGCTCTTAGATCCCCTTGAGTCAAGCCTGACTTGTTTATTCAGGGTTCTGAGGACCCTGCCCCATGTTTTTACATTAGCTATTGAAAGATGCCTGAGGCACCTGCAATTTGTAGGTGCTCTGGTCGAGAAGTTAGTGCCACATTAGGATCAAAACTCAGGAACTCTGGCTTTCTTCCTTTGCTATTTGTCAGGTTGTGAATGCAAGCAGGATCCACCATCCTTTGGATTTTGCACTTCAGAATTACCCTTCTGTGAGAAAATCCCCTTTTTCTTTTCTTTGCAAGTGCCTTTCATTCTAAGTCTGTTCTTCAAGCACTGCCTAACCCATCTGTTTCAGTGGCTGTCTAGTCCTTGCTGCTTGCCACTCACAGACCAGGGACTGAAGCACCTCCTTAATGCACCTCATCTTTACCAGTTCTCCCACAGTACCTACTTCTTCTTTTCACCCTTCACTGCCTGAGCCAGCATCCTCCTGTTGTTCAAGGCAGCCTTTGTACACACTTCCTTTTTCTCTGAAACTCTAGCAACACATGAAATACGGGCCCAGAAAAAACTTAATAGCAATGGCGAGGTTTCCCTTTTTCTCAGCTCTTTCTTCAGCATGGCTTCATTTGGGAATTCTGTTCGTAATTTCTTGCCATTTGCAACAGCATCCCAGGAACTGAGCTGCAATGTAATACATCTGGGGCTAAGTTTGAAGGAGAAGCCAGATGCAGACGGGTGTACTGGAGCGGAGGGGAAGGAAACAGGGAGAGTTCAGACACAACTGGACATCCAGCAAGGCCTTGCAAAGCCAACTGGCAGCCCTGTATTCCAAGGGGCTGTTTGAAAGCAGAGATTTGTCTGAATCAGAAACCTCCATCCAAACAGACGTGAACTTTGAGAAGGGTCAGGTCCGGATTAGCTCCAGCTGGACTCCAGGCCTTGATAAGGGAGTTCCTCCCTGGGGCTTGAGAGCAGCTGAGTCCTTAGGCAGCCCCTGGACTGACCTCTCCTTTCCAGGGTCTCCAGGATTTTTTACCCAGTTACTAGGTCATGAGCTTGCAGGAGGAGATCAACCCACTCTGGGATTGTTTGTTTCAGTGTCCAGAGACTTTTTTGTTTCTTCAGGGAACTCTGTGAAGCAGTTTTTCGGGGGGGGGGGAGGAGATTCAATGTGACTCAATGGTGTTTGAGAAACAGAGGAAACAAATGAGGAGATCCTAGAGGTACTTCCTTTCTAAATAGCTCAGAGATTAGTAATGCTTTGCCATACCTGTAAATAGTTCACTCACAGACATGAATGCCAGGGAGTGTTCTGAAAGCTGCACCTCGCTGCCCCCCATTTTCAAAACGCATCTGTGAATTTTCAGCAACCACCTACCAAGCTGAGAGAAAATAGAAATATCCCTGACCTTTCACTGCTCTGATTTCCTAATAATTTGGACACCTTTAATCCTTGCCTCAGTCTACGGGGCATGGTTGTGTAACACAGTCACAGTCCAGGAAGGGCCTGGCACAAGAGAAACGCTGGACCCCAATGTACAAAAAAATCAGGAGGGGAGCAAAGAGAAAAGCATGTCTGGGGGCTCACAACAGCATTAGCCATTTTTCTTTGCTGTTTGGAGAATCAGTCAGTGCATGGAAGGCTTTTGCTTGTCGCCAAAATGTCCGTGCAGAGTGGTCGGACAAGTTGGGCAGTGAACGCATGTACATTAATATTTGCTGTCACCGAGGTTGCAAAATAGAGCAGACAGATCATTTCAGGACTTGGCCTCCTTATCTCCACCTACCACAGCCTATAAAGTTGCATAAGAAAACAGGACTGAATAAGAAAAATTTTGAGGTGGAAACCTCAAGAGAAATGAAGCAGAGAAGCAACACCAAATGGCAAAGATCCCCCAGAATGGGATTTTATGGTAATGACAAAGTAATTCTGAGCTTGTCTCAAACCCTGACTTCAGGTCTTACCCATCTAAGGCCAAAAGAAGTTAAAATTAAGGAGGCTTCTTTTGTGGTTTCTCAGACACTCTGTGATTATGGACACTCAAAATGCTTTTTACTGAAAGACTCAAGGATGTGCACCCTACTGGAAAACTTCCTTGTTTAATGCATATAATTCCAGTATGCAAAAAACTTAATGACTGAGAAAAAGAGGAAGATGTTCCCATTGTGGTTTAGTGATGACAAAAGGGTTAATCATCTCCCAATGCTCCCGACAGGACACACTAAATGCCATTGAGCCCCAGCCTTTCCCTGGGCTGCAAGAGCAGCACAAAGGGGACAACCCCTCCATAAACAGGGCCCGCACAAACACCCAGCATGCAACAGAAAGACAAAGTGGCTCCAAAGTGCTTTTGATCTGCTGTAAGCCCTGACTTTATTTAAGAAAAGTGAAGACTTTTTTTGTTTGGAAGCCATGAGCATCTGCTTAGTGACTTCCCAGCGCATGGGAGAAGCAGCTCACTGGTGTCTTGCCAGGTAAGCAGCAAACAACATTAGGTCATTGAAAACAGTTCTCCTTGGGCTCCATCTGTCAGATAAGGACAGTGTCACTGGCAGGATGTTTGTGCTGACGAACTCTCCCTCAGTTAAGAAAAGCCAAATGTGAAGCTCGTTAAGGAGAGAACCTGAAATGCCCTCCCTAGACCAGCAGCAGCTAATTTGCTGCCATGGGTTAGTTAATCTCTCATTAGCTCAGGACAAAATGAGCTGCTTGCAGAAGAAATGTCTCTGTCATGACATGTCAAACCTGTGGAGCCAACTGAATCCCAAGTGCTGAAGCTGTAAGGGGCCACGGGGATGATTCTGGCTCCAAATTACCCACGGTTGATTATGTGTGAGTGACTTGTGCAGTTGGGGCGGGATCAGCAGCCTTCTTCGGGCTCACCCTGCAGGAGACAAGCATGTGTTCCAGCCTCACCTTTCCCAGCTTTGGAGCAGGCCCTACTTAGTGGCCATTCAAATACGGTGCTGTCAAGGAAGAAGTGAAGCACCTAATAGTGGTGTAGATTGAGATGAGATTAAAAGAAAACCTGTGGTTCAGAGGAGTGACGCCATGGAAAACATCAAGGAAAATGAGATGGAATGTGCAGTCATTAGCAAATTGCTTTATTTATGGCTATTGGACACTGCTGTTGTGCCAGATCTTGAATTTATTGGGTACTGTGAATTTCTTAAAGTCATATTATTGAATTTTATTTGTTGAAGTTTGGAATGACCATCCCCTTAGCTATTTTTACTTTTGCTTTGTTGTGTGTATGATACTGTAAAAACAGGACAGTTTGTGGGGAGAGAGCACATTTTTAGTTGTGCTTTTTAAATGGCACATCTGATTTTCTCTGAGTTGTCTCACTTCTCTCCTCCATTTTGCTTTTGTGCTTCACCTCACAGGCTGCACTGCAGTGGCTCCAAACCCTTTCCCTCCCAGTTATTAATGTTAAGCTGACAAGCTTTAAGTAAGGATTTTCAGGTGTCTTTGCAAAGCTTGTCTTGGCTCCTAGGTGTTCCCAGGAGGCTGCAGATCCTGAAATCTTCCACCCTGGCAATGTGCCCAGCCCATTGCAACTGCGACCTTACCAAGATCTCAGTACTGGGATTTTGCAGCTGTTCAGAGGTCTCTAGACACTACAGCAAATGATTTCTGTTCTCTGAGTCAGCCAGTTCCTGCTCTAGATGACACAGATCCCAAGCCTTTCAGGTTTTCCCACCTTCAGAGTTGGTCTCCTTGAGATGAAGATGGAGCAACAAGTGGAGGTTGGCAACTGTGTCATTTGTCTTTAGTTTGCTTATGCCAGGGTTTTGGGCAGATGGTCTTCAAGGAAAGCACATGGAGGTTCCAGGATGTGGGAGAGCTGAGATATCCAGAGCTCATGATTGGATTGACAACCAGGTCTGCACATGTGCTACACTATACAGAAATCACAACAGCCCTCTTCCCTTGCAGTAATTAAACATGTTATGTGATACTGTGTGGATGCAAACTCCATTCGAGTAGTTTTGTAACTCACAGGCTGCTGGATCACTGTGACAGCTGGGCAAAGCCTACAGTGGCTGCAGAAGGACAGAAGCAGCTCAACCCTGAGCCCTGCTCCCTCAAACCCTGCTCTCCTCTGATGCACACTCGTGTGCTGGAACATCCCACAGAGTCCCTAGAGCTCAGACTCTGGCTTGCACCATCATATCAAGCCACCAAGAGTAAAAGGTCTTCTCTGTCTTCTAACTAGACACACTCATAACAAAAGGGTCTTCAGAAAAGCAAGGTAAACATGGCTTTTCAATGACATGCCCATCATCCATCTCTGCAGGAAGATTTTTCAGTTTAGAAGCCCACAGGTACATCATGTACCCTACACTCTGTGTTGCTGCTTTGCATAACGCTTCCCAGCCTGTTTGAACCTAGCCCTGGACTCTTTCAGGTCTCTTTTGTCCCAGGGATAAATCTCCCTTGAGAACTGCAATATCAGCCTCATGTGTTGCTCAGTTTTAGGCAAGCAACTGGAGGCTGGTTATACTCAGGTTCATTAGTAGGTTTCACGTCTTGCATGAAGTAAGCTTGCATGAAGTAAGACCAAAAAGTTTGCATTCACTTTCATGATGTTCTTTTCTTTTCTTTCCTTTTTTTTTTTTTTTTTTTTCTCCCCTGTGATTTGGAACACTTGGGGAGAAACCTGGCTCCCAAAGCAAGTAAAAAACAGACAACACCTGGGATATTCAGGGCAGGGGGAATGCAAAACCATTTCGGCAAGTATGATATTGTCCTGTCAGCTGTCACTCACTCCTGAACGCATCAGTTTGTAGATCTTTCTTTTGCTCCAGTACCTCATGAGATGAAAAGCTCCCTGCAATGGCTTCTCCTGCATGGATTAGTGACCCCATGGGAGCAGTAGTCTGTGTGGAGGCACTGAGTGTTCACTCACCTGCCTTCAGCATGTGGCATGTTGCAGCCGTTGATGTCCAGGGTGGATAACGCTGGAAGGCCTATCCCTATTTTTGGGTCTTCCCTTTGTCTTACTCCAAACAAGGATGCTTACCAGGAGCTGCTCCCCATGGTAGTGGAATCTAAATAATCCCTCTAATCAGAATACTGGCTTCTCTCCCAACACACACCTGGAGGGTTGGGTGCAGAGGTTTCAGGGGAGATAAGAAGCTCCTCTGTCAATCAGAAACTCCGTGAACAGCATTCACTCTGCTGTTGTGGGGCTGTTGTGTGTTTCATGTCCCTTCCTGTGATTCTTCCCCAGACCCTTCTGTGGATGGAAGGCACCTGGCAGCTGGCTCTCGAGACTGCCATCCACAGACCAGGCGGAGCACACGCACATTCCTGCCTTCAGCCGGACCAACATCAGACGAGTCATCTGATGCCAAAGAAGGTTTCTTCAGGATCAGAATAACTAAAACTTCCTTAACATATGCAGGAGTCCTTCCAGATTGCAAAATGAAAATTACTGCCCGGAATCACTGCATTCAAAGTAGGGAAATATCCCTTTAAAGAACCCATTGGCAATATAACTAAAGGCCTTCAGGCCAAGCTGATATTCAACATAACACCACTGAGTCAAGAGAAATACACCAGAGATTAAGTTTGGCCTGATAGCAAAAACCACATGCAAGTGAGACTGATTCCCAGAATCAAGTTGACCTGGAAAATGTAGTTAGATTTTGCCCTTAAAGAATAATTTTCTTAATAATAACAGATAAAATGAAATGCTTGTCAAAATTATTATGAGCATATGGGGATGAGATGATCAACATTGCATGAATTATTTCCTTCCACAGCTGTATTTCTGGTTCACTCTTTAGCTGTTCTTTAATTCCCAAGCTTGTAACCTTTCTACTGCTCTTCTAGATTTACTACCTGCCCTATTCAGTCTTGACTTGCTAGACCTACAGACTGTGTGGTTTTAGTGCTAATCCTAGGCTTGCCACTGACTTTCTGTGGGAATTCTGAGACTTTTTTTGCCCAGTATCCTCCAATTCCAGCTCTAATGGTACATCAATACATGAACTAATGGCCAGGCAACGTTAAGGATAAAATACCTGGTTTTGTCTTCCTGGATTTGGCCCTTGGGCTTCAGTTTAATGCCTTGCAAGCATTACCAAGCAAGGATGGCTGTTAGCATGAGGAAAAAACTTTCTCAGAAGAAGTGCCTGCATATGAGTCTTGCTTCCTGAGAGAGGAGAATTAATATCATAGAATGAATTAATCTCTTTCAAAGCTCTGTCCAAAACTCATTTGTTGTGTTTAGCTTGTTCTCAGCACTCACAAACAAAGAGTGGAAAACCCAACTGTAGTTGTTCACAAAAAAAACCCAACCAAAAACAACAAACAAAACCAAAACAGGAGCAACTTGCCAGGGTGCTAAAAAGATCACTACCAACAAACCACCACAAAATAGTAAGTTTAGTTCACTTAGAGTATTGAAAATCCAAGAAAAGAGAAAGGACAGAGGGTTTTTTTGGGGTGTTTATCAGTTTGGAAAAAGTTACCAAGAACTCCCAGGGTTTTTCATTTGCTTTCTTACCCTTTCATACCTTCCGAGAGGCAACAGGCTTTTTAAATTATATTTTTCTTCCTCAGCTTTGTAATTCTCAGTCCCAAAATTCATGGCTGCAAGGGAGGGCTGGAGACTCCCTCCTGAGCTCCTGCACTTCAGGATCCCTGACTATCACTCCCTCACCTCTGTGTTTAACTCATGTTTGGCAAAGCACAACTTGATCTCAATCAGACCTCCTAGGAGGGCAGCCAGGTTGGATTTGATGGCATCAAGAAATGTGGATCAAATCCTGCCCCTGGAGTTCATCCCAAGTGTAAGCGCATTCACTGATACAATGCATGCTACTTTCTTACTTGAAATTACCAGACTGTAGTGTTCTTGTCATGGGCCTTACCTGCAGTTAAAGGCTGTTTTCCTACCACCATTTTGTCCAGAAGGTTCTTACACAGTATAATGACACCATCTCTCAATTTCTGCATGCATTTAGCATGTTAAATTCTTCAAGTCTGTCAACTTTTTCTTCTTAAAATGCCAAGACAAACTATTTTTCTGGTTAAGACCATCTGTGGAACAAGAACTGGTCCCTACTTCAGTCTGCCTCTCCTCTTTTCACCCATCCAGAGCTCCTATGAGGCCCTTTACCTGCAATATCACTCTACAATGTCACACTCAGGTTGGGCTGTATGTCCACTTTGCCTTCAGCACCCTTTCCTCACTTCTCTGCTCTCCAGAGTAGATGTTCTCCCTTGTGCTGTTGTTATCATGCTATTGATATTGTTAAGAGAATCCAGTAAGTCAACCATCTCACCACAACCTAACCCACCCAAAGTTTCTTGTCCCAACAAAAGTTTTAACCTCTTCAGAGAATGTAATTGGATTTGTCTGAAAGGCCTGGTTTTCATTTAAAAAAGGCTGAATAATAGTTGCAGCTTTTAGCTCCACTCAGTTCAGCTCCCCAGCAGCTTTTACACCATGTTGTCCACAATTGGTTTCATCCTATTGTGTGGTGCAGTTTTAAACCTTGTCACACCCTTGTGATTTTGAAGATGCTGTGCCATGCTGGGAGATTTATAGGATGGGGTGCCCAGTACCTTCAGAAGACAAGAGTCTCAGGATAGTCTCCGCTCTCCCATCACCCACCTCTGTAAGTGGGCCAGGTACTCGTCTGACACTGGTGGAAGTGCTCTAGTGTGATGCAGCTACAGTTTACATGCAGAAATGAGGGAGTCAGTGCTAGGAATAGCATGGGAATTTTTGATTTTCCTTTTTTCAACCACTTTTACCCCTCATTAAGTGCTTTCAGACCCAGCCTCAGGCTTGATTTATTTTTGAAAGGCCATTTTTAGCCACTGTGTCTTAAAGAAGAAAAGAAAAAAAAGAGTCTGCTGAGATTATTTTTAAAGAAGAAACCATGCACATGCAAACTCTGTCACAGTTTCTTCACTTCTTGATATCCCACGAGATCCTCATCACCATGATAAGGGAGCATCACTCCACTCCTCTCACTTGCAGTTCTATAACAGCATTGGGATGGTGGCTCTTCTGCTTTCTAGGCTGGAAAGATTATTGTTCTATTACAAAGAACAATAATCTCACAAAATTACCAGATTCAGGAACAGCCCACTTCAGAGTAACCCACCTGAACCTCCAAGTTGTTGCACAGTTTGGTAAAGCAACCTTTTGCGTTCAGCGATGGGTGTAATGGAGGCTGGAGAAATACGTCTTAAGCAGATATCTGTCAGCGTTCAAACAGCCAGGCTTTCTTCTTGGCTCTGATTTGATTCTTGCTGCTCTTAATTTTCCTTTTCAGCTGCTCTGATAATGTGAGGCTTTGAACTAGCAGTCTCTCCTCTTGAATCTGTAAGCATTTACTGAGCAGTGTTTAGTTAAGGGACCAGAGAGAGATGTAGACAAAAGAGGATGGGATATGGAGGGTTTGTGGTTACAGCACAAGGCTCTGAATCAGGAAACGATCAGAATCAACTTCAAGAGATGGGTCCAACCCACAAAGCTCAGTTCTGCATCTGCTCCTGCACTGAGCTCCAACTGCCCTGGAGTTCAGGCTGATTTGGTCTGTGGCTGTTGTGTGGAGATCAGCTCTGCTTTCCTTGGACTTCCACAAAGAAAGTGCTTATTAACGGCATTACCGAGTGTGCCAGAATGCAAAGAGAGTTCAGTGCAGGGTTAACTAACCAAATAGCTTCCTAACAGTGAAGGAGTTTGGACCCTATGGATATCACCTGGCTTGCAGGTGTTGTGAGAACTTTCTCAGCTTGTCCCGAGATGTGCTGTGCACACAGAGCGTTAGTTTTAACCTGAGCTGGAGGGCAGTGGCCACAACGCTGATGGCAACCCTCTTCTTTGAGCTAGCCATCTGCATCAAGCCAGAACTATCCACGAGGAGCAATAAGAAATTCCCTCTCTGCTTAAAAGCACCACAAAAGATGTACAGGATCTGATTCCCAGATGGCAATGTTAAAAACAGAAGGCAACATGTCTGGGAAAGTACCCGAGGCATACCTGAACAATAGAAATAATAGAGATGTAAAAAGAAGATAGGTCCTTTCTTTTTTCTGATATATGCATGCCTATGATCACTTAAAAAAACAAACACTTTTTTTTTTTTTTGTCTACAGGAAACAGTCTGTCTGAATAAAAACAGTGCTAAAGTGAAGTAGCTGAAATAGGTGAATAATTGGTAGCATGAGCATTGTGCCAGGCTTGTCTGCTTCTTGTGTCTGTGTTATGTGTCATATGAACACCTAAATCCTTGGAATCCATTGAGATTTATTTGGATATCAGCAAACTAAGTGCATATCTACCTTTCCAGCAACTTGGAGGATTATTGATTTGTAAGGGCCAGGGTCCCCTAGTCCACCTGCACCCTCAGGAACATGAGGCTTGGCCCGGGTTTCTATGCATAGTTTTTATTTTCAGTCCTCCTAGGACAAGACCTAAAAGGTTAAAAGTGGGGAAGATGTGGCTGCCTTGTCTCACACATTCCAGGAGCTAAACACCCTGCAGAAACCCAAGGCAGCAAATGTTTTCTGAGATACTCGTCCAACCACCAGTGAGAGGGTGATACCACCCCATGAGCAGCAGGCAGCTTCATGCAGGCATACCACTTCTGTCTCTCCGGTCTCGCCCCGCCTGCATTTGTTCCTCCTTTGCCTGATGGCACGTCTCCCCCACACAATGGCATGTACAATCTAATCTCTACTGAAAGCTCTGCAGGGCAGGAACTCACACATTCAGATCCAAATAGGCTACTCATGCCTTTTTAATTTCACTGGATCAGAATAACAACAGCAAGGAAATAAAGTAACAGCCAAAGAGTCAAATCAGTGCAGTGAAATGGGTCCCTTCCCAATTTTACAAGTTACATCCACAGTACCCCAGTGGCAGCAGGAAGACTTCTAGTTACGCTGGCAAATCTCGATTTAAGCAGCGCAAAAAGCTCTTAGCCACCATGAAGTGCCTGGTGATGTCCACTATGGTGTTGTTTGCTATTCCAAAAGCCATGTCGAGTAGACAATCCCTGTGAAGCATCCCAGGGCTCAGAGGTGACTGAAGAGCCTCTCAGCACCAGCTCAGGGTCTGGGAGGAACAAGCCTGGGGTTGGTGCACTCCCACACGCATCTGCACCCCCGTCTGGCATGGTGCTGATCTCCACAGCCATCAATCCTGCTGCCATCTGGATGACAGGTCTTGCACAAGCCCAGTGCCATTACTTAAGGCTGTGGCTGTTTACAACTTCCCGCCCAGCGCACACCCGCCATGTGTTAATCAGGATGGTTCATAGTCAGTCCTGGAGTAAACAAATGCAACTTCACCAGAAAACATGGGAACCACACCTCTTTACTCCAGGTGTGCATTTTGGCCCACCATCTGTTTCTCCATAGCGATTAGTGACTGGTATTTAAGACAATTTCTTAACAGGAGTTGGGATCGGTGGTTTATCTCCTCATTAGGTTGGTAATATCATTAATTAAGGTTATGTCAACCGACATGATGCCACAGCAGTTGGGTGTTACCAGTGGCAACAGCCTTCCAGGGTTTGGGCTTAACAGCGTGCCTACCGCGATGCAACATTAGCATCCTGCCCAAGGTGGGGACCTGCCCTTTCCCCACGCTGCCGCTGAGAGCCCGCCCCGCAGTAAATGCATTTTGAGGTAGGCTCCAGAAATCCCCTCAAAAGTCCCTGCTCTCCCACTGATCCCTGTACCCTGGTTGACTGATGAACCACCGTGGGGCTGAGAGCGAGGAGCAAACGTGGAGTTTTGGCAGGGGCATGGGGGTTGCATTGCCTGCTGTGCTCACCCCAAGAGCAGTGGTCCCTATGGTGAAGGTTGAGTCCCAAGTCACACAGCTGCTCATTCAGCTGACTGGATTTTTAACTGAGGGAACAAGCACGTTACTGAGAAATGTGGTGGAACCTGTGCCATGGTGTTAGCAGCAGGCCTGGATACTTAGAGCAAACAGGCTGGTGGAGCTAGAAGGAATCAAGTGATCATAATGTTCCCTCTGAGTTTAAACCATACACACCATGAAATCCATGAATCTGTGGATTTTGACACTTTGGAAGTGAAAAGCTGGCCCATTTAGCCTGTCTCACTCACATGATGCATCTTGATGTAGTAGGAAAGTGTGAAGACCTTTTAAAAACTTTCTTCTTTCTCCCCTTTTACTCCAGGGGGTGTATAGTTAAGTCAAACATACCCTTGGGTCAAGTCCTGCCCTGGTTCTATGCAGAAGTCCCAGTATATCCCAAAGACTCAGTGCACTTCAAATATACATCAACAGTACTATGTGCTGGCCAGGAGATATTTTACTAAGCAGTCCTTCAAATGAATTCAGTTTTAGTTGTTTTCCTCGGTTGTTTGAGGTCACTGTTCCCCCGCCCTTGTTAATAAAGATGTGATTAATGACTTTTGGCAAAGCTGCTGCCTGAAAGAGCCAATGCTTTAGGAAAAGCAAAACCAGTTTTCAGGTATTTTCTGTAAGGTTTGTCTCAGAAACACACAAATAATACATTTCAAAGCATTTACAAAACACGCTGACGCCTCCTTCGCCCCATCTCCACCCCCCTGCAGACACACATGGCCATTCATAACCTGCATAATTCTATTCCATCTACCTGGAAGGAAGCTCTCACTGTGTCTTCAGCTGGAAAGGTTCCCCCTCTGCACAGGCACCAGCGTGGAGCAGTTATCTCAGGGCTTCCCAGGGTGCCCGTGGTGCAGTAATGGCTCTGTGATTGCTCTCCCCAGACTGAACAGCACCCAAGAGCCCTGAGTGAGGCCCCAGAGTCCCTCTTTGAATAAATCACAGCGGTAGGGGAAAAGAAATAAATAAAAAGAATTGGGCTTGTTTCCTCTGAGAGTGCCGTGCTCATGAGTTGAAGCCTATTTCTGCAAGCAGGGAGGCTCAGAAATCCTGGTAGTTAAAAGCAAGATGGCAGAAACTGAGTCTCTCACAACCTGGCCCAGGGTGCTGCAGCAGGGATTTGAGGAAAAGCACCTAAAATCAGGGTCCTTATGAGAAGGGCAGTACCAAATGTAGCAATCTAAGCTGTGTTGCCTCTGCTGAGGACCCACTTCTCCTAAGCCGCTCCTGTTTCTCACAAGGGTGAGAAATTTAAATCTGGTGGTTTAAATCTTCACATTGATGGGGTTTAATCTGACGATGGGAGCATGTGCTGCTTTTGAGGGTGCCACAAAGGATGTCTGAGAGAGGGCAACTCCTGCCTGGGGATAGGGATGATGATGGAGGTGCCAATAGGCCAACAATGATGCCTGAATGCTTGTACCTGGGCTATCAAATCCATGCTGTGAACTAGCACCACAAGAATTAGGACCAAATCATAGGTGGTAATGTCTTGGACCAGAAGGATGCAAGATCCCTGTACCACTATGATAAAGACCACATCAGCTCCTTAGTCCTCCACTCTGACCCTTATCCTGATGGACCTGAGCTCTGAAGATGTGAGCCAATCTGCTTGAGGCAAGTCCAGCCTCAGTGGCAGCTTGATGGAGAGTTGGGGATGACTCTGAGGTACCTCACAGTGCCCCGAGGGGCTGCTTTTGCAAGGGGACAGTTGTGCAGCTTTGCCTTAGAAAGCGTGAAAGGTGTGCCATGAAATGTGCTGTGCCCCCAGCATGCAGTGCTTGGCAGAACCAGTGTTTTTCCAGCTGCAGGAAGCTGTGCTGGGGAGATCCAGTTAGGATGAGCCTATGACATTTTATAATCAAAGGGAAGAAAGGAGTGAGGGCTCCAAATTGAGCTTGTCTCCAAAGCTGAAGCAAATCCTTTGAATTAGGAGGACACTCAGGCTAAAGGCTTATAAAGAAATTCCTGTTGCTGTGACTTCCTCCTGCAGGCACCCAGGTGGCTTAAAGCACTGCTAAACTCCAGACAAGCAGGAGATGTGTCTGAGGGTTCTGGCCACTGTGTTTCTGGACTAGCTCAGTCCAAGCAGATGGCGAACTGGCAGCACTAACAATAAGATCCCAATCCATACACTGAAGCTTCCCCAAAATTCCTGTGGGAGGCTCTAATTATAACCTGTGTCCTCCCGCCTCCCCTTTCTGCGAGTAGGAAGGAGACAAGCTTTCTTGTTACTCTAGCTACCTGCCCGTTACCAGGTCGAGATTGCTCGTGGGATAAGGGCCTTCCACTTGTTTGTAGTACTGATGTCCTACTTGGCAACACGTGCCTCATTCCTTCAACCCTACAAAGGGAAGAGCCCCGAGCAAAGCAGGTTTGCAGCTGGCTTAGCAACAAGGCTGCTCTGCATTCCTGTAAATTTCCAGGTTCAAGTGCAATTTGCTTCTCTTTGTTGCCAAGTAAAGTGGACATGTAGCCCATCTCATCCCACACTGCTGATCCTTTGGGAAGGCTGATGGGACCTGAGAGAAGCAGTGACTCTGAGGACAGGCACAGGGCTGCAGCGAGGCAAGTGGTTCAGTGATGCAGATGAAGGCAACCAAGAGCTGCACCATTTGCCCACCTCCAGGCTTCCAAAGCAAAAGGAAAGCTTGCCCTTGGGGTCTGAGGTGAAGAGGTAAGTACAGGTATAGATCTAATTCCCCAGGGCTAAGTCTGATTTGTTTGGCAGTCCAGACAGCCAATACTCTCAATCTTGGACGTGGTGACGCTTTTGTTTTCAGCATATGGCTCGTTCTCAGGTTCCCATTACTTTATTCCGTGTGGGGTTGGTGTTTCTTCATTGTTTTCCCCTGTATATGATTGACATGAGGAGGAAGGAAATGTGGAAACTATAGAAACTGTTCTCCGTGCTGAGGGAAGGTGCCTCATATTCTTCTGGACCTGACCCCATTGTTCACTACTGCACCCACAGGCACGTTCTCTGATGTGCATTGGACAGACCAGGACATCGTCACCCAGGTTTGGGCAACGGTCACCAAGCAAGCATAAAGGTCTGGACCCATTTCCACTGGAATCTGCACCCATCATTTGATCAGGAGAGGAATTGGGCCCCTAGTTATACGGTATAAACAGAAGGATTTGATTTGAGGCAGATGGATATCAAGTTGTTCTGAATTTTCCCCCTGACTTCATTAGTGAGGTGATTTGTGTTACAAGGAAAACTTGTTCTGAAGCTGTCATTATTTACCTGAAACGCATCTGTGCTTTGAAGTAGGCTCTGGAAACACAAGCAGAATGAAATTGCCCATAAAGCAGAGGTGGAGTGCCTTTTTCTGAGGTTTGAGACTGTTGGGTTCCCTCTACACTGGAATGCAAAATTAATGCCCTAAATTTAAACACTCACTAGGCTTTTTTTTTGCATTCGTGACTTGAGAATGAATTCAGTCGTAAAAAGAAACGCAACTGACACAGTTGGCATGCAAAACAACCATTGTTTTTGCCAGGGGGTTTCACGTGCAGGTGTGTATGTGTTTGTCTGTGAAACAGCTCAAGAATCTTCATGGAAGACTCGCATGGTGAAATGTTGGCTTTGACTGCCAGAAGTTACCATCCACTTGTGGTCCTCAGTCCCCTTATGGATCACCTGTGTCCTGCCCAGAAGGATTAACTCAGCTGTATCCAGTTACAAAGACATCATACAAGATCACTGCAGTCCCAAACCATTAAATGAAATAATTTAACAACTAAGTTTCTGGGCTGGTAACTTGTGTGAGCTCAGACACAGCGTGCAGATTTGTGCGTGCTCCTTGTTTTGCTGCCCTGCTTTCTTCCCAAATGAATGGTGTGATAAAAGTAGCAGCAGCAGCTTAGTGCACAGAGCCTAAAAAAAAGGTGTTTGTTTCCATTGCAGTGCTTAGTTCATTGTTCCTGCTACTCGTCCTGTTGACTGCCTGCTCAGGAAGGCCGTGTTCCCGGCAGCCAGGACCTCCTGCCTGCTCGCCACTGCTCTGCCACCAGGTTCCTAAATTCACACTTTTTATCTCCAATGCCCTCTTCTCCTCTTTTTGTTGAAAGAGGTGTTTTTTTTACTTCTCTCACAGGGATGTGGTGGGAACTTGTACAACCTTTGAAAGCTGCTTACAATTCCTCAGATGGCAACAGCAAAACACACACTGGTACAATTGGCAGGAGATATAAGGTTGCTGACTTGCCAGGTCTCATCAATCTGGCTTTCCCCCTACATCTTCTGGCCACTGGAGAGTTAACAAAAATTCCCTTGTATGCTGTACTTGAATGAAAATGCCAGCAACTCTGGTATGATAATATTTATATCTGAATCATTTCAGACAGTTCTGGGATGAATGAGGTCTCACAGAGATGGAGGTTTGCTTTATACTTCACTATTTTTCCCTGGTGTAGCTTTTTTTTTTTTTCTTTTCCCCAGAGGAGGGACATGCAGGAGATCCTCTGGGCCCTGGGTGCTGCCAGCTCTCCAGGAAGGGTCCTTGCCTACTTCTCCCGCCTCCTGCAGTTGGAGGACATGAACTTGTATTGAAGGGCAAGAGATATGAGTCTCCAAGCTCGACTTCTGTGCTGGGTGGCTTCCTGAGAGCAAGCATTGAATGACACTGCCCAGTTTTGGTTGTTTTGTTTTTTTTTAATTTGCCCGCCAGATTTGGAACTGAAACCATCAATTCATTTCACTGACAATCTCATTCTCAACTCAAGTCAGCAATAGCTACCTCAACCAGCTCCAGGTTTCTACCCACTGAATCAGCTGTCCTAGCTCCTATGGGAATGAGGATTTGCGTGCTGCAATGTTTTTTTATTCAGAAAACAATGTAAGAAGCTTCCCTAGACACTCACTTCACATCTTTGTGTCCTTCTGGGAGATGCATTAATTAAGCCTCTTGTCATCTGCTGAGGTAGAACAGGTGAGGGGTGACAGTGGGAAACGTGGGGAAGGTCCATCTGAACAGGAGATTTCCCATCCTGAGCCACATCAGCTGATCAGCAAATGACTCCCATAGTCTCCAACTGTGCCTGCTTGAGATCTACTTCCCACATCACAGGTTAATGTTCCTGTCCATTTCCATAACCCCCTGTCACATTGGTTGTGCTGAGAGCACTGGAAAAGGATGGGAATCACAGGATGATGGCCTTGGGAAGCTGCTCTGCTGTGTGTTCATCTCGCTGTGCTGTGTCAAACAGGGACGGTGCCGCCCCGCACTCCAGAAAACCAAATTCTCAGTATCTGTTCTTGTACCTTTCAAAGCTGAACCAAAGTCCACTGAGATCAATGGAGTTTTCACACTAGTGACCATGAGTTTTGGATTCAGTTTCCTGAGATGAAAGTGCTAGGAACAGGCAGGAAATTATCCACTAGGAAATCTGTTTCAATCATCTGTTTTTATGGCAGATGCTTTGGAAATGATTATGTGCTGTGTAAAGAAATACGGCCTTCTGAATTTATTCAGGCTAATTCTGAGTGAACCCAAAGCTCTTTTATACTGTTTGGGCTGTGTAAAGAGTCTTAATGCACACAGAAATTAATTTAAAATCCATTTAATTCCCCTTTGTTCTGCCAGAACCATAGAAATCAGAAAAGCCTGGGGTTTTGTATTTGTGTGTTGGTCAAGAGTGTGTTTTTCTTTAACTGCAGCAGTTAGAGTGATAGAGTGGGCATCAGAGTGATAGGCAGACAGAGCAATTCCCTAAGGTGGATGTGGTGATGGCTTTATTCAAGTATAATTTATCCCACTCTTCATAAAGAAATACGCCCCACGTATAAACACCTTTATAACATTACAATTCCAAGCACAGTAGGGAAGTTTCCTGCTTTCCCACACACAGGATTATAATAAATACTGAGATCCAAATCAGCAAGCATCTCCTTACTCCATACTGTGGGATAAGTTCTAAAGAAAGTAGTGGGACAGATGATTCCACTTTTGACAAAAATCTCACTTTCAATGGCCTTGACAAACTTACCTTCTATTTGCTGGAATTTCTTGTTATTTGCCACACACCTTTAAAGGTTTCCAACTGACATCAGTGGGCTTGAGAAAGAGTTTTCTCATCCCCACCACCAACTCAAGCCCTAGAAGGGCCAAGCAACTCCTTAGACAAAAATGAGTTGCTATGTGTAGATTGATTTCAGCCACTCTAAAGCTCCCTTGCTCACATACCTGCAAAACCCTTGAAATTGGCAGTTCTGATGGATCTTCTTTTTCTTTTTATAAGGATCTCCCCACTGATATTTGTTTCGGTTTTGGGCCAAATTTTTTCTCTCCCTGACTTAAAATTAAAATCTCTTGGCATAAGAAATCTTGATACTTTTCTCTAAAAGCACTAAACCTAGGTGGGTTCTGTATGAATCACAGAATCAGAGACAGACGTGATTTTCCTTATCCTTTCCCTGGAGGGGAGAGCTGAGGGGGAGCTGTTGAAGTTGTCTTTGGTTACTCCAGGGTTTAGGTCTGTCTATGCAGGAGGACAATAAAAATTCCTCCACGAGATCTCCACATCACCTATAAGCAGCTGCATGCTCAGCACTGGACTCAGGCAACTTCCAGCACCTTTACAAGGACAGTAAAACACCAGGTGCATCAGCCAGGACTAAGCAAGGCTGGGTGCAAAGAAAAGGGAGACCACAGTTGTGTCCAAACAGAAGGAGAGCTCTGTTTCATCTTCCCACAGCCCTCACGGTTTCATCGCCTATGTGGCTGTTTCAGGACAGGCTCCCCAGCCCATCTGAATCTCAGGAAGGGTAGCTAAAATGTTATTTTTGTTCCTCACTGCAGCATCTCCAGGTTTAGGACACTGCTGAGCCCATTCCTGCCAAAAGGCTTATGTATTACTGGCACATGGACTGGTCACCAAAATCGATCTCACTGTGTTCCCTTAGCCTGATCATGCATTTATGTTTGGCTTCAGCCAGGAGATATCTAGTACATGGTTAAGGTTAGGTGCCTGCTCCAGTTCCCAATCAAGAAAGAGATATTCACCATGTGAACCATGGTGTTACTCAGTCAAAACAACTCAAAATAAAAGCGCCGTCTATCAACAGTGAGAAGGATTTATTTGGTATAACTTACTTGGCAAATAATCCTGCACTTCAGATACATTTCAGAAAATCATGACCTATTTCTGGGTGACTTATCACACCCACGTGTGGCAAAATTCCTCTAATAAATCAGTTGTGGTGAATGATTTCAATGTTTATATTATTATTATTATTACCTGCTTTGGCCACCTTAAATGTTCTGAGACAAGATGAAAGTACTGAAACTTCTAATGCCTCCCTGCAAAGTCACTATTGTAGGAGTGAAAAAGAGCAGAATGGATCAGTTTTTAGTAAACCCCATGGTTTATGTAAAGCATCTGATTCAAAACCTATTTTCTATGTAGCCTTTTCTTGTGGACTGAAATAGTAGGCTGCATTCAAACTAGACTTTGAGCTCAGTGAAAAGGAAACACTGATGAAAATCACGACTCAAACACCCTTGCATCATATAATTCTATTTGTTTTATTGGTGAGATTCAACCTAGGCCCCACTCCATGGCTGTAGGAGGAAACTCAGTGTAGGGCAGAAGGCCAGCTTCAGGCCTAGGCAATGGCTGGAAAGCAGTCAAACCCGTGGGGTGGAATTTGGACCAGACCAAAGTCCATGGGTACTTTGCCATCAGCTTCTGCAGTCCCATATTTCACCTTAATGCCCATTTCAAGGGCAGCTCTGCAGGAAGGAATATCTTTCTGTTCTTATAACAGTCATCTGTTGTAGAGTTCAAATTGTGCCAAGGACAGTCCCTCTTTCATCTTTGCATCCAGCCCAAGAGACAGAGAGCTGCCACGCACCAGGTGCTGGACAAAATCCATGCCACACTTCTCTGCACATGAATGGTGGGGTTCCCCTGTCTTCCAACACCTAGGCCCAATTCATGATGTCCTTCCTGGCTGCCCCAAGGGTTTGTGTATCATTTGCATGACTCTTGGGTCTTGACATCTCTGCAGCAATTGCAGCTTCTGAAAAACATTTCAAACATTCCTGCCTGGGAGGCTTTCGGTTCACAGGTCATCATCATTTGGGAGAAATGAAGCTACGAGGCAAACTCTACGTGCAGCGAGTGTGCACACGTGCTCGTGTCCGCAGAGCTGTGATGGCACAAGCAGATATCTCTGCAGAAATCACTGTCCCCCTCTCATTTCTACAATCTCTTAGTAGCTTCCCATTTTCAATATATGAAAAAAAAATATTTATAGGCATCAGGGAAGTGGTGGCATGACCTCAGCCTAAAATAACTTGCAGCAGAAAAGAGTTGTATTGTGAGTGCTGGACAAACCCCGGGATTTGGTCCGGATCTGTTCCTCACATGAGCAGTGTCACGGTACTGGAGGTGCTCAGTTCAAGGGAAGGCTGTCACCACACCACGCTGTGGACCAGTGATGGTGAGATATTGCCCCTTAGGAGAGGATCCTGGCACTGAGCAGTCACAGCAAAAAGATAGCTCTCCGAGGAAGCTGAAGCCAACACCTGAGGAGCAACACAGTGGTCATTAAGGACGCTCAGCCTGCAATGCCTGATGAAATATGGATCAGCGTAATTGTTTCTTACGTTGGTGAAGTATATAAAAAAGGAACAGAGAGACTCTAAGTATTATATTACCACTGCACCCTTCAGTGGCTACAGCTAACAGCTTATTTTTATTTCCATGCTGACAGCACCAGCCAAGTTGATTTATTTTCTGTGCTGTCTTAAATATCAGAGGAGATAGGCATATCTGAACATCCAAGGCGCAGGATACAGCAGATGAGCTCGATGCTGCTAAACCAAAGCCTACTCTTGATTCACTTTGACATACCCGAATGTTTGCTAAGTGAAGCTCTTCAGAGCATCTCTGAACCTGCGCCACCGAGGGTCTTTGCATGTGGCAACAGCGATTTGCTGCTGTGGCTCAAATAAGCCACAACTGCACTGATTGTTTCCTGCTCCCCTTTCTTGAACTCTTTTGTCGTACGCTTAAAAAATATTGCTCACAATTAAGAAATGTCTGTGATTAGCAGATTTAGATGGAAGATTGGTCTTGTATTATTTGCCTTCTGGCTCTGAGGTTCCAGGAAGGGCATGTTTTCAAGCTTTCTCCTCAACCACAAGATTTAGAATTTACTTTTCTCCTTTTCTGTCTTCTTTTTTTTTTTTTTAATTTTTTTTTTTTTATTTTAAGAAAGCTGAGATTCTCATGTAATCACCTGCCTACAGCATCTGGGACTTAAAGTATAGGACCAAATATGGCTTGAAGTGGAAACAATGAATGATCAGCTTTTTTCACATGAGTAGTCTCTTTGAAGGCTCAGTGTCTATACTCATGAGCAAAGTTACATGTATATATGAGAGCTTGCAGAACCAGAATGTGAACAAGGTATAAAACTTAACTTACCCTAGAAATACAAACCTTCTATAAACTCTTTGTTTCATAGTTGGGGGAAGTACTCTTTTTCCTAAACTAAACAGACTTCTAATCTTTTTTTCCTTTCCTTTGTAAAAATACCTGCTTTGATACAGAAGTGTTGTAAGCCTTACTGTTTAAAGTCTTTCATTAAATGTTTCAGTAAATATTAAGTAAGCTTAAGGCAATAACAGAAGTTTATGACTTTTTAAAAGAGCTTGTTCTTTTCCCTCCCACATTATGTTGGGGCTTTTTTAAAAAAAAAAAAAAGTCACAAAACCTACATCTTGATCTGCTCCAGTCTGAAGGTTTCTATTTATAGTTTTTGGTTATGAATGTTTTTTCCTATGAAAAGGTCAGACCTCGCACATATACAATGGTGGAAAGCCCTGCTTATTAAAAAGCAGGCAGATGGATTTGTTAAAAAGAAGTCATTTCATAATGCAGCTGCTGTGAAAGGCTGCTTTGGCAGAAACATCCTCGTGCTGCTTTATGAGAAAAATGGGTAAAGGAGTTCTGTTTTGCAGCTAAGTAATTTTTCCTTTCCAAGCCTCACACACATGGCATGTTCTTTAACTCTATTTACATGCTTTGTCCCACACCTACCTTCCCCCCCACACGCACACACTTCCCTTGCCCTATTTTACCCACCCTTACTGCTCTGGAAAGGCTGGAGGAGGTAATGCTGCCCCATTTCTGTGTATCCTCCACAGACCAGTCACCCCCAGACTGCTACCCAAGGCTCACTCGACATCAGACACACTCAGCTTCTGCTCAAAGGAGATGGCGAGTACCTTGGTCAGCACTGGAAACTTGGGGTAGGCTGGGAGGTGTGTCCTGGCCCAGGGGCTGGGGTCTGCAGGCCAGGACCACACCTGGCTGAGGCAACTCCTGCTCAGGGTGACCTGGGAAGAGTCAGTGTTGACTGGCAGATGTCCTTCATCAGCACCCAGAGGAGCTGCAGTGCCCAGCACAGGGCATTGCTTCAGAGCATGGGGTCAGGGATTTCAGTCCCTGGCAACAGGGTAACAGCAACAACCTGCAACCTCCCACGTGATGACAACCAGCAGAGGCCTCTCTCATTTGATGATGACAAAAAAGAGAGGTCTTGGCTGCTTTGTTCTAGCCCTGAGTGAGGAGCTTTGATTAGCTGAACAAAAACCACTTCATCCCAAAAGCTTTTCTCTCCCTCCTTCCTCTCTGA
Organism: Lophotriccus pileatus; assembly: GCA_035583135.1. NCBI lineage: Eukaryota > Metazoa > Chordata > Aves > Passeriformes > Tyrannidae > Lophotriccus > Lophotriccus pileatus. Next base: position 10,138,343 of record JAWWES010000011.1, read on the forward strand.
AGCATCCTGAGCACTCCACACACCTGCAGCACCCTGGGGTGATGGAAACAGCGCACGTAGCCTCACATTTCCTAAAAATCTGTGTTATTAAGGAAGACATCCTCTGTGTTTTAAGAAATCATAACCAAATTCCCCAACTCCTTTAAATTAAACTTTGAAAATACCCATTTCTCTCTAATTTCTGGGTACCTTGTCCAAAAATGGTCCCCAAGCTCTGACTAGAACCTTCTTCTTTGAAGGACCAGCCTGCATGGGAGGGAATGGGGTCACTACTGAATGCATAAGGCATCCTCCAACCTCCAAGGGCACATTCCTGTGAGGGTGCAATTTCCAGGAGAGCATTGTGATATGTTCACTCTGAAAGGCTTTGTCTGCACCAGCTCCTTCTCAGCAGCATCCCCAGACAAGTTGTCCTCCAGGTTTTTAAACTCAGGGATCCACCTGTCCAGGAAATAATTCGACCTATTGGTGATTCCATCACTACTGCTATCCATCATGTCACTCTTGTGAGGAAAAATGAGGATGGACTCACTGAAAACCCTCTCTATCTCCAAAGTGGGCTTGGCCCAGCACCTCTGGGATTATTAATCAGCTTCTTCTGCTACCATGAAAAAGAGTTCTGGGTGACTCCTCCACAGTGCCTTCCCACGGGGTGCCAGTCCTGCTCCTGTCTCACTGGCTCCATTTGAAGTGGCAGCAGTGGGAGGGTGGCCAGGGCTTCTCCCACAGGCACAACCTGCTCCAGGGAGGCAATAGGTCTGATCAGAGCAAGTCAGCACCACTGCCCTCCCTGCAGATTGTGACATGGGTGGGCAGCTCCTTCCACCCTTCACATCTGCTGCTGGATCCATCGCCATGAATGACTTCACATAAAAGGTTTGGATGGTGCAATGTATACACCAGCAGAGCTACGCAAGCCTGTCTTGGTGGAATGACATCTCACCTGAGCTTTCAGAAGCAGAACCAGACAGTGCCAGTCAAGTTATTGGTAAGCTTCCACTTACCTGCAGCACAGTATGAATATCAGCAGTTGCACACATGCCAGTTTGCCCCCTGCTTGCACCGACAAAGTGAAAACACAAATCCGCTGTAGCAATGGAACTCGGGATTTAGAGCTTAGCTGGTGTGTGGATATTTTGCCACAGGTTAATCTCACCCATTTTGAAATCTAATCCACCCTCTGATGGGACCCCTTAGCAACCATCAGCACAGCTGGAAGAATGGCACAGGAGTTGGGCAGAATGTGGACAAGGAAGGTGGATCTAGTCTAAAAGTCAAAGCGAATCTGGAATTTGGAAACATGGAATGCAATATTAGCCTTTATGACAGACAATGTAGGTGTAATATTTATGTCTTTATCTGCATTGAAATCAATAAAAAGGTTTAGTAAGGTAAGAGTGGAAAACCAAGAAGAAACAGCCTTTACAGGTGAGCTGCTGTGCTGTTGTCTTGACTGTTTCAGAGACAAGCCTCTGATAGCGATTCAGCCTAGGTGGTGCTGAGATGGTTTTAGCTCACCTCACATGTCCTGTCCTACTCCCAACTCCCAGGCTTCTGCAGAGGCATCAATCACTATTGCCTTTGCAAAACAGAGCATCTAATTGCACTACAGAGCCTGACATGTGTGCAAGGGGATACATCAAATTACAAAGCACTGTTCCTCTAAGCTGCAATGTCTGTGTGTGCACTGGGCTGCGAATTACTCTGGTAAGACAATGAATGTTACAGCTTTATAAAGTACGGGGCACATTAGTCAACATGGCTGTTAAAACTAATATTGCTGTTGTGGGGGCAGATGTTAAAATGCTGGTATCTTTTATGGTAACCATATTAATCCAAGAGGAAATCAGTTTGTGATCAACCTGTTGACTGCCAAGACTGCGATTGTCAAGATTTCTCTCTCTGCAACACCACATAGTTGTGCAGTCCAGCTCTGCTGTGCCTGGCAAACTTTCCCTCGTTCTGAGCATTCCTGGGACCTGATCCCCTCCTTATGTCCCACAGCATCATCCACATTACCCTGAATCGGTATCCTCAGAACTCTCTGAGAATTAAGATGCTGTGACTGACTGAGATGCTGGGAAAAAGCACCGAAGTCTGTTGGAGAAAGGATCATGGTCCTGCAAGGCTGGGAGAGGCCAGGAGGTGTTCAGTGCCATGCACCTGTCTGCCCACCTGTGAGTCTGCAAACCAAGGGAAAGTGAAATAGCTCTGCCCACACCGCTGTCATCGCAGGGGGCTGGGGAGCGGGGAGGGCTTAGTAATACCGAAAACAAAGAAGTCTGCCTTAGTCAGATATTTTTAATGATCTCTCCCCACACAGGGCAGGAAGTGAAACCGAGGTCCCAGTCAAACCCCTCACCCGCACTCCCCCTTGGCAGGTCCCCCTGTGCCGGTGCGTGGCAGAGGGTGAGACATTGTGATTTCAGTCAGCATGGATGGGGTGCTGTGATCTGGGCCCTCACACTGACACCCACCACCCTCCCTGGCCCTGCACAGCCCCATCTGCCCCCCGCCACCCATGCTGCCCATGATGGGGATGCCCAGGCAGGGCCGGGCTATGGGAGGAAGACCAAGACTAGATTTTTGACCTGCTGTCCTATAATCTAGGATGATCTCTTGCTGACCTGGTTTCCAGCCCAAACAGGACCTGCAGGGCCTGGTAAAGCCCCCAGTGACCACATGTCCCAATCCTCAAGGGATTTCATGGACAAGCTGGTCCCTGGCAATTGCTCCTTTGGAATCTGTGGCAGCACTGGTTTTATTGCTGCCATACTGAAGTCTGTCCTTCCTTTGGTGTTCTCCTACTGACTGAATAGCATGCGGTTGGCAGATTAGAGGGGCTCCTTCTGACCCCTGTGCGAATGCAGCCCTTTGTGAAGCAAAATGCAGGTGCTGTGTGATGTTTCACAGCAAGGACACCAAGAATCTCCAAGTAGATACTGAAAGGAAAGGAGGGTGAAAAGCAGGAAACATTTGCTGCCTGCCGAGGCTCCCGTGTGGCAGCGCAGTTCCAGTGCTTGAACTTTTACCAGCAGAGCTTCAGATCAACAGTCTCCTTGGGAAACAACCACTGGGACAAAGCACAGGCTTGGTCCAGCCCCATTCTATGATTCAACTTCAGGTGCTGAGGGGGGGCATCCCTAAAGCGTCATAAAGAGGTGGTGGTTTGTCCACCTTGGGGGCTCTGTAGGAAAGGCTCCTGCAAGAAGCTTAAAGCAGTGACATCTCCCCATGGCAAAGCCCAGCTTTCAGGATATAAATGGGGCCAAGAGAAAGTTTGAACACAATTCTGCTTTCAGAGGCTGTGAGTGAAGACTATGGGATAGTTCCTGACCTTGAGTTCAAGGAAGATCCTTGAAAAGTGAAATCATTTGAATGTAAATGGGCTAAGGAAGATATTACATTGCAAGCTCTTCACCAGATGCTTCTTGATACCTGTTCCCATGGCATTTATAGGAAGGGAATGTCTTCACTTCCTATCTCTGTGCTGGACCTCAGACAGATGTTCCCAGCCCCCCAGGTGAGACCCTGAGGGATGCCACAGACACACTGGCTTCAGGAAGCCACAGCAAATTGTTTGGTGCTACTGTGTCTGCAGCTTTGGTGGTCAGAGTACATTTCTGCTGTGTACAAAGTGGCTGGGCAGAAGAGTCAGCTGGCAAACAGATTAGGACCTTGGGTCCATTCCCTCTAACAAGGACAGCTCAAGGGAAGTGACCGAACAGTGGCACGGTCCTCCCCTCCCGTTAGCCTCGTCTGCAGGGCTCGGTCAAAGGTCTTTTTATTACTGTTCTCTGCTCCAATTAAAACATCCTACAGATTGTGCTTGGCAGACTCTCAACAGCATCCAGAACTAAAGCCTGTTAACGGGATACAATCAGCTAGGTTCAGGGCTTGAAGTAAGCCAGAGGGATAGGGAGCGTTTGCCAGCTGCAGAGTGCCAAGTCCTATGGTCTGCCCATTTTAATTCTGGCTGTTAATTGCTTTCCAGAAGCACCCACAGGTCCCAAGTGACAATCAGAAGCCAGTGGCCAAAAATGCACATGCCCAGAGCAACAGGAAGCCCAGCTTCAGAGAGCTGCATGGCCCCCTTGCACCCGAGGTGTTCCCATGGACCAAAAAAGGGCGGCAGGGGCAGAGTGGTGGCCTGTGCCAGTGGATTTTTGTCAAACCACCACAGTGGCCTTGAGTACAGAGTGCCCCCCTGCCAACTGAACATTGCTCATAGTTATCTAAGGCCCACTGGGCATTTTGTACACTCTGATGGGATGGCTTGGGCTTACTGGGAATTCAGGCCTTGCAGGAGCTGTTGGAGATACATCAGCTATTTTCCGATGATCACCACATCCCTGATGTCTGCAGAGAGCGGTGCTTTGCAGAAGGATTTCCACCAGCAGCAAAGCAACCAAGTAGCATTTCTCTGGGGTGCAAAGGAGGAATTAGAAAAAACAAAAGACGTAGTTGCCTCACACACTAAGAAACAGCGTCTGAAGTGATGGAAAGAGATCTGTGTCCATGAGTCTCTGCATGACAATTGAGGCCTAATAATATCCAGAAAAGAGGTATCTTAGAACCCCTATGGAAGGGGAGAGGGAAAGGAGTCACAGTCCAATTCCCACATTGGGGAAATCATCTAGCATAGGGTCTGAGGACCACTTTATCAGGTCCCAGGCAGGACCATGACCCCTTTGCTAAATGCAGTCCTGTCTAGGGAGATGGAGGCGAGCTGCGACATTGAGCTGTAACATATGAGCATTGCTATGGGAGAAGGAGAGATGAGGTGAGCAGGGGATGCTCTGCTAAACTCTTTGGTCCTGATAGATGAGCACAGGCTTGCAACAATGCAAGGGATGGACAGCAAAAGAAACAAGCAGATTCGAATCAAGAAATGACCAGTCTGATTTCTTCACACAAGCTGAAAGGAATACAGGGTGTGAACCAGCTGCTGATGAAAATAACAAGTGATTCACACCAGTTTGAAGGCTGTAGGATTGAGCAATTTTCTTTCCAGCTGTAATGGCAAGTGAGTTTGATTTTTACAACTCATTCACTTTCAATGACCTATGACTGTCATTAATGACTGAGCTAAAGACACAATTTTCATATAGAAAAGTTTTATGTTGACAAGAGGGTCTTTGTAATTGTTTCCTCTTGTTTGCTTTGGTTTTCTTTTCATTTCCAAACATATACATTTTCTTTATTGTTTCTGACACCTGCCAGCAAAAAGCACAGCCTTGTGGATCTCCTGCCATTCCTGACCAACGTGCAGGGAAACGACTCTGCGTGCTGTGTGGGAACTGTGCCAGCAATTCCAAAGATCAGGAAGGGAAACAGATAATGCAAATAAATCATAATGCAAATAAATCATAGGCACAATGGAAGACTGTAGGGATTGGTGGCCTTAACCTCACCTAGACCAACAAGAACCAAAGGTCAATGCAGGTGTCACTTGAAAGGTAATTCTCTATTGATTTGCAAGTAGGTCCCTGACCTACTGACCTTTGTGATACAGTAAACGGGAAATCCCGTGGAGCAACATATGTGCGGGCAAATGTGTTATTTACTTTGGTAGTCCCTCTAGTATTTATAGGCCCAGGCAGGACCAATAGAGATAACCTAAGGAATGTGGTAGCCCTTGTAAAGATTTCTGTCTCATGCTTAAATATTTGGGCAGCAAAATAGTAACCTTGATCATAATTTGACAGAAGAAAACCACAAGGGTGCTGCCTGATTTCTACATCCTCTTACAGGCAATAAAAACCACCCATAAATAATTTTCACGCAATGGCTCAGGAGCTCCTTGCAAGGGTCAGTTCAAGACTCGCTGGACATGACTCATGTTGTGCAGAGGTGTAAATCCATACATTTCTGCAGAGCTGTTCCTGGGGTACATGGTGGGAGGGGCTGGATGAACTGGATTCAGGAGCACACATCAGCACGGTGTTGCTGGTGGGGGCCATGGTTTGGGCTTGTCTGGTGAAGCAACTCCAGAGGCTCAACTCTGAGCACCAGTCCTTGGCTAGACAGGTTCTTGAGTTTGGAGCCAGGAACCAGCAGCAAATCTTCTGTGGCTTGGCCATAGATTGGAAACTGTTAAGTCAGAAATTTTCCTCCTGTTTCTTCAATAGGAAATTTGGGATTTTTTAACAAAAAACTGAGAACCTCAAAAGGCTTAGCACAGAGAGATGGCTGCAGCACTCCCTGAGGATTTTAATTACATCTTGCTCTCCCTCTGCTTGACCTGCTGTGGATGGCCTATGATTCACAGCTGATGGGAGAAGAGATAGAGTGCACAGGGAGCTTGCCTCCCTCCTGTGAAACACGAAAGGGCGTAGGGCTTCCAACCTAAGAGTCAGCAGCAGATTTCCCAACTCAGAAAGATTTACATTCACAAATAAAAAGTGAATGTTTTCAGTGGAAGGATAAGGAGAAAAGTGGTGGAGAAACAAGGAACACACCATTTTTGAGCACATGCAACAGAAACGGTAGGGTCACTTGCACATCCTAAGATCACCTCTCTTTTCTTCTGGCAATTAAGCATGTCAGAGTCTACCACACTTGTCTGAACTATGTTCAGAAGCCCCCCTGCTCCCATAGCTGGTGCTCCAATGCTGCCCTGGGTACTCCCTCTGCTTGTCAAGTCTGTCTCCTTTCCATGTAAAGGAAGGGGTCACTATCTGGGAACTGGATCTGGCGTTGTATAAGGCAAACAGCAAAGGAGATGGGGCTTCTCCTCCACCAGAGCTCTTGCTATCATTCCCCAGCTCCCTGGGTATTGCTGAGAGCAAGACTCTGAGGTGGAGATGCTGCAGAGTCTCCATGGACTGCTAGGAAACATATGGATTAGGGCTCAACGGGTCTGCCAGCTCCAGGGGCATCCAATTCTCATCCTCCCAAAGAAAGACTCTCAGATGTTTCTTTTCAACTCCACTTCCCACACCCTATCCCAGCCCAGTTCTCATTCCTGGTTCCTCTCCTTTTCATTCCCACTCCCAGGGCCTTGATCTCCCTGCCAAGCCGGGTCTCCTCCAGCAGTCTACTGGCTGTCATCTTCTGCCCCACACGGCCTTCTGACAGTAATGCATCCAGACTGCCTCAAAATTTGGGACACAGATCCTGGCAGTCACACCTTGACCCACCCAAGCTGGGAGTCTATCACAGCCTGGGGACCCAGCCCAGGTGTGGCTCAGGCTGCTCACTAGCTGCCATGGCTTCCAGTCAGGCGGGTCATTATGTACCCTGTGTTCTGGGCTGGCTTCCCAGGAGACCCAATTTCACACACGGATTTTGGGGATGGTTCTGACACATCCTGGTGCTGGTTACAGCTTAAATCCAGTCAGGTATTTCTCTACCCCCTGGGAAAGCCAAAAGTGGCAAACTGGTGTTCCTGACTCCCTCTTGCAATGCACCACTCTGTTCCCACCATCACACACACCTCTGCTCCATGGAGCAGGCATTGCTTTGATAATTGCTCTTGGTAGAAACCAGGCCACAGATCAGACACCCTCATGCTCTCTTGCGTGGCAGTGCTGTCATCCCAAAGATACCAACCCATGTCTATGATGCTGGAAGAAGTTAATGCTCCCAGGGTACATCTGGCTCTCCCAGGGAGCAGAAGAGGCAAGCATTCAGTAGCTGTGTGGCCCAACAAATCACTTCTGGTGTGTAAAAACCAAAAACCATCCAGGGATGTGGGTTATGGAGTAGCCCACCTGCCTGCCACTGCTGCCTGCTGGCAGAAGAACCAGCCTTAAACAGTCTTTGAGCCGCCGGTAGCCCACAAGCCACAAATTGCCCAGCCCTGGAGGTGTTTTGCCATCTGCAAGCCTGAAATGCTACAGCGCTAGATTTGGGGTGGCTGACAGATGAAAAAAAGACAAAACCCCTGCATGGGGCTGAGTCAGCATCCACCAAGGACCACTGCTGGGCTGTATTGCTATCTGCATCCCTGTTGCAGGATTCCCCTGCCTTCTGCCAATCAACACAGGGGTCATGTGAATTTGATTTGTGGAAGAAGTGGAAGAAACCAGTCACAGGAAGGTTTAATAACAGTTCTTTTCCAGAGCTGCCCAGCCCTTTTGGAGGATCACAGTGAATCCAGGTGTGATCTGGGTTGGATTCTGCTGAGCTTTTCTCCCTGAGATTTGCAGCACCTGATCCATTTGCAGCTGCTGTTCCTTGGTTGGAAATGCTATTTACTTACTGAAAAGATCTCTGGACAAAGGTATTTTTGAATTAGGAGAAAGGACAAGAAACCCTACAGAATAAACAAGTTTAAACAAAGATGTCGCCACAGGTGACTCTGACTCTGTTGCCCACAGTTGGTCAGTGCCACCACAGAGGGTGGCACAGCTAAAGCTGATGATTGAAAGTGCAAAAATACATTGTTAAGGCAGTGACTATTCCCACCAGCAAACTTGCAGGTCTACTACAGCCAGACTCTGCTCAGCTCTGCAGTGAAAGGCACTGGCTACTCTAAAAACCTGGTCTCCACCGACATTCACAGAGACAGTTTTCACAGCCTTTGTTCTGTAACACTGTCAGCTTTTCATGGATACAGTGGGCACCTGTGTCAGCTCCTCTGCAAAGGACAAATAAGATCTCAAGTGCAATAGGCCAGGATAGCAGCAGATGGGTGAGGTAGGAGAAAAATCACAACATAGCCCTTCTCATGAGAAACCTTTTAAAAAAAATTAGCTTGCAGCCTTTGACCCCTTTTACATGCACAAACCCAGGTTGCCAAGCAAAGGGATGCTGCTGGCTGGTGTTAGAGGTTGGTGGCTGCTGCTCCCTACACAAACTCCCCCAGATGCTGCCGAGGAATGGAGTGGCAGTTGGTTATTATTTTTAGCCCCCCATTCACGTGGTCTGAGGATCAGATGCACATTCCCAGATGCTCATTCCACAAATGCCGAGATCCCTCCAGTCCTCACCGCGCGGATGCACAGAGCTGGCACGGCACATCACAGTGCTGGGGGTAACAGCAGGGGCTGGAGGTTCAGCTCCCCCCATCCCACAGACCCACATGGACACGTGCATGTACACGCCATCTGCTTCGCTCAGGAAGCCTCCAGTGAAAAAGGCTTTCTAGGAAACTTGAATAAATGAGCGGGAGGAAGTCAAACTGAATCAATCCATCAGGGCACACGCGCTGACGAACAGCTTGCGTCCCCCGAGGACACGGGCTTGCTGGGAAGGTGAAGGGCCATGTTTCAAGGGGAGAAACCAGGCAGAGGCAGGGAGAGCAGGAGGCAGGGGCTGCCCGTGGGAGGAGCAGGGTGTTAAAAGGAGGATGCAGGAGAGGGGAACTGTATCAGGCAATGAGGGTGAGCCAAGCAGCTGCAGTCCCTCTGCCAGGCACTGTTTGGTGGGTACCACTTCCCTTCCTCAAAGGAGAAGATGGTCCAGGAGGGTGCAAAGAAAGAAAAGAGGAAAACAAACTGGAGAAGTCAAAAGAGTGGAGAACAGTGAGTGGATTCTCAGCTCTGTCCCTACCCCTGCAGAAGCTGGAGTGGGACTCTGACATGTTTGAGGTGTGGGGAACAAACTGTGCATGTGCAGAACATCCTCAGAACATGCACAGTCAGTGTAACTCTGTAGAAAAATGTGTGAGCTCCCTTACCCATGCCCACTCAGCTCTGAATGGGCTCCCTGGCATTCAAAATGTCAAATGAAAGTCTGAAGTCCTCACCTTCCATCCAGGAAACATTTCTGGGCAGGGAAAAGAGATGCCCAAGGTAACCCTGGTCCAGGGAAGTTCTGCAGGGAGGTGATGTGGTATGGAAGTTGAATGACACCAGGCCTGCCCAACTACAGGAGATAAAACATGATCCAGCAGCTGCAACCTCAAGCCAGACAAATGCAGATTAGGTGTAAGATGTGTTTCTCTCAGGAGGCTTAATTAACCACTGGCACAGCTTTGGAGGGCTGTGATGGATTCTCCATTACTGGCAAGGGTCCATTTGCATTTGGAGGTATCTCTGAGCGCTCTGCTCTTGTTCAAGCGCAGATATAGATCTAGTGGTGGAACTGTCAGGGGAACAGCCCAAAGCCTGGGCTTCCCAGACCATCAGCAGTAGTGGAGTGTTCTTGATGGTGTCAGTTTTGGCACCAGTGGAGAGCTGGGCTGGCACCAAAACTAAGAAGAGGCAAAGACTGGCAGATAAGACCCAGGATACTGAAAGACCGCTGGTCTCAGTGGTGGATATCAAGTGACCTTGAAACCTGTGATAAGGTGCAAGGGCCATGAGGACATGAACATCCCTGCTCCATGGGGGCTGTTCCCATGAAGTTATTGCTCATTTGCTCACAGCAGCACTGCAGTGGACAAGCCACGTCTTGAATGTCCAAGGCCAAAGGTGGGCATGGCTTTGCCTGCTCTGTAGGCTGTGAGCAGTCTCCAAACCATCCCACTCTTCTCTTCCCTTACTCAGGGTGCTTGCACAGCTGTATAGCTGGGAGAGGCTCAGGGTGGGGTTGTGGGCTCAGGAAGACTTTTGCAAGCTACTGGGATGGCCCCCAGCTTGGGTGCTTGAAGAAAACTGCTTACCTTGCTTAATGGAAAATTGTGTTTTCCTGCAAGGCTTCTGTCCCTTAGAACAGTTTTTGGTAGTTAGCTATGGAGTGAGTCACTTTTCTTTGTGCCTCAGTTTCCAAACTGGCTGAGAGACTGCGTCTGTTCACCTTGCTTCAGTCATAGCGCTCCTGAGGGAGGAGGAGAAGTTGAAGCAAATCTGGAGCCCACAGCTTCCAGGGACAAAGCCTCACAGCTCTTGATATCACACTTCTTACCAGCACAGTCATCTTGAGAGGTTTGTTGTGATACCCCAAGAGGCTTCTAGCCCACGGACACTCAGCAACTGCGACCGCAGCGCGGCACTACATGCTGTGCATCTCCCTCAGGCTCTGCCTCTTCCTGGCATGTCCAGGGCATCCCAGCTTCCAGGGTTGGCTGGAGCAATCCCCTTTGGGACAGGGTCCCAGGAGCAGTGTGTGTACTCCAGCAGTTCTGTGTAGCCAGCCTTGAAGGGAAAAGGGAAGAAGGGGAAAAAAAGACTTTTTCAGGTTCACAGCAAACCAGAGCATCTCTGGGGAGCAGGCAAATCTTTCCCAGATGAAGCAGGATCTCTGCATGTATAAGTGATCTCTGTAATAACCCTCATCAGGCCATGGCATTCTTCCCATAACTAAAATTTTACATACTCAGATTAGTAAGCAGAGAAAATGTTTTCTGCTTTTATTAATAACCTGAAGAGACCTGTGCCTTCTGTTCTTTAGCCGTAAACTGCCAGCCCCATATGGAGAAGATTTTCTAATGATCCTTCAATTTTCCACAATATTCTACTGAAATATACAGAATAATTTCCCATTTCTGTTCTGCTGAAGGTCAGTGATTTCTGAATTACTTCAGCAGTCCTGATGATGGGATCTCACTGTCTGCAGGTCAGGAGCACTCTCCTCTGCCAGAAAGTACAAAACAGGGATCAGGCCTTTCTGGCTACTTAATCTCCTGTGCAGCAAACAAGAACAAGAAATATTGTGAAATAATCTCAGGAAAAAATCTGGTTGCTGTTCCAGCCCTTAGAAAGCATTTTCCTGTGTCCACTGCTGCCCTTTAAACTCTGAGCAGCTAAAGCAGGACCTGCTTTCCCAGCTGACCATTGAATTTATTTCCTCTTTGTTTGTTATTATGTCTGGGATCCTTCCCTCTGTAAAACCTGTGTACCTGTAGACAAACACATGCACAGAGATGTCCTG
>JAWWES010000011.1:10153027-10229127 GCA_035583135.1 Lophotriccus pileatus
AAAGGGGCCTTTGGGCGACCATGTCATCTCCCTGCTGAGGAAACCCAGCTCCCACCTGGGAAGCTTAACTTTTGTTTAGTTTTGGCTACTCAAAACAGACATTCTTCATCCAAAAATGGGGAGGGGGTTGAGGGGGAAAGAGCTAAGGGGAACAAAGGTATTTGGCAGCTGACAGGGAGAGAGAAAGAGAAGGGTGCCTCTTGAACTCTTTTTTCAGCAAAATCTTCCTTTCTGCACCATCTATTTTTTGTTGTTGTTAAAGTATGATTTTCCTCCACACAAATCTTCAACAAGACTTTTAAAACAACCCTAATTTTTTAAATACCAAAGACCCAGAATCTAAGCAGGTATCAATGCCAGATCTGTTGTAATCTTAGCCTACATTCAACACTTGTGGAAGAAATGTACAACCATGAATCATCACAGTGATGCTTTAGCAGAGTTTTATTGAAGCAATTCCTGTGGTGAGATATAGGACAGTCTGACATGCACATTTCCACAGAGAAGGGGTAAAAAGCCAAGTGAAAAACCCAAGTGGTGTGACTTCAGGACACAAACTCATGGCCAGCTGAAGACCAGAAAGCAAGCAGTGACTCAGGTAAGTACTGCAGACCTGTGGCCCAGGTAGCTTGGATGTGTGCTGCTGAAAGCCTGTGGATTCAGTGCAGCAGAGAGAGTTGCAATACACAATGAATCATTTATCGTTAGTATTGTATCATCAGGTGGTTAGTGAGGGTTTTCTCTCCAGATAGGTTCTTGTCTTCCCGTGGAGCAGCTGGGATCAGCTGTCTGGGGAGGTGAACGAGTGGCATGCATGCCTCGAGTATCTGAGTCAGGCTGTTCAGCCTTAGGCTCCTCTGAATAGCCAGCAGCTCCCTGCAGAAGGACAGCAGCAGCACTGCCTTTGCTTGCTCTTCCTCACACTCCTACTAGCTCAGTGCCTCATCTTTCTTCTCTCTCCTTCCTCTTGCTTCCTTCCAGTCTTACACTTAGTGGTCTGATCCCACACTGGTCTAACTCACTGTAGGACCATGAAAATGAATGGTGTCAGGCAGAATCCTCTGTGGCATGTGCTGGGCTGCCCATGAGCCCTTGGTTCTAGCCCAAACATAGGGCAGATGGTTAGTTAATAGGTGGCAAGTCCCCAGTCACTTCAGTTAGGGTCAGCAGTCCGAAGGGTCAATTTGGAACTATCTGTTTATCTTCCCCAAGGCTTTGCTTCTCATTTATAACTGCAGAGGAAAGGAAGGATACCTGCAGCAGGGAAAAGACATGGTAAAAGCACTGAAAAAAACATGGTGCTCAGACACAGTGAAAATGGCAGTCAGAGAAGTGCTGAAGTTAGACAGCAGGAGGGAAGGGGGTTTGGATTTACTCAGGTGTAGTTTGGACAGTCCAACCAGCTATCATTCCTCTTCAACTCCAAACTGGTCTTTAAAGAGAAACAGCTTTCTGGGAACTTCTCCTATACTCATTGCCTGGGGCAACCTCAACCTGAGGTAGCTCTTCAGAGTTCATGAGGCTTGAAGTCATACGCCAGGAAGAGCCACAACGATTTTTTAAAAAACTCAAAAATATGAGAATATCTGCTGCAGAGGCAAATGTTGCTCTCTTTCCCAGAGAGCCCTGTCCCCAGGGCTGGGTTTGACCATCAGTTTGCTAGTGTGATAAAACAGACAGGAAATTCAGGGACCAGTTTCAGTGCACAGGCACTACCCTTGAGAGATACCCACGCCTGCCTCAGTGTTGCTGACACACAGCCTGCGAGACAGTCCCACTCATCCCCTGCATGGCCTGAGTTAATAGTGCTGTGGGGAAACAAGGCTTGTCACCTCCAGCAGGGACTGAGCTGTCACAGATGCCCCAGAGTGGGTGCCTGAAAGAGTGTGCCCAGGGTAGGTCTGGACAAAGCACAGTGCGATGCAGACGTGCTCATCAGTGGCAAAGCAAGGCAGTCCCCTTCTTCTCCTCTCATCTGCCTCTGTCACCTTTGTTTCACATCTCTCTTTAGCTTCTCACACCCAGCCCATATACAAAATTTAGCAATTCATGCCTGGCACAGCCTTTTCTTGCTTTCCCTGGTCCTCTTTATTGTATCGGATAGAAACACCTCCTGTCCCCAGCCCCTTGCTGTGTTGTGTCTGCTCCCCTGGGAGCACTGGCCTGGGAAGAAAATCCCAGACTAGGGATTCATACTATCCTGCCCAAACCCATGCACTATCCTGTCTTGTCTTCCTGGTGCTGTGATTTCTATTGAACTCTGCTGCTCTGAACCCCCTTCCCACTCACGGTCTCCATTCATCCCTCAACCACCTCGTTCTGCTTGATTTTTTGATGTGCTAACATCCCCCCAACTTGGCTAGCTTTACTGCTCTCTCACTGGTGCCCTCCACACAGCCGTAAATTCACCTTCCAGCCCTGCACATCCCTGTGCTTGCTGTTTTTCCAGCAGCCACCCTGCACTGTCCAGTGCTGCCTCTTTGTTAGAGCAGAGCCAGGCACGAGCCCCCACTACCACAATCCATGCGTGGCTCCCCATAGCTCATCCCACCCACGACAGCAGCACATGCAGGGGAGCAGTGGGGATGCAGGGACAAGCTCCAGAGGGGATGAGCAGGGAAGCTCGTCCTGCTCTTTCCACTTCACACAGCTTAATCAGCCTCTTTTGCTTTTTCCAAGTGTGATATTCCCACACGGAGTGAGAGAGGTTTCAGGAAATTTCTGCTCCTCTCAAAATCACTTCTGATTTTTCTAGTAAAAGCGTCTGCCAGCCTCCTGCCGCCAAGTTGTTTTTTGGTTTTTTTTAATACATATACGATTCAAGCTGCGTTGGCTCTACTCCTGAAGTCTGGCAGGTGCTCAGTGACATATGTTCTGTGATAAATGTTTATTACATAAGTTCATTCAAGCTAACATGGATTTTGAGATATAGTCAGCTCTCATTATACAGCTTGCCTTCAAAGCTCAGTGTCCAGATTATGCTTTTTCTTGTAGGGATGTCTCCCAGGGTTTGTTTGCTCCTTCCCTGATTTAGCCAACTCTTGATTGGTTCATCAAGGTAGTTAACGAAGCACTCAGACCAACTCAGGGGAGGAGAGGAAAAGGAGCAATTATAGCTTCAGCTTGTTCCAGCTCATTATTTTAATCACTGTGTATCATATTTGGTGAAAACATCTCTCTACAAACATTAAAACTTCGGAGCTGTCATCACTCAGAAACAAAGGGTCTGGTTTCGCCAATCCCCAAACATCAGTGCTACCTTAGAGCTGAATTGCATCAGGTTGTTATCACTGTGTCTCACTGGAGGAGTTCCTCATGATTCCTGCTGTTCCAGGGCTATGGATACAACTCACACTGTCCAAGGTTTCCAAATGTGTTCATCTTCATCCCAGCTGTTCTAAAAACTTCTTATTATTGTTTAATCTTATTTTAATAAAATCCAGTCACTTTGTGGGCTGGTCTTTGGATGGATGAAATTACAAGTGCTGTAGCATAAAATCCTGAGCATTCTGTGGAAGTCCAGGGCAACACTGCTATGGAATTTCTCCTCTTAATGTGCATCAGATGGCAAAACATCAGGATAAACTCTGCTTTGGATGAGGAGTTGGGAAATGTCAGGAGCCAGTGCTGCCTTTGGGCTGCCTCCCATGTCCTCAAGTTTGAACCTCTCTCTGGGCTTCACAGAGTCTCAAACTCATTTGACTCACCACGTTTTGGCAAGGTGCACAGATTAGGTGCATGCATGTGTCCAGGAGCAGTGTGGTGTGCCATTCTGAGGAAAAATCTTAGCCTTGGTCGTAAAAGTTTTGTGTGGGGCACAGATCTCCATGTTTGCTCTTAGGGATCAGGCTGATCCTGCATGTTATCACTCTTGATGTGCAAATGCTTGTGCAAACTGGATGATTCACATACATTTTGCAAGTATCTCGTGACTCTGTACTCTCTGGTGAGTTCAGCCTTGCCAAGGCAGGGCTGGGTTTTGGAGGGTACAGCAGCAATGAATGTGACTTTTTCTTCCACCTTTTGGGAGATCAAAATGTCAGGACTGTCTATAGGCAGGTAAAGTCCCAGTCCTTTGCCAGGATGAACCCTCTCCAATGAGGCTGTCAGAGCTCAATGAAGAGGAAAGCAGGCTTTTTTACACTTGGTCAGTTAGGGCCAGCAGTAGCAATAAACATTTTCTAGTGGACACATGTGTCTTATCTGGCAAATTCTGAAGCAAACCCAGGGAGGACGGGCTGTTGCTAAGTGCCTGCACCTCTCTGGGTCTGCAATCCATGCATTATCCTCCTATCCTACATTTGTTGTTCAAGCTCTTGGCCAGAAACAAACCCAGCCCTGAAGACGCGGCAGATCTGCAGATGGGAGGTTTACAGTTAAGGGACAGCACTGGGCTATGACATGTGGTTAGAGTTATAATGTATGCCTGGGCTATTATGGTTGAAGGGGCAGGGTTTTTTTAAATACAGCTGCATAAGATAATATGTCAAGCCTTCACTGAATGCACCAGTTTTAGTAAGACGTGTGCACGTTATTCAAAGAATCTAAGGTTAAACTTGCTGAGCTGTAAATCTCAGTGACTGGCATGTACTGCAATTCCAGGGTGTCCTGAAGCACGCCTAGGAAAGGAGACATGGGAGTATGTCACCCTTCAAGTCAAAAGTCATTCTAGATCAAAAATGCAGACTGGCAAAGATCAGCTGCCTCTGCTCATGCTTTGCCTTGGGCTGATTGTGATCAGCCTCATGTTTTGGAGGTTTGTAAAGGGTAAAATGTGGTGAGGAGAAGGAAGAGGATGCAAAAAGGAAGAAAGGAGTATTAGAGGGAAAGCAATGTTAACCAAAGACCCCAGACTGGTCTTTGGTTTCTCTTGTATCTTTGGGAGGAATTGGCTGACCTTCCTGCTAAATAATTCACAGTGGAGAGCGCAGAGGAAACATCTGTGCAAAGAGGAGGAACCCAACAAGAACAGCTCACTCTTGGAGTGAGTACAGATGCAATGAGTGGCCATGTCAAATGGATTTGGGCAAAGCAAGAGGTCAAGAATTGTGCACTGCACTATCCTTTTTAGAGAATTCCCTCAGAAAAGGCTGCGGAAAACAGAAAAATTTATCTGAGTTAAATCCCAGCTAGGAGAAACTGGCTGATATGGAGGAGAAAATTGGCACAGTCAGTCCCAGAAGCACTGTGGGGTCAGGGTTTCTCTGCTGGGACAAGGTCATTCTGGAAGCAGGGATGAGAGCAGCAGGCAGTGGTGATGTGGGACAGGAGCTTCTTTGGAGACCAGGTGGCTCTGTATGATCTAGAATGAAATAAAAACATTGAAAATAATAAACCAGCACCACAGAAAGATCTGGGTAGTTAAATTGTCTCTCCCATACACTTCTCCTGACAGGCTGCCCCGCTCTTTGCTGTAACTGGTGTCCAGCCCCTAAAGAAGTCAGGAAACACCTGCATTGGCATTTGCATGCACTGCAAGGTTTTTGAGGCAGGGACCTTCCTTTGGTGGCTTGTGCTGGCAGCCCTTAGAGCCAGGGGTCCTGGCTGGGGCACACCTGCAAGGCAGACCTTAACAACCAGGTGTCCGTCTCAGCCACTTGGAGATGAAGCATCTTGTCTCTGGCTGGGCAGATGACTCAGACCCAGAGTAAATTAGAGTTAGCTTGGGTGGAAGTGTGATGTGAGTGTCTAGCCATCACTAGTGGGGAGGGTAAATCACATTGTCGCAGCTCCATTAGGAATGACGCGGCCATTCTCCACCCGCAGAGAATTTGGCCCAGACCTTTTTAGTCAGGTCCTTTTGGTGATTTGATTTCCCTCTGCATTAAAGACATTAATGGTGCAAGTGCCTTAGATGCCGATGTGACACATGGACCAGTGGAGGTGGTGGTTTTTCATGTGCTGACATTCTGCCCTTCTGAGAAATATCCCAAACACCAAACTGCTTTTGGAGCATCCTTACCCCAAAGAGAGCTGTCACAGTGCTGAAATTAGAGCTAAGATCACTCTTTAGAGAATCAATTTGCCTGACAACCCTTATCCTCGGGGGATATGACATTAGCATGGTGTCTATCATCAGTCAGTCTGCTGCTGAGGGCTCCCTGATCTGCAGGCATTTGAGTACTCCCCACTCTGGAATGGGCCACTTAAAGCATTTTAAAACACTCAGATTCTGGGAAATTCAGTCTAAATTTTTCAGGAGGGACAGTGAGGAATGAGACTGAGAAAGGTATCACTGGAGATGGATGTGTCTTCAGGACTTGCAGAATCACTCACTACAAAGTGCTTCAGGGCTTTGTGAGCTTAAGTTAAGTTCACAAGCTCCATGAAAAGTAAGTGAAAATTATGATGTTGATTTGATGTTTTCTTGGTTTTCCAGAGGAAGCAGGATTCAGGCTTTCTTGCTGAATGGATGGCTAGGTTCTCCTTCAGGCATGAAGCAACTTCTTCTGTTGTCTCTCCCATAACCAGCTCTGGCAAATACTTGGTTTTGCTGCATGGCCTTGGGCTTAAGCTTTCCAAAGGAAACTCTTTGTCACGAGGCCTCCATTTCTGGGATGTTTGGGCAGAGCTCACAGGAGCAGCCTCTCCTTTGGAGAGTGCTGAGCACCAGGTCTCCAACTGCTGCATCCTTTAAAGATCCCTCCAGAGCGATGCCTCAGACACAGAGCCTCTTAAAGGTCTGGTCACTCCTGAAAACCCTGGTGTGCCTGTAGTGTGACTTTGCTCTCTCCCAGACCTTTGCTCTTGCTCACTCAGCCCCATCTTCCAAACCATCATTAGTTCAGCTCTTTGGTGAATTCTTTTCTCACATACCTTTGCTGACTTTCCTACTCAGGATGTGGATGCAGGAATCAGCCAAGACCATAATAATCCACCATGGTTGTGGTGGATTAGGCATTAAGTCATTTGCACTTCCTCACCACTGCCAATTACTAGTATTGCAGCAAAAGACAAGGTGCACACACCGACTGTGGCTGCTGCTCCTGATGGGAAAACCAAAAGGAAGCACTCCTTCCATCACAGCATTCACTGCACACACAAACAGCATGTCCCTGCATGTTTCAGGTTGTTTTGAGTGCCTCTCCTTCCTCACAGTGATGTGCAGGTTGTACTAATCACCCCATGTCCCACCACTGCACTGCCCTTAAAAACAGTTTGGGGTTTGACCAAAGGAAAAACACTTTCCTTGGGAAGAGCTGATATACAGGGAAGTGATTTTGTCAGCGTTGCTTGCATAAGCACATGGAGACGACCGCTCAGGGTCAGCCACAGATAACAAGCCTTCAGATGACAAATGGCAGTCCTTGGCTGTACAGTAAGGGGTGTATGTTCCCAGCATGCTCCCTCTGAATTATTGCAATGGCAGCACTCACTTCCCTTCTCTGGGAAAGAAACAAGAGCAAAGCAAGCAAGAACTAGCAGCAGATGGTCCCTCCTGTGCCCAGATCGTTCCAGCCAAAACAAATCTACATCCCCAGCTGAAGGGAAGGGTACAGGAATAGAACAGGAGTGTGACTCAGATCCAGTGACTCAGACAGCAAGGCTAGGGGAGAGAGGGAGGGGGAGAGGCAGAACCTGGCGCAAGAGCCTCTTACGGATGACAGTGATTATTGCTATTATTCCTGCGAGTGCTTGCGGGCACTGACAACTCTCACTCCTGTTCTCTTTTTTAGGGTTGTTTTTCTCTTTTTTTCCTTTTTTTTTCTTTCTTTTTTTTTTTTTTCCTGTGTCTCTCTCACTCTTCCCTTTTGTGGGAGAGCTGTGAGCACCCCCCTCTGCATCTTTATCTGTTTGTGAGATGGTAAATAGCCAGCCAAACACTTGTGTGCCAGTTATCAGATAGTCTCAGCTGTTTGCATGCCAGCAGAAAATGCCACATGCCCATCTTCCCTCTGTCGGGGCAGCAGCCTGCGAGATTCCAGGCATGGTCCCCAGCTTGCCTCTCCCCTCTCATACCCAGCCCACTGGCCTGGGGTGCTTTTGCCATGTGCTTTCCCACAACAATGATTGTGTCAAGTGAGGATGATGTTTGCCCAATCTTAGCAAGTCAGATTTTGACTAATGAGCTCAAGTACTAAACTGCTGGTATTATTCTGTTGGGGCTGCCAGGCAGGTCATCTTAGCTACTGCCACTTACTCATGACTAAGATGTTTTTGTGGCCCTTGATTTTACCACAGAGGGGTGGATTCACATCTTGATACCCCTTAGATTATATGAAAGGCTTTGCAAAGCTCCTGAAAAGCACTATCACTAGAAAAACTAGGCCATTGGGTGAGATCATGCATTAAGCACTAGGGGCTGGCTGAACAATCTGTCCCAGAAACCAGCCTTGGATTAGTGCTGTGCTGTGCTCTGGCCCTTGGCACAGGCACAGGTGGGACGAAGGGCCCAGATCCTGCCTGACCGCATTGAAGGAAAATTACCCTGTGGAGCAGAACATCCTGCCTTGCCAGGCACCCTGGTCCTGGGCATGGGGTGTCTGAGCAGTGAGCAGAATGTCCTGTGGAAATGCACCAGCAGCATTTCTGTTTCTCCACCTCCATCGCAGGTCTTCCTTTTCCCCATCAACCACCAGGCAAAACTCAAAGGCTTCTGAGTTGTGTCAGACCCCAAACTGCTCCACACTAACCCCACTGAATGGGATTTATTCCATGGCAACATGCCCATAAGGACTGGCATTGTATGCTGATGACCCTTCAGCGAAGTCCACAGTGAAGATACATGGTTCATACATGCAGCTTTTGTGCTGCAATTGTGTCAGCTGGGATGTTTAGAAGAGCCATAATAGCTATGAAACATTGGTCTCATTGACTTCCAGCTAAACCAGGTGCCCTAAACTGTGTAGACTGTGACTGTGGCAGGTATTCCATACACATATTGAAATTCATGTGTGACAAGCACAAGAATAAACCTCTTTTAGGACACAGAAGTATTTGAATACACCAGCCTCTCTCCTGAAGTGGATCCTATGACTAGTATAGTGACTCTGGACTCAGTAGAGCTGGCTGGGGACTTATGGCTTACTCATCACGAATGCAGACACAGGCATCTGAGCCCTAAACTGAAGGGTCCTCAGGGAGAGATGCAATGCACAGACATGAGCATGTGCCAGCCCACACACTGCTCACCAGCCAGCAAGGGGCTCAAGAGAGCCCTGTGGTCACTGGCCCAACCAACACATCTGGGTTGAGGGAACAGGACCCAAAACTGGAGGACCCCTACCTGCTGGGCTGGGTTAGTGGTTTTTTCTCCTTTGGGTAGCAGAGATGGAAGGCAGAAACTGTCATGTCAGAGCTTGGGTCACTTGCTGAGGGACGTTAGCCCAAGGAATTTGAAAGGAAGAGACAGGTTGAATTTATATTATATATATATATATATGTGTGTGTGTGTAGCTATTTTTAATTTTGATACTCACTCTGGGTTTCATTTAACTGAACAGGATACAGGAGGTAAAACATTCTTGATAGCTATATGATGTAAAGGCCCAGTGGGCCGTCACACATGAACAGCTTCCCCCTTCTTTGCATGTGTTGGCGAGGCCTTAACCTGTTATAGACCAGGGCAGTGCTATATTTTCACACATATAATGTGCCACTTTTTTTAAAAAAGTGATTCAGCAGTAATGCAGACTGCATGCACGTGTGAGTAACTCAGGGGGAACTTTAACGTAAAGCCCCTTCTCCCCAGTTACTCCCCCAGCCCTGCTGTGGGCATGAAAATACAGCATGTTTTCTTCTCTTTCTGTTCTTGACCGCCTTGTATAATGCTCTACAGGATGAACTGCCTGAATGATGAAGGATGGGGGAAAGATCACAAATCTTAGGGTCAGGTCATCAATCTCCCGCTGTCCATGTTGGGAGAGGAGTGAACCTCCCTTTCCCAGCCCAAGCCGATGCCTCGGAGGCATAACCTTTACAGGCAGATATACTAATGCGTGATCTGATGCTGTATCTGCCACACTGTTGTTATACCCAGAGGCTGTTTCTGGGGGAAAGTTTGCATGACCTAGATACAATTTTGTGGTTCTTGCAGGGAAAACAGTATCTGAAGTCAAGACGTTCAGGTGGGAATTAGGGGTTATTCTACATCAAGCTCTGGCTCAGGCTTCCTATGTGAGTTCACTAAGCAACAGAGATGCTAACTATGGTGACATAGGGTGCTATTCACATCAGCAAGGCATTTTATATGAGAGTGGACTGGTACCAGAGACTGAGAGTGTAGGTTGGGGGGAATCATTAGCTTGTGTAATCTGACCCATCGTGTGCATAACGATTGCTTTTCCTACCTACCCCTTAACAGTGCTCAGTGACTTGTGCTCTCCCAGAGCATCTCTTCCAGAAAGGTGACTAGTCATAATCTGAAGATATCAAGAGAAAGAGAAGCTGCCCCTCCCTTTGGTCATTTGTTCCAGTGGTTAATCACCTCTTTGCTAAACACGTGCACCTTGCAGCTAATTTGAATTTGTCTGGTTTCAGCTTCTAGCCAGTGGTGGTTCGTGTTTATGCTATTCTCTACTACATTAAAAAGCCCTGTCCCACTCGCTGTTTTCCTATGATGAAATTACTTACATGCTGATCTTAACTCACCCTTCAATTTTCCTCTCCTTCCCCCTTTGGGTGCATGAAACAGATCGAACAATTTCAGTATCTCGCTCTAAGGCATTTTCTCTACTCCTTAATTCATTTCTGTGGCTCTTTCCTGCCCTCACTTTAACCACCTTTTGAATATTAAAATGTGAGCCCCGGGCCTGGTTGTGTTATCTTATCCACTTTAGTCTCAGTGCTTTATGTGGAGGCAAATTAACCTCCCTGATCCTACTTACTACTTTCCCTGTGTGCTTAATCCCAGGCAGCCCTTGCCCCCGTTTGCCAGGAGAGGTGTCTGCGCTGAACCACTCATCCATAATGACCTCCAGCCCTCGTTCAGGAGCTCTGCTGCATGCAGTTAGTAGTGCTGGTAAGGAACAACCTCCCCTCCTCCTCCCTCCAGATACCTTGGAGCGTGGGCTGCAGGAATGCATTACAAGTGAGCCCTGCTTATGCAGCGGTCACCATTCCCTGGCATGGCTGCCTCTTCAAACACCTTGCCACCAAAGAAGGAGATCCATGCCCTTTGTCAGTGACCATTTTACATTGTCTTCCAGACTGCTGATTAAAAAAATGTAGGGTAAAGCAGGACTGAGTCCCAAACCTGCTTGGAATTGTTGTTCGGTGATGAGTCCTCACTGACAACAACATTTTGAGATCTGTCAGTTATCCAGCTCTCAATCTGTCTCACATATCCTCTGGTTCATACTATTCTGTGCTATTTTTTAAGCAGGATGTCATGGTTTTAGCTCAATCCCCTTGTAGAAAATCTAAGTATAGCATATCTGCGTAGTTACTTTTATCAGGCAACTTTGTAATCTCTCAAAGAACTAAATCAGGTTTGTTAAGTGCTATTTTCTCTACAACAACATTGAATCACATTCACAGAAAAGGGGAATGCTAATAAGCTATTAATTTTATTATTATTAAATTTATTATTCCTATTCTTCTTACAGTTTTTTATAGTCATATGCTGTCCTCACCTAACTGGGAAGACTGATCTTATATTTTTGGTCTCTTGGATGTAGGTTCTACCAGCAGAACTGCCTAGCAAGATCACGAAGTACCCTGACTTAGCTGACACTGAGGGGATGGCAGTGGCTTGGTGAGTGCTGTGCACAGCAGTGGATTTGCATTGGAGAGCACAGCCCAAAGCAACTGGTTCTTACCAGGCAGTGGCAAGACTGTGGCTGCTGTTACAGGGGTACAGCTCTGCAGGTCATCTCTTGGGCTTCGGCATGTACCACCAAGCAATGCTCGTCTGAAACACCAGCTCCAGGACAAAGGAGTGGGAAAGGGCTCTGCCCCTCCCTGCTCCTTCCACCCTCCTCTAGGTGGTCTGTCAATACCTGGTCACGTGGAAACCCATGACTTCACTGTGGTAAAGATCTGCTACAAAGCAAGGCAAAACCTTTGGGTCTAAAGTCTTACTGATGGAGTGAGCATCCCATGGGTTTGTAACACTGCCCTAAGCTGACCTGCTTGGTGATTTTTCTCTGGTGAATGTTGCAAAAGTTTGTCTCTCCTTCCCAACAAGGGTTCACTGCAGGGAGTCATTGAAAGACTGTGCAGCACCTGCATGGAACTAGTCCCCTTCTGTGTGGGATGTGTTAGCAGCTGAAGAGCTGAGCTCCTGCTTTTCTTTATGTGCTCTCCTGACTCAGCCAATCTGTGTTACAAGCACAGCTGCACTCAAGAGAAGAATATTTTATAAAGAGAGTTCAAACTGGCTCTTCAGCTGTGGTAAGTTTTCAGCTACCACCTCTGAAGCACGTCCTTCCTTCCTGATGGCCACGTCAAATGGTTCTGCAAAGACACTGTGGAAAGGAGGCCCAGATATGCAACATTTGATAGCCACCTCTACTTCAGAAATGCTGTTCTCATCACTTCCTGTCTTTATGTGATTATTAACAATAAAACATGCCTGAGGGATGGGCAGAATATAATCAGTTAGAAGAGAAACATTCCAGCCCATGCCTTCTAAACACTCCAGTATGTCACTGGCCTTCAGGTCACGGGGGACCAGGAGGACAGATTCTATTTTACTTTCCTAAGAAGATGGGAGCTGTCATGATTTATGTCACAGTAACCAAGATCTAAAAAATTATGCCATGTTTCCACTGCAATTTTCTTTCTCAGATGTGCCAGCTGCTCTTTTTCACACTTTTGCTGCACATTTACGAGAGTGAGAAGGAATGCACACACATACACGCACATACACACAGCTGCAGCCATGAGACCAGCCTGGCCTTAGCCCACACAGGGCTTTTAAGCCCAGAGATGTATTTAGCTAGAGCAGAAGAAAGAAAAAAAAAAGTTAAAAGAAAAAAAAATGGTTGGTGTAACTATGTCTGGATTCCCAAACACCTGCACCAGGGTTCCCTGATATTTTTGCAGACATTTGCATCAGAGATACAGCTGCTACAGTGCTCACACAAGACCTTAACTTTCATTTGATTGTGGCTCTATTCTCCTTTCCTTTTCTCTTACTTACAACAGAGCTGAAACCTCATTTGCACCCAGAACTGTAAGGGTTGCAGTTCAGGCTTAAGAAAAGTATCCAAGGCTATTACACCAGTTTAACATCATTTGGGCAAAGGGCTGCAAGAGGCTGTATGTGCTCTCTCAGTTGAGTTTCATTTGAATACATGAAGAACAAGTGTAAACCACTCTAGCTGTAATGGATTTTAAATAAGACTGAAAGTTTGTGTACAAAGAAAGCCTAATTTGATGATGATGTAGTTTTAGGAAGGGCAGACCTTTCTTGCTGCTTTTAATGGAAAAGACAAGTTTTAATTTGTGATATTTTTATTCCATCTGCAATATTTCTTTCTTGATGAGTACATTAGTTTATCAGATGCTGAGGACTAAAATAAAATATCAGGGCCAAATTCCCAAATGAATGCATTTAAACATTCAAACAGGCTTTTCTCTGGCAGGTATTCCTGAGGTGTTTAGAGTCTTCTACTGACTTTTCTGAGGCATGAGAATACTCACCACTGTGGCCTCTTACTGAAAAATGCCCAGTTATACCACAGCTGCCTTAGACAAATTGTGCTGGGAGTGACAAATGCAAGTCAGGCAGCCAGTTCATTCATCTTTCTCAACTTAGAAAAGGAGAATGGGGACTACCACTTGGTGTTTCTACACGGTTTCACTCTCTGGTTCTCATGAGGTAGCAAAGAGCTGAACATTTTTTAGAGGAAGTCAAGCAAACAATTTCAAGGACATTTCTTAAAAAACAAACAAAGCAAAAACCCCACAGCAAAACCAAACAGCAACAGCTGAAATGTTTCTCTTTATCTTAGAGATTCTGTAAAAACCATTGCTTAACTAAACCTAGATTTGGGACCTACACCAGTCTGAGAGTTTCCTTTAATTAAAACATCATCCACAGTTCAACTTAGGAAAAAACACAATTACAACAAACACAAACTTCAGAAAACAAATGAAATTACATCTGTTCTTCAGGCAAGGCTCCTCTGTCCTGAATTCTAGAGAGCTGGTTATTTCAGGAGAGAATTATGTGAACAACTAAGATTAAACAGAAGCAGCAACACACCCTGACGCAAGCTTGAGGGTGTTGAAATCGCTCTGCTCTTCTCCCCAAAGACATTTCAGATCCCATTTCTTGAACACTGTTTATGTCGAAAGCGCTCACATTCTGATTTCCTCTACAGCCAGTTCGCTGCTCTCTGCAGTCTCTAAAAGCATCATCAAGCGTTTCCTCATTAGATAATATCATCACACACCCTAATGATTAGGCTCAATGACTCACCTTCCTTTTTAGAGCCCTGTATTCAATCCAAAATTGTGTATCCTCTCTCCCTTGAACAGAACTCCCTCCACATAGAGATGTCTCAGGAGACCAGCCCAGCTGTAGCAACAAGTTCATTAGCCAGCCCATTGTGGTGGATACTAAAACCCCTCTGTGTAATGCCAGAGACAACCAGACTGGTGTCAGGATTAGGGTGCTGTGTGCTGGGAGCAGCGCAGACACTTCAGAAAGGGGAGCCCTTGCTTTGAAGAACTCTGAACTCTGAAAAGCAAGAAGCCAGCTAAGTGGTTAATGAAAAACTTGGGGGATCAAGAGGACAGTAAACAATCAGTGTAATTGTGAGGACTTGGGATGAGTAGAGAGAAGGGGCTTAATACATCAAGTCTATGGGGATAGATAAGAAAGAAGAAAACGCTGAATTGAGACAATGAAATTTTTGTAGGCAACAAAGCAGAGGCTACTAGAAGAGGAAAAGGGATGGGTCCCCCCTGTTTGATTACAAAGGCCTTTTCCTGTCATCTTGCCTGCTGAACAGGTTTTATTATTTGTCTCATTTTTTTATTTCAGGTGTCATTAACAGCAATTATAAAAAAGAATGGCATCTCTATTGCCATATGCAATATTTACATTCCAATAAAAATCTACAATCTGCAGGCAGGGGCCAGGGAGAAGGCCTTTCCCCAGGTCTGTGGCTGGCAGAGGGGACTGGCGGGGCAGGACAGCATCCTGTGGCCACCTGCACAAGCAGCCGGCTTGGCTGGGACAGCAGCCAGGCAGGGAAAGCCTGTCGCTCTCACAAAAATTTTCATCAAAGGGCTTTCCTGCCCTTCCCATGCAGCACTAGTGAGTGGTGGATTCTTCAGGACTTTTGCTAGTTTCGTGTATTTTTATTTTATAAACATTGCAAAAAGCAGATTCTTCCCCTGGGAAATGGCCATTTGCATCCCCTTGCTTGCAGGTATTTAACAGGGTATCTGAATGCCTTGTGTTTTTAACTGGATTTATACTCATATTTACCCATCCCATGCAGGGTAGTTGTGTGCAGGTACACAGGGCTGAAATAGAGGCAACCAAGTTCAAAATATTAATCAAGAAGTGGCCTCCTCAGGTGCCATTTTAACTTAGCCGTGTCTCAGCCCAAATGTTCTGACAACTTTTAGCTCTTGAGGCATCTGTATTTCTGCTTCTGCCAGCAAACACAACAACTAGCTCTTGGTCATGTTGAGCAGCACAGTCTACACCTCCAGCATCTCAAAACTAAGTGGAGAAATGCTTTAACTTAACAGTGGGACACTTTCTAGAAAATGTTTTCTGAGCACATGTAAGACTTGCACCAAACAAGCTGCTCCCCTTTTAGGGACAATGTTTGCATGTTCCCTCTTACTCACCCTCTCACTGATAGGATGTGCCACCACACAGGAACACATCCCCACTGCCAAGCTATAGGTTGCCTGGGCATGACTCCCTGGCTTTCCTAGTGAAATGGTGACTCATGTCAGCCTCCTGGTTAAGGAACTCCTGATCATCCTCTCCAGGATCAAAAGTGCTGTATTTCTTCTATGTATGGAATCATAAATGATATGATCATTTAGATTAGAAGAAACCTCCAAGATCATCAAGTCCAACCATCAACCTTAAACAGCCAAGCCCACCACCAAACAAGGTCCCTAAGTGCCACATCTACACATCTTTTAAATACCTCCAGGGCCCACTGTGAATTAGGTACCTCCTCCCCTTTCCATACCTGGTTCCTGGAAACCTTCCACCACCACTGGGGGCTTTATAGCAGAGGATGGAGATGTGGGACCAGCAGCCCTGTATGGTGAGTATCTATTCACAAACCAGCCCCACTCTTCAGCTGCTGCTGCACAGAGGGGTAGAAAGATCCCCAGTTTGGAAGTCTGAGTGCTGGTCACAGAGAGAAGGGCTCTATACCCTCTGCTATACAAGCCATGAGCAAAATGAGCTTCGAATGAAGCGTTACTATAAACATATTTTGCCAGCTCTTACTGACAACAGCAGCTTGCTCAGAGCTTACCTGTACCCTCCCTGTTTCTCTTCCCCTGGGGAAATGGGTCCCTCTTAAGCTGCCTTCCTCACGCTGCTGAGGACTTATGGTCCACCTGGCTCTTTGGACCCAGGATATTTCTCCCTAAGAAGGAGAGTTCTCTTCCACTCCCCTCCTTTCTTAAGCATCGCTTAGGTTTCATTGTTTTCATCATCAATGAGGACCTCTCAAACACTGTCCCAATAAGTCCTGCCCAACAGAGGAGGTTTTGGGCCCTGCAAACTGGGGAGAAGGCACAACTGCTTTGTTTTGTTCCTGTTCTGCCTTGATAATTTTTTGCTCCCAGTCATCCGCCTCCTCCTAGGTCTTTTCTCCAGAGGAGGTACTCTTGTCTCCCTGTCATTGTTTCATAGACACACGCTTAGAGATTTCCCAATGGTGGTATGTGGCAACAATGAATCCCCAGTGCACGGAAATGCACATGAAATTGTATTAGTCACACGCAATTAGGCAACGCACAGTCACCATGCAATCAGGGGAAGCCTAGATGCAGATTATTGAGGCGCAGAGGTTTTTGATGAACCATATTGTCACCCCAAAATGCTATTATGTGAGAAATAAAGCATTTTCCCCAACAGAGGTTGTACTGGCCAGATTTTTTCAATTTGAATTGCTTTTTAAAGGTGGGAAATTGCCCTTTTATCATTTCTGAAATGAAAAATTCATTTCATTCAAAATTACTTTTGATTTCACAATTTAAGCTAATGAGTTTTTTTTTAACATGGCTGAATACAAACCACTTCAAAATTATCAAAACGAACCAGTGTTGATTGCCCCCGTTGAGCTATTTTTCACACTTTCTTTATAAAAATGCTCATCATCACCTATATTTGCATTTAAGGAAAAATGTTTAAACATTGAAAACATTTACAGGACAGAGCAATCATGAGTTGCCCAGCTCTAATGCAACAGCAATTTCACCACCCCCTTGTTACATGATTGTGATATGCTATCTTTTCTTCTTGACATCTTCCAGAGGATTCCTGCTTTCCTTAGGAGAGGTTCCTGGCTATGCAGTATTTACAAGCTGCAAATCCACACCAGACCTTTCAGGATACTTGATACTCCATGCAGAGATGAAGGAAATGGATATGGTTTGATTTGCCCAAGATGAGTGGGGTCTCAGTGGGGCTCAAATGGTGTTGACAGAGCAAAGGGAGACCACTGCATGTTTTTCAGTCTCCAAGTGAGATTTCCAGCATTGTTTCAAGGTTGCAATCGGTGAATTACCCGTCATTATAATTCCACTATAATAACTGGAGGCATGTTCAGTAGCTCAGCATGTTTCCCAGGGGTGTAATGTCATAGGCATGCCATTGCACATGCCACAGGTACTGCTGGCCAAGGTGTTCCCTGAGACACACAGGACCTCCCCCATGGGGGGCTGGGAAGGCAGACGCACATGTTTGGAGGGAGCATCCCAAAACTTCCTGCGTGGCAGCTCCCTGACTTCTGTGAAGAACTCTCTTTGCAAAACAAAGCCCAAGGTTCACTGAAGCAACTGGTTATCACCCTGACCAGTGTCACCTCTGCACTTCCTTGGACCAGTCCCTCCATCTGCACCCCTTGCCCTTTGGACTATACTTACAGTGTTACCCAACGTGTCCAGCCACCATAGCAAGGCCACCCTTGCAGGAGAGCCTGTGAGGTCCCTTGGGCACTGCAAAGGTGTCTGGCACCATTACACCCTGCAGTCCTTGGATGCTCTATGCACTTTCAGGAGCCGTTGGAATGGGGAGCAGCAGCAATAATTACAGAGCAACAATGGGGAATTGCTGAGATCAACTTCATAGGTCCTGCTTGCTTTTGAGCTTCAGCCAATGAAGAGTACATGGCTTTAGCAGCCTCAGGGGTTTGCTAATGGGATGCACTGGAAGTTTTATTAGGTAAATTTTGAGAGCATAATGTTCCTGCTTTTGAGTGACCACAGAACAAGGGACTGTTGGGGGGTGCCTGACTTTTGTTTAAGGGGCCTGTGCACGCCACTAGCACAGAGAGTAACTTGCTCAGTCTGGAAACAGATGCCAAGGAATCTGGATCCCAGTCTTTTGCCTTCTTAAACCATCAGTTATCCTCCTTCGTTGTAGAGAACAATTTATAGCCTACCAAGAGACACTGTGTCTGATGCTGCCCAGAAGTCTATTCAAAAAAACTTGCATAACATGGGTGAAAGCAAACTACAGTGTATTACAAACCAAGGTAATCCCAAACACAGTAAAAGCTGAAAGACTGGGATTTCCCTAAGACAAGCCTCATGTGCCCAGCCTTAACAGGAGTGAGGTGACAGCTAGAAAAGAAGGCTGCAGTCCCTAAACAACCATTGAGAATATGACAATAAACAGTTTGTTTTGAGTTATCTTGCATTTAGCGTTTTACAGTAGGAACAAGACAGAACATAAGACAGGAAATGCAGAGTAAAAGCTCACTAACCACAAGCTTTTCCCAGCAAGAATTTAAAAAAAACCCACCAAACTTAAAAAAACCCCAACAGCATTAAACCCCCAAATATTTAATGCCTGTTCTCTTTTGAAATACTTGTGTTTCAAACGCAGGAGGCAGGGCTGCTCACATGCCCAGCTGGCAGCGCGTCTCCTCCGCTGAAGCAAGAGTTGTATCGGTCATCTGATTCCCATCTTACATAATACAGAGCTCTGCCTGGCCATGATGCAGCTGGACAGAGAAAAATAACCAGAGCTTTGCTGAAACACTCTTGTTACAGTGGGACCTTAGTGTTGGTTCACCACAGTGTTTCCAAAAGCTAATTTTAATAAAGATACACAGGGTGTTCAACCATATCAAGTGTCGTCTCCTCCAGCTGTAAAAAATAACAGGATGTAAATTTCTCTGAAGTCACTTGTTCATGGACTTGTTCCTCCATGTGGGCCATACTTTTCAGGAAGTCTAAGCCTGTGTGCCCTGGGTGACGTGAGAGGTAAAGTGCACACATACGTAGACACACACATATATGTACATATGTATATGTAGGTGCTTACACACAGATACTTTTCATTTGTACACATTTCAGAGAGCTCAGTACATTGGTTCAGCAAGCAAAGGTCTCCAAAGAGCCCCGAGATGTTACTTGCACAAACAATGTCTCCCCAAGGCAGTCTGGCCAGCTCTTATGTCCCAAGATCCCTGGTCCTCAGAGGATGAAGGGCAGAGTCAGGGCCCATCCCTGGTACAGCTGAAAAGAACAAAAAATATTTGTTGTTTTGTCTCTTCCCTACAGTAAGGTACCCTTGCTCAGACAGTCTCACACACCACTGCCTGACCCACAGCTTGTACCCACAGTTTCCCCAACCGCTTTGGTTAACGAAGCCAGCTTGACCAAGAGGAAATGAAGCTCTTCTCTTTTTTAGTTTCCTTTTTTTTTTTTCTTTTATCAATCATTCATCTGTCTCTCTTGTCCTGTCACCACAGAGAAGATGTGGTTGCTGGATCCTGAGGTTGCCTCCCACTGTCCTCTGAAGCAGCCATAGAGGATGGCACTTAGATAACACAGAGGAACAGGAATTCAAGCCCAGCCACAGTGTGGTCTCACAGCTTTCAGATGCTGGTTCCTCAGTAGTCCTTAAGAGCCCTTACAGTAGGTGTAGGTTTGTGAACTTGCCCTGTTCCCATGCTTGTATGAGTCCTTGTTTACTTTTCTTTCAGTGGTCTGCACTGTGCAGCATGAGTGCTAAAGGGGAGCACCACAAGCACTTTCTAGTGACTGGAATTTTTCTTGTTAAAAAAAAAAAAACCAACCAGCTTGCTATTGTGTAGGCTTCACACAGGAGCATCCCACTTCACTCCAGAGTTGGTTACCATTTAAATAGGAGGGCATTCATCAAGAGTAAAGAAAAACATCTTTTCTTCAGTCCCATTAGCATCAAGAGCTCAAGGAAATATTTCTCACAAAAGAAGAGCATGACTTGGTGCTTTCTCCTAATGCTGCCTTTGATGTGCTGTCTCTTTTTCTGCCACCTATACACATACACAACAGTTGTACTTGTTGGTGTATCCTTAATGAACTAACTTGTCCTGATATGTGAGATTCAAACCACCAGAACTCCCCTTCTGCCCTACCCCTCAGATATCTCTCCATACCACTGGAACTGAGCACTTCCCAGGGCTGTCAGCCCTGCACAGGCAGATGCTGCTCAACTTAATGAGCTCTTCTCTCTGTTTTCAAGTGAAGATTTCACTTAAGAAGGATTTGCACAGGAAAGAGTTTACATCTTAAGACTTTTTCCACTCCCTGTACACTTTTTCTTCCCTCTAAATACAACAAGGAAGCTCTGTAAATCACTATTCTATGGATAAACCCAATCTCCTGAAAAACTTGCTTCTCCATTGACCTTTTCGATCCATTGAGCTTTTATGTGACTTGGATGCTTTCTTTAGCTAAATATTTATACAGTAAACATTCAGTGTATGGATGGTTGTTCAACTGCAAGCTCTGTGGGGCAGAGGCTGGTTCCCTGCTTTGCACCTTGCACAGCCATAGCCAACACAAGGCACAGCTACAGCAGCAACATTCCTACGGCTTTTGAAAGGCACAGACTGTGACGGACTTTGTCAGGCACAATGGAGTTCTTATCATCAGTTGCTCTGAGAAAGAAGTTTCCAAATTCACCTTTTCTGCAATGTCTGAGGAGAATAGAGGGGGTGTTGAATTTTATCACGACAATATTAGAAAGAAGATGAGTCAAATATGCCACAGGGGTGTCCATCAAAGAGCAGAGATAAAAGTATCGAATTCCAGCAGCAAATTGTGCCTGGCAGACACGATGAAATAATGCTGCTTAAAGGAAGTGAGGGGAAGTGTCACGGCACCCCAGGTGCTAGAAGTGCCTCTGTGAGCACCAGAAGAGTGAAGTTGTCTTTGCTGCCACGCTGCAGACTTTCTGTCTGACGCTGAGTGAGTCACTGACGTGTGGCTCACTGCAGGAGTGCAAGTGCCTGACTGCTGTGGAAATCAGTGCAGGTCCGGTGCTGAAAAAAGTTTAAGAGGTCTTCTCTCTTTGACGTACAGATAATACTTCCTCTACTCCTTTTATATGGTAAGGACTTTGATGAATTAAGTGGTTTATGCTCAAGACTGCAGCCTCAAGACCTTTGAGGGAGAGCTTTGGGGATGCTCTTCACTGTTATTTTGGTACAGCAATAACTAGCGAAGACCAAAATTTGATCTGCTGTTTATGGGGAGGGGACATCTTGTGGGTATTGCAGCCCCAGCACAAACTCTTCTTGCTCTGCTATGCTCCATTTCATGCAGACTGGACTGCCAAATTCTTGGTGGGACAATGCTTGGGTTCCCCTGTTGCAGAATGACCTCCCGGCCGTGGATTGCCTGTGTCTGCAGGGCGTGCTATGTGGCCAAGGGCTTGCCAGCCAGCCCCAGAGGAAGCTGCCTATGCTCTGAAATGAATTTTTTAACCAAGAAACAAAGTTTCCTTTCCTGTAACCCCAGACTTATGAGTCAGCACTTCACACATCAATTATTTACAACAAAAAGCAAGAAGAGCAATTTTAAGATTTTGTAGGATGGAGGAAAAGTGAAGGGAAGACATGGCCCACACCACTCCTAAATTAAATGTATTCCCTTTCTCTGCTTTTCAGGTCCCCAAGAATTTATCTTTGCACAGTCTTTTGTATGTAGCAACTCCAGGCCTAGACATTTATGTTTAGCCTCAAGGTCAATGCAAAGAAAACATGTTGTACAGCTAAGGAAAGTAGGCACGAAGAGCTGACATAACTTAGCTATGCCTTTAATTCCCTGTACCGGCTATGTCGGGATACAAAAGTAGCATGTCTGCACTCCCTCCTGGGAGACACGGGAATTCAAGTAAGGGTACCATTCCTGTTTGTGAAAGGTACCTGAAGGCTTTCATCTATGCACCCTTTGGCAAGGAATGTGCAGCTCCAGACTGTAAAAGAAAATTGCATTGAGTCACCAGGAAAATCCATGCAACCTAGAACCTCCATGTCTAACCATGCTATTGAACATGGGCTGAAGTCACGGAGGCAAACACAGCCTTCTCTATGTGACAAAGGGATCAGTAGCTGCCTAATGTATTTTCCAGCCTCCATGGGCTGTTTGGCCGCCACGATGATGTTGTGAGGTAGTGACAAAGGATGCAGGAAGTTCTTTTGAGGAGGATGCTGTGACGAGGAAGCAAACAAGATGAGCTGTTAATGAAAGACAAAAAGCACTGAAATCCCTCAGAATATGTGGGGACTTTTCTGGTGAGTAATACCAACATTTTAGGAACAGAAAAATGAGTCATTCCTATTCCACATAAACTCCTCTCATCCTGCCGTGATTTAAAAACCAGCACAGTCCCATGAAGTCCCTCACCAAGGGATGAAGTAAATGACATTTCTCCTGTAGGGAAGACAAGGTTTCAGCATTTGTCCAACACACCTGTGTCCTGAGACACCTCTCAAGGAGGGGTGTGATGATGGGAGAAGTCATTAGGGCCATAAGGGAGAATGTCAAACACCTTTGGGTTCCATCCAGTGAGAAGAATAGCTGCCCTGTCCTCTCACCACCCAGCTGGCAGCAATCTGCACCAAAAACTATATGAGGAATTGCCTCACAAACCTTTCACTCTCTTCCTCCAGCCATCATTTGGTTGCATGGGCAGTGTTGGGCGCTGTGGATGTGAAAACTGCCTGCCTCACCCTGCTCAGAGTGAAGCAGCCAGTTACAGCAAGCAGGGTGGGTGAAAGTCTTTGTTATGATGAGCTGGTCACAGGCTCTTGCACCGGCCACCTCACTGGAGGGTTGTGAGCGATATCTGTAAACACATTTCATGCAAACATCGTTATCCTTGGCAGCTGCGGTAAAAAAGCTGCAGCTTAAACGAGTGTCTGGTTCCTCAGTCTTTCCTGTGCTATGATCTCATGTTACAATGTGAGCAAACTTCCTATCTGTGAAGAAGGGAAGCAGAGAAGCCCCTGGGGAGCTGAGGTGGATTTTCCCTTCTTGCCATCAGGTGCTACTTTTAGCACAGGGCTGCAGTGTATCCAGGAGCCTGGGTCAGGGTTAACCAGGGGCTCCCTGAAGCCCCACTGCTGAGATGTTCAACCTCCATGCCCCTTGCTGAGTTACTGTTGTGCCCGCAGCATGTGCTGAGGTCTCTCTGGGGTCCTGCCTGCTTCGGGACCCTGCTCTGCTGGGTTCCCTCAGAGAACAAGGCATGGCAAGAGGTCAGTGTGTGTCCAAACCAAGTCTCCAAGAGGCAGGGGGTGCTGGTGCTGGTATGGAGTTGATGTGTCAGGCAAACCGTTCTGGCAAACTGCTTTATGCCTTTTTTTTTTAATCCTCCAAATCTGGGTCTTTTACTGTGCTCAGGGCCATCCTGGTCATTCAAGGAGGAGGGGAGGATCTGTGTACTCCCATCCAGCAGGGATCCTGGGGGACACGTGGCTTGTCCAGCTGGGTATAACGAACGGGTGAGTTTCATACCGTCATGGGTCCTGTACCAGCCATCTACAGCAAGAACAGCAGGAACTTGTCTGGATACCTTTGGGATCCAGCTGTTTATTTTGATAGTGTAGCTGTGTTTGGATTTGTGCTTGTGATTTTTCTTTTTTTAGAAGTATAGGGCATTAGTCCTGGCTTGTGCAATTGTTGTGCCATGTTCTGGTTTTGTGTTGTACAGGGCGCAGCAATGGTGTCGGGAGATGTGCCCCTTAAGTACTCTTATTATTTATCCTCATTGTACAAGCTTTACCAAATAAGTACCAGGCATTTCCAGAAATTGCTATTGATTTGGCAATTGCGTTTACAAAGCTAATCAATAAGTTCCCCCCCACACACACATATTTATTTGTGATACAACTGCTCTCTTTGTGTGCCTCATGTGCCTTCCAGAGCTTGTAATTTGTCCAGTGTAAATAGCTGATTTCATTCTTTTTCCTGGGGAAAAAAATAGCCCTGCTATTATAATGCCATGCCTCTTCTGGTGAGGGAGGTGTATGTGTCTTCCTGCCTTTAGGGTGGGTAATCTCACCCTTCACAGGAAGAAGATGAAGGGATGGGAAAGAGCCTTGTTGTTTCCTGAACAGCAGAGTTATTGAAGTCTCCTGTGGATTTTTGTCCTTTGGCCTTTTCATCCTACTTCTGTTTCTACCATAATAGCCCCAGCTTTTTTCACACTGCTCTTCCTGTGACTCTACGACACGGAAGATAACGTAATGCTGTAGCTGGGACAG
Source organism: Lophotriccus pileatus (assembly GCA_035583135.1). Taxonomy (NCBI): domain Eukaryota; kingdom Metazoa; phylum Chordata; class Aves; order Passeriformes; family Tyrannidae; genus Lophotriccus; species Lophotriccus pileatus. Next base: position 10,177,672 of record JAWWES010000011.1, read on the forward strand.
AGCTGAGCAAGCTCTGGTTGGCCAGCCAGGACACACGTGCTGTTCGGCCAGGGAGCTCTTCACTCCCTAAGGGTTGTGTACCAAGTGCCTTTTCAGAGTGAAAACTCCTCTGTATCTCTGCCTCCACTCCTCTGTGGGTTCTGCCAAATCCTGTCTGGGGGCTTCTTGTTTCTGAAATTTCTACCACTCTTTTGAATGGGACCAAATTGAGTCAAAAGGTTCAAAAATTCTTTGAGGAGGATGTATGGTGGAACATCTGAGTGTCAGTCCCAGAAGAATCCTTTGTGTGGACAGCTGAATCGCCAAAATATTTAGAGCTCTATTTAGGATTCAAAGTTAAGATGAGTTTGGATATCTTCCTCTTCTGGCCTCAAATCACTTCATTTATGCTGCCCCTGCAGTCCTGGTTTGCCTATGGTGAGAATGAGAAAGCACATAAATCTCTTCTAAAAGATTTCCCCACAAACTAGAATCACCAGAATTTTGCAAGAGCTTTTTCTGTAGTGTGGGACTATGACTAAAGAGACATTGGCTTTTCTTACTCCACTGTGTCTGACTATGCCCTGTGTAAGCTTGGATTTGTGAATGCCCCCACCTTTCTCTGTAAAGGAGAAACAGACCTACATTTGATTTTTGAAACCCAATGGATCCCACATTTCTCTCTGCAATATCCCACTTTGATCTGCATAGTCACCACAGTTGACCCTATTTTGCATGTTTCACTTTTCTCTCACATACAGATCTGTTACTGGATCAAGGATGGGATTTAAATCAACAGGCTCACATGTTGGCCATAATTTTCCAAGATTTTGAGACTTTCTTAGGAACTACTGCTCTGACCATAATACTAAGCAAGGCCAAAAACAAGATAGTGTAGAATGTGGCATATAAGAATGCTAATTATTGTCAAAATAGTAACTCTGGTATCTTTATTGTATTCTTTCAAGCATTCTAGAACCTGTTGATCAGCCACCTAAATAGGGAGACCCAAATAATCCTTCTTGAAAATCAGTGGTCAGTATGCTCTGTGTATAAGGCTCTAGGAGTTTTCAGAAGTTATAGACGCCATTTGGCCAGCTGGATGGCTGTCCAGTTAGAGCACAAACAGCCTGAAACACATCACAGTAAATGATGCTTCTTCCCCACCTGATAGTTTCAGGACATGGGAAGGATCTGAGTGTATGGGGAAGGGGGAGAGTTTTGAGGATGCTGTCGGTAATGGGCTGAGCTTAAGGTGTAGGTCATGGTGACTATGAGGGCATCTTGAAACCCTGTACAGCCAGGGGTAGATATGCTGGTAGAGGGAAAGGACATGGGATGAAAATTCTTAGATCATGAAAAGACGAATCATGAGGCCTGAAATAGCTTGGATGATAAAATATAGGTGTATGATGAAATACTTGATTTCTCAGTCTAAAAGAACTCCTATTGCCAAATTTTCTCACGTTTTTAAACAACAAACAGTGACTTTCTTTGGCACTAGATACAGTATAATGCTGTGTCCTGAAAAAGTCAAATTGACCTGTGTATAATTAATGTTTCTCCTTATTATACATGAAAGCTTACAGACAGTGGAGCTAAGCTCTTAAAACTTGAACATTTGTCTTCTGAATTTGCCTGAGATTACTTAAATTCAAGGCTCTAGACACAATTACAATTAACTCCTATTCCTTCTTTCTGCTCCTCTGTACACTCAATTGCTTGTCCACACCCTCAGCTTCTTGGATCATTGACTCAGATGTTTAAATGGAAAAATACTCAGCACAAGTTTATTGCAATGAGCAGAAGCAAAGAGGGTCTCTGCAAATATCTTGGTTCTTTGTATGCAGCTGGGTTCCCCTTTGTTTACTTGACTTCCCAAGTTATTTTCAAGCCACTAAGGTCATTGCTAGTTAATAGTTGGCTAGAAATCAATAGACAGAGAGATGGTTAAAGATAAGTTTTAATAATGGGTGCAATCAAATTCTAGCAACTTTTATCTCTCTACTGCTGCCAGTGGTGGGTGGTTTTTGTGCACTGACTCCATTCATCTCCCAGCTGTACAAACTCCAGGCAGGGTTTTTATCTTTGTAAAATAAAAACCAAAAGCCCACCCTGGTGCTTAGTGCCCTGCTGCTGGAGAGCTGAGCCCAAGTGCATTTCAATGTTTTCCATCAGTTTCCACAGGATTTTCACCCCATTTTCACCATTGTCCTGAGAAAACAAAGCCCCAAGACAGGAAGACAGAGATGGAGCAGCATCATCTTTTTACTGACCTCTGAGTGAATGGGGGCATCTCAAAGTCTCAAGGAGCATTGTTCGCAAGTTCACCCTAAATTGAGCACGTTTTTGAGGTTGGATTTTAGAAGAGCTTTATCTTACGAAAGAAAACATTGTGCTATGATTTACGCCCTAAAACTCAGCGTTTGCTTAATTTGGACTGTGTGCAGGGCACTGCAAAATTCTAATAGTTATCTCTTGCCAATTGGACATTACCACACACAAAACAGATCTCTTGCAAATACCTCAGGTGTTGAGTGAATAAGTGTGTTCAAAGCGTGTTGGAGACGATGGCTGCTTTGGGCTTTGGATCAGGTGTTGCATGATGCTGCTTGTGCAGAGGTTCCTTGGCTGCCCACAGTTTGCCTGCCGATCCCGTGCCTGGCACCAGGTTCTCTTCCTGAGGGTTTTGCAGAATGTTAGTGGGCTGTGATGCAATGGCATCCCATCCATCCTGCTGCAGCAGATTCACCCACATAGGTATGGCTGGCACTTCAATGCGTGCTCAAGCAAGTTAAAATCTTAAGACACTCCACCTAACGCCCTGCCAGATGTTTTCACAAATATGACAGGACACTGGGATGGCCTGAGCATGGACTGCCTGCCAAGAATTTCAGGGACTTGTGCTCAGTTCCCTGTTCTGCCCCAGACTTCATATTCTGCCTCAGGCAAGTTACATCATTGCTGTGATTCAGTTCCCTGGGAGTACAATAGGAATAGCAAGTGTCCCAACTTGTGGGATTACTGTGATGGTAAACACCTCTAAGACTGCAGGATGCTGTGCCCCTCTGATCAGGACAGCCATATCACCAACTGTATAAAAAGTGACTCGAGCTCCTTTACCCACTGAATGCTTCAGGGAATGCTAAACCTGCTTCAAGGTGTGGGAAGGGACTAGGTAACCATCTCAGTGCTCAGGATCTCCTCCCGTGAAAACACTCGCAAATTCCGAAGGTGTTGCTAAACTGGCATGTCACCTGAAAACTTGCACCAGAAGAACCAGGGACCTGAGATTCCACTGTTGTAAGAACTCTGTCCAGGCTGTGAATCAGGGGAATGAATTCAGATTGTGAGTTCTGGGCTATGGATTAATTCTGTGAGTGAAGAGCTGCAGGGCATAATTAACTAGCCAATGCTACCTGCTCAGGGATTACCTAGGCCTGCAAATGTTTGCAGCTTCTTCAGAGTACAGACACACTTAACTCAAATGAGTGCAAGGGTTACTAGGAGCTTAGAAAAGTTACCAGTGGCTGCACTGTCCTCTCAAAGCTTGCAATCTCCTTACATGCACCACATCTCTAGAGGAGCTGCTTCTTTCTATTATCTCCACCCTTCTCTCTTTTTTGCAAGAGTTGGTCTGGTACGAAAAAGACATTTTTGTCAAGAGGCACCACTTTTCCATCCACTGCAGCTGGTTTGGCAATTTCAACCAGTCAAAGAGACACCTGCGTGGGCAATTGAAGAACACCAGGGCAGGGGTTTTAATGATTCACTGGTGGAAGAGATGTGGACTGTTCATTAGAAATCCTACTGGAGATGCATGTTCTGAATGATTCTAGTAGTAACCTCTGAGTAACTTCATAAGGTATTAGATAAATGCAAAGTGTCACAAGAAAGAATGGTAGAAGGTCTTGAGGTTGTTGAACATCCAGACAGCACATGGAGTCCATTTTTACTATGAAACTGTTCACGTGTAGAGTATTTTACATTTATATGTAAATAGAGTATGCAGTTTCAAAATTAAAAGGTGAAAGCTGAGTTACCAGTTTATTGTTACTTGTGTGCCATAACAGGACTCCTCAATGGATTCAAGGTAGTCCTGTTTTTATGGGTATCCTTGGATGCAGACCCTCTGCACTGGCATAATCTAGCACACCAGCTCATCACATTGTCTAGGAACTATTTCCTTGTTGGTCTGTCTCTTTTAAATAATTTCCAGTCCACTTTAGGAGGTAAAATCTCTGCATTAATGCCCTTGATAATACATTAGAAGGGGCAAATACCTTGCCCCAGTTTTACCAGCCTGTCTTCTCTATGGATTTTGGCCATAGAGCAGTGAGCAGTGAAAAAAAAACACAGCTGAGGATCTATTCCTGCTTTCAGTGGGCAAATTATATCATATTGCTCCATCAACCTGTTAAATATAATTTAATTCCTCCTGATCCATCTTCTGAGGCTACAGGCTGTTTGCTTGTCTGTGAGGATCAGCAGGTGAGAGCAGAGTTTCCTGGTGCTTGTGATAAAGAACAGTCTGTGCTTGGTACCCCTGCCTATCTGTGCTTGGTACCCCTGCCTCTGGTGCTGTGTGAATGGTGTGTGGTCAGTGGCACCTGGCACGGAGCCACACCTGAAACCCAAACGTTTTCTGGGCTGATAAGCCAAGCCATGTAATGAGAAAGGAACGTTCTGCCTCGCTTTCGAACTCTCTCAAGGACACACACAATGTCAGCTTGTCCAAAGGCAGGAAGGATTTGTTTGAAAAGAGATGCAAGGAAAAAAAGAAAGTAAAACCCATATTTTTTTAATACTGAGCAAACAAAGTGAGGGCTTGGATGTTTGCGGATTAGGACTTAAAATCTGTAAGCATTAGGCTCTCATTTGTTTTGAATAAGGCCAAGGTCACAAATGACCTGAAGTTGTGGTTGTGTTGCTTTGCATGAAGAACTGGTTAGAGTTTGTGAATGAGTAGTAAATTTGGCCCAAAACTGCTTCTGAAAGGCCCAGCCTGTTTGCTCCTTAGTGTCAAATATGGTTTGAGTTTTGGTCAAGGGAAGAACAGGGATGTTGACATCAAATGTTTCCCCATGGCTTGCAGACAGCATTTTGACTTCTATTTCAAAAGGATAGTTTTGATGTGCAGAACTTTGGTTTGAAAGTGCAGAAAGAGGGAGGGCACAGTTAAGTAACTCCAACCCTAGAATGCTGCTTGTCAAATTAAATGTTTTGGACAGACCCTGAAGTAGGTTTCTCAATTATCTTTGTTTTGCTGAAATTGTGTGTTTTCCACTTGGTTGTCAAGGGTGAAGAAAGGAAACTCTTCCTTGTAGTCCCACCTTAAATCAGAGTATCAGGTAGGAGATCACATAAAGGTTCTGGGCTCATTACTTTGGGTGCAGCACAGGCAAGTAGCAAAAACAACCTTCCCCTCCCTGATGAACGCCTGAACAGGAATTAGACAGGATGCAACAAGTGGACAAAACGCAAATGGGAGTGTTGGAGGAGGATGAAATGAGGAGGAAGCTGTGCCTTGCCATGGGCGAGCCTGCTGCCAGGTGGGTGTGAGGAATAGGCTTGTGGCATAGAGGTGTTTTAAGGAACTATGTGAAAGATGCTACTCTGCCTGTTGATGTGAATTTTGAAGCCCACATGGTGAAAAATAATCTCTGCTGTTTTTGGCATTAATGACTGCTAGTTTCATCAACAAGACCTGAATGTGAATGCTGTCATGGGAGTTTCTGCTTTCTTCACTGTCTCAGATAGTGCCATAAGTCATGCTCAAAGCTTGTTGACGTTGTCTGGGCCCACTGCCAAGGCCCATGCAGGAACTGTCTGGGGGTTTGGGGGCTTTCTCTTGTGGGCAGTCAACCCAAAGGCTTCTCATCTTCAGAAAATGTCAGTTAACAGATCGAAGATGCTCAAAAATGCCAAATGCTCCTGGTTCCTGTTGTCTGCAAATTGTAGAGGTGGGTGCTCTGGTCATGATTTGAATAAACATCAGAGTAGGATTCTCAGTAGCAGCCAAATGCTTAAGTGCTTTGCAACCCAGTGGCTCTCAGACAATTACAAAGCTGTTTTTGTTGATCTTTCAGCAGGTGATGAACTGGAGACTTAGATCTGAGATCCTGCCTGGAGTCTGCAATTCTCAAAGCTGTGTGCAAACTTTCAACTCAGTTCATCTCCCTTTGACGCCTTTGGAAATGTTCACCCATCTGCAGCTGAGGCAGAGAACAGGGATAAAATGAAAGGCAGTACAAGGTAGCAGTGCAGCTACCAAATAATGGTTCAACCCTTCTTCTTTTTCAGGGTAACCAATGGCTGCTCAATAGGTATCAGCTAAAACTGTGGTCATGATCCAGCATTAGATTGCTACCTGTCCTCTCAAGACAGGAACAAATATAATTTGTTCCCTGTTGCTATTCAGGTCAGGACCCTCTTGATGGGTTTCCTCTAACGAGATGAGGAGAGTAGCTACTAAAACTAAAGGAGAATATTATTTGGTTACCACAGAGTCCTGGGCTGCTAATTAGGAGAAAGTTTCTAACACTCAGATTTTGAAATTGCTTCCCAGTAGGAGCAATAAATGCAAGAATGTCCTGCATAAGGATGTGGCTTGACAAACTCAAAAAAACTGTCACAATTACAAGAAGGTCTACAATAACAAGAGCTTAAATACAGTAATTCGTGAGTCTTTCCAACCTCCTGTTCCAGTTGTGATCATCCTGCGGTATTAGCTTTTGTTTCAAAGCAAGCTGGACTAAAACTCAACTCCTTGGTATCATCTTTATCTATTCCCATCCCTAACCAAGCTATTAACTTGCAGTATCAGTTATTAAAGGCACCTGTGACCCCCTACAAACCTCCAGAGCCAACTGACTGCCTACTTCTCCTTCGTGATCGGGTTTGAGGTCAAGATCTGAATATGCTTCAGCACTCCAGTCCAATTAAAAAATTCAATTTGTGTTTAAAATTTGTTTGGGGGTCTTTAATTCCCTGCAGTCGATTCCTCCCCTCCTCGCAAAGTTGTAGGGAAAAGCATGTTCAGTGTTATTAAATGACTCACCAAAGTAGCCCAGTGGCTTAGTGGGCTTATGTGAGGCTTAGTGCACTCAATGGAGCACGGTGGGACACCCAGCACTGTCTGCCAGGTCAGGAGTTGAATCGGTGCTATCTGAGTGATATTATCCAGGATGCCTGGGGACAGAGGAAATTAAAAGTCACTAACGCTCACTGCCCTGAGCCAAGACTCAATTGCAGAATCACCTGCAGGGTTGGCCTGCACACCTACTGCTTGCCTTTTTTTTTTTTTTCCTCTTGGTTGACTCTTAAATGTGTTTTTATTTCCAAGCCAGTGGATGGCATAAGGCTGGCTCTGGATGGCTGAAATAGTCAGGGATGAGGCAGAATGGGATTCACTGATGTGCAAAAGACCTTGGATACTGTTGGGAGTGAGAGATGAGAGTGATGGGAAATGAGTAGCTCTTTCCCTTTTGACTTGTAATCTCTGAGCCTACAAAAAATAGATGTGGGCTTTGCAGCCTGACCGGGGAGGTGGGAGAAGCAGGAGAGAAGCAGGACAAGGCTGTTCCAAAATTTTCATAAAAAGGCTTTGGTCAAGGAAAATCTGGGGTTTCAACATAGTTTTCTCTTTACTGGGAGAAATAATTGCCTTTGACTCTACACCCCTCCCCTCCTCGCCCCCTTTACTCCCCCACCACCCCTCAGCTTTTTTAAGCTGGAAGTTAAACTAATAGGAATAGTTTTGGATCGAATGAAGTATCCCACTTTTTTTTTTTGTTTTTCTTCCAGTTTTCAGAAGATAATACAAAGTTTTATCTAAAAGAGATTAAAGTAGAAATGTAAAATATCAAGGTGAGCTGAAAGTTCTGGAAAAAAAAAAATTCTTCAGTTTGACTCAAAATAAAACCTTCAGATTATTCTGAACTGCCGGTGAACCGAAAAATCAGTCATTTGCACTAATGATAAGTAACTGGCAGGTTGTTTTGCCTGTCAAATTCTGTGTCTTGTGGAGTGAGCACATTGTTGTCTGCTGACATGATCTACTGAGCTGCTTAAAAAAAATAATAATCAAATACAGCTCCTCTCTGCTGGCAATAAGGCTCACTGACAGGTGCAAGGGACTTACTTTCTCATGTCTGGACTATGGGGATGAGGGAGCCCTGTCCCAGTTTGTTCTCTCAGAAACCCCCATGGTCTAATAAACACCCCAAATTTTCCTCTGAGCAGTGATGTTCAGACACTGTCATAGCAATAACCGCTGATTATCTGGATGGCAGTGGCATCTCTACACAGCCACCCATGCCAGGGCAGGACACAATATCACAGTGTGTTCCAAATGGGAAAGGCAGAGGATAAGACGCCAGGGGGAGAAGGTAGTAACTGTGCTTTTCTCAGCCCTCTGCTAAGTGTTGGTGTTACCCACGACCACAAACAAGGACAAATGACAAAAATCAGCTGGGCCCTTCAGTAGGGTAAAGAAAAATGAGAGGGAAAACAAGAGGAAACTGGGTGTCTCCTGGTTCCTTCTTCTGCTGGGAGATGGATGTGTGTTTGGGAAGCCAGCTACCTTCGTCCACAAATGATATATTAGGTACCCCATATATCTTGACACTTGTATCTTAGTGCTTGTACTTATTTAGCCTTGGATGGTTTTCTAAAAACACTGCCAAAACAGAGGTGAGCAGGCTGCCTAAGCAGCCTAGATGGACAGGAAAGAAGAGGGGAAATGTAATAACTGTAATTTCATGGTACATCTACCAGGTGACCAGACACTTGCTGAGTGAGGCGGTGTCTGAGCTGAAAGGAAGTTCTGGGAAACTGTATGAGGGTCTGGGTTTCATCTGAGGTGCATCTGGTGGTTGTGGTTAAGGCAGAAATCTGGTAGTCTGGTAGTTAATCCAAATCAGAGTTCAGGGGTGTGTGAGAAGTGAGCTGCCAGTGTGGGCTAGACCTCTCATCTCCATATCGTTCCTCTTGTTGGTTGTGTTGATCCCCAGGGGGTTTCTGGCCCTACATGCAGAAGGGGAGACAGCTCAGCAGGAGCCTGCCCAGTGCAGCCCGAGGACTAACTGCCAGCAAGGCTCTTGGCAGTGCTGCCATGCTGTGAGAGCAATCCTGAGGCAGATATCTATGGGATGGGAGCTGTGGGACTGAATGGCTGTAGTAATATAGTGTATTTATTTTACGTGCTTCAGGGATTAGGTTATGTCTGGTAATTCAGTGTTTTAGTTCTGTTAGACCCTGCATGGTTGCTACCCTAAAGGAAAGGGAACCAGTCTAGTGAGTAGGGCATGCACAGGAGCCGGGTCTAGATCTACCACCAGCTTCCTTTGATCTCTGGGAATTTTTTGTGTGGATAGAGCAAAACTCAGTAACTATGTGCACCCCTCCCCAAGGAGCTGTAAACAAGGCCTATTTCTCAGAAAAAAATTCAGGCCACAGTACAAGTAAGCCTCATTCTAGAAGCTAGAGAGCCTGCTGTAAATCTGAGTAGAGTAACACATGGTGCTGTCCTCTAGTCTCCACTTAAAAAAAAAAAAGAAAAGAATTCCTTTAATTTTCCTTCCTTCACTTAGGTTTATGCTCTAAAATGTGAGGTGCCAGGTTCATCAGACGCCTGTGCAGAGGCACAGTCACAGACAGTGTGGTGGGAGAAGGGAGGGCAGAGCCAAATAGGTGCTCGTGATTCCTTTGCTCAGAAACTGTCTTGCACACAGCCTTGGTTGGCTTTTTTCCCCCTAACCAACTAAAAAAAGTCCAAACCACTGTCTGGTCCTTGGTGCCAGTTTTCCCAGACCAGCTAGGTACCAAATCAGAGTGCAAATAAGAGTACCAGTTAATGGCTGCTTTCCCTGTGCACCCTCCTGGAAGCCCCAATACTTTGTTCCAAGTAAAGTGGCATGAAGGCTGCAGGAGTGTTCCTGCTTTCTGCAGACCCCATCTGAAGGGTGGGGAGTTGGTTTCCACCGGCAGCACTGGCTGCCAGCTCCTGCCTTCTTTTGCTGGTTGCAAACAGCATTTCCTTATCGGGTGATCGGTCCTGGTGCCAAGTCCTGAGTGCCCTCACGTACTCTTGTAGCTTTCTGCTCTTCTGCCATGAACATGACCCATGTCATGTGTTTCTGCTCGGTCCTGACCCTTGTCATGGGGAGAAAGGACAACAAGGACTAGCTCTCCATCTTCAGATGTGCCTGGTATTCACACCCTGGGTGCTATGTCATGCATGATAATTCCCATGCCCTCCTCACTCTTAATCCAAAAGGAGACTGGTTGTTCTTCCTTTTGCCTTCCTCTTCTTACACTTGTCCCTACTGAGTTTTCTAGCAGAAGGAATAACTGCACACGTCATCACAGAACAAAAACTTTTTTTTTGGCCTCTTTTTTATTAGTCACCTAACAGGATCTCATCTCCAAGTAACTTTCTAGCCCTCAAGGTTCTACCTACCTGTCTCTTCTACTTCCTACCCCAGCCAAGAACAGGCTGCCCACTTCCTGACACAGCTCTGCTGAGGGTGAACCAGTAGCTTCTTTCCTTGGCATCTGCTTCCAAAGGTGGGACTGATGTTTCTCTGCTTTCCAGGTGGGTTAGAGCTGTAGCCAAAGAGTTACAACAGAAAGTATCTGCTGTGGTTTGTTAGTTTCTGGAAAAAGAAGCAAATTAGTTTCATTTGTGTAAGGGCCATTCCTCTACCACATTTCTATCTAAAAATCAACACAGGGTAAATTCAGTGTTTAGTGGAGGGGTGTATATAGACTGCAGAAGTCACTATCCCAACTTGAGGTCAGAAACTGTCAGAGGATAAGAACACACGGAGAATGGGTGCTCCAGAACAGAAATCAGCTACCCACTCACCAGTGCCAGGAACAGGTACTGTGTGCACCCAAGTGCTCAGTTAACAGATAGTTTGTACTGTGTTAAGAAGCAGCAGCTGTTCACCATACAGGTCTTGGAAAGTAATTTCCATGAGAGAAAGGAATAAACTATAGCAGCCAATTAATTCACCACGGCGAGGACAATGTGCTTGGTCAGTAAAATTTGTAGCATCTGCTCTGTGTCCCATCTCTTCAAATAATAGTCTCTGCCCTGGAAGAGAGATTATAGGATGTAATTCAGCACTGCCAGGAAGAGGGCAAGGCAGGATTACTGGATCTTTTTCACTTATCGTAACCTGTGCCCTATTTCTATGGAAAGAAGGTGAATAGGTCAGGTTGGATGAGATGATAGCTCTTTCCATAAACTTTACTGAATGCGAAAGAAATTGCCTAAGCAGCAATAGGAAGGAGTTAAACCCCAGCACAGGGAGCCACAAAATCTCCACTGGACAAAAAAAAAAAAAAAAAGAGAGGAAAGAAATCATAGTCTTTAATTTTTAGCTTTCCTTTATGGAAGTTACAGGACTTTGTTTACACTGAATGCAAAGCCAAACCAAGATCACCATGTCCTTGATTTTACTTTGCATGTTAAGTACTGCATATTTACCCCTGGCCACCTAATTTGTGAATTTGCCAGGAATTAAAACATCCATTTAAACTAGCCAGGAAAAAAGCAAAACATGAGTACAGCTAGATCATTATCTAATGCATGGTTATGATGTACTGAGGGTGGCTTTGCAAAGTATGATGAAGTAATAAAATTAATCTAGACAAAGGAGAATAAAATAACTTAGAAACAACAACAACATCTTTCCCAAGTATCAGATAATGCAGATATTGGTCCATTAGAATACTGAACTGGGAAAAATTAGCTGCCTGGTGATCTGTGAGTGTTGGGATGTCTCATGACATTTGATGCCTTAGTTTCCCCATTTGTGGAATAGAAATTGTTATGGATTTCTTCTGTTTTCCAAACATCTTTGAAAGCTGAACCATCACTTTGAAAGTGATGACCACATGATGTTTTAATAAGTGAACAATGAAAAAATGCATAAATGAAGTAAAATAACATAAAAAAAATAAGTAAAGGACACTTTTACTTTCTACCTGTTTTTATAACTTGTCTTACGAAGGAAGGGGAAATCCTTCTGGAGCTCAGGTTGCAAACTGAGCTCAGCTGCGTTATTAGGCATCAGAAAATCCAGCCTGGCAGGAGCAAGAGAAAGCCAACCTTCCTACGCATCACTGTCAGGGAGCTATTGGGCTCACTCCAGTGTGGTAGTAATGAATTATCTCTGGAACTGTTGGGCTTTTTATTTCTGAATGTAGGCTCTCAAAAAAGGAAAGGGCACAGCATTTTCAGGGTTGCTAAGAAAGCAGCAAGTGATATCAATCTGAATCTTATATTGTTGTTGATGCACAATGGAAGTTAATGAGGTTAGCTGGAAGTGTTAATTGTCCTACACTGCTTGCTGTCTGCGCTTGCTCTGGAAAATCCATGCATGGCAGCAGCTGAAAACTCAGCAAAAAGTGCTTTAACAGAGGAAACGGGCAACATTTGGCCCAGTAAAATCATAATGCAGGTGGCTGAGGAATCACTCACTCAATTATATGCATGAGGGGGACTCCATTTAAGAGCAACATTTGGAGCTTTATGGGCAACATAAAAGGAGAGAGAATGAGGTTTTTATGTCGCCGCGCTCAGTTGTAGAAGAAGCGGGAGGTTGTTTCCCACCCCTTTGCATATGCTTGGACTGTGCAGGGAAAGTGAAAATGTCTGCTCAGAGGTTTGGCATAACACCTGGGGAGGATGGGCTGGAGCTATTCCAAAGGCCCCCTGCACACACCCTGCTACATCCCCTATTATAAACTGATTTCATGAGTACAGGACTCGGCAATATCAAAACAAAAGCCATACTCTAAAAATAAAACCTTTAAAAAAACCCTTTACTAGCAGTAAACTCTCAAAGCAAAAAGAGGTTTTCAAAAAATATGATCATAATTAATTGCTGCTTTTCTTGTCCCTTGGCTGTTGCTAGAGCAAGTGAAGTAAGATTATCTCCCAGCACGCACAGCTTCTGCCATTTTTATCATCCTTCTGTCTCCTGTAGGGACCCTCCCTGCCCCTCGATAATCATCAGGAAATCTCTTTATTAAAGCTTCTTTTCTAATGCTTATGTCAGCTGAGGGAAAGCATACAGGTAAAAGTGGAACACCTTCCAGGGCAAAGTATTTGTATTTTCCTTTCCTTTAAATCCTTTTAGTGCCTTAATCCCTGATTTTTTTGAGGCTAGGGCTCACAGTTCTATAACTCTGACATTGCAGTGGCTGTGTTCATCCTTTCCTGCAGGCATGTCAGTACCTGCACTCTCTCCATCCCTCCTTCCTCCTGTGGATTAGAAGACCCAAAACTTTTATTTTCTGCTGGTATGGATAGTCCCTTCAATCTATTGAGAGAAGATCCATCCACTAGCTCAGTGCTCTCTTTGCATTTCTAACAGAGAAATGCCTAATTTATTTTTGTATTAAACAAAATACAAAACTACCACGAATACCTTAATTTTTTTTTCCTGCTGTAAAGCTTGACATCTGGGCCTGTAACAGCTCATCAGTGGATTTGTGAGATGAAGCAAATGACATTTCTATATAGAGCACTGGCTGCTGTAGAAATCAGATGGTGAAATGGAACAGCAAAGAATTTGGTATTGAGTGATGATCTTCATCCAAGGATCTCGGAGTACAGCAATCCCCACTTTGCTGACACAGATGATGGGTGACTGACTCCAGCCTGCACAGCAAAATTGGCCTCACAGCTGTGTATCTCTGGAGACCTGTACACAGAGAACAAGTACCCTGAAGCAGGAATCACATCTCTGTGTTTTATAAAGCTCTTTGTTATAACAAGTTTTTGATCCTGGTGTGGACAGACGTGCATCTGTAAGTGGCTGTACATGAAATACTTGTTCCATCCTTGCAATGCATGCAATTCCCCTGGATATTTTCCTGCTCCATTGCCTTGGCAGAAGATGACTTGTGCCTTGCCTCCCTACACACATGCAATTTGAGCTGTAGTCTGTATAAACATAGTTTCTGTGTGTTAAAACACAGCATGAGATCAAGGCTGCACTCCTGCTCTGTCCTGACCCCAGCAGCACTACACAAGAAAAAACGCTGGAAAGCTCCCAGCAGAACTGCTGGGAGCACAAAGTCAAACCAAAACCCAAAGACCTGAAGCAATTTCAGGATGAACCTGATAAACTCCTAGGATGTGTTTACTTCCAGCAGCAGGAGACTGGACTCAGCAGCCTGAGTCTCTCTTCTGACCCCCGTTTGTCCTCCTGAGGGCTGGTGACCAGGTTCCTGCCCCAGCCATGCCTGGTGGTTCCTGTGGCCACATCCCCTGGCTGAGCTTTCCCCTTCCAGCTGGTGCTGAACGCCCAGTCTCAGCAGTGCTTTCCCAGGATAGCTCCTTGGCTGGAGCAGAGGGAGTCAGCCCTTGTGTGGAAGGGGAGTGCTGCCCTGGCTGCGGTGCATTTCACCAGAGAGGCAGGAGGAAGGTGGGGACCACAGTTCATCTCCCTGTGCTTGTAAGCAAACTCAAAGAGTAGAGGCACACTGCTGTGAGGATTTTCAGTGTTCCTTGGTATTGCTTTGTTCCTCCCCAAGTGCCCAGCAGTGCCATTGTGCTCTTGCACTCTTGCTGTTGCCCCTCCCACAATGCCAAGGTCTTCCTGGTATGTCCGCAAGAGTCTGTGGAGTTCAGAGCACGCTTACACAGGCATTTTCCAGTGTGTGACTTTGTGGATGGCAGGAAAGGTTGGAAGGGATGGGACAAACAGTAAAGCACACCTCCTTGTTGTATTGAGACACATTAAGATATCTTGATTATCACTGACTCCAGCACCTCTGTGACCTCTAATGTTCCTGAACAAATCCTGGATCTCACCCTCCTCCTTTTAACCTTTGGAGTAGCTGGGCACTGCCAGCCAAATTCTGCCCATCATGATGTGATGTTTAAACCTTGTGCAAAGGCAATTAATGTGCTTCAGTGAAGGCTGGAAATCTAGTTCTGTGCTCCAGCTAGTACATTCAATAGTGAAGACATTCAGACCCAGCTGCAACATCTCAAGCCACATCTGATCAAATCTGAGTCAGCAGCAAGAACTTGCTGATTCTCAGAAATTCCATGTCTGGTAAAGAGATGGTAGTGATGGTTGTCTGTCAGCCAGTCAGTCAGCACTGTGCTCCAGCCCCTGGAAGGAAATGAGGTGCCAAACTGGTGGCCTAAGGGGACTCCTGGATATTCATGGCCATGAGGAGTTTTGTGGCACTTTGCTAGAGAAGGAGCATTTATATGTCCCCTGCTGCCTTCCATTCCGGGGAGCTATACGGGCCTTTTGCACTTCCAGCTGAGCCTTTTGTTGTAAAGAATTGAAAAGCTATAAAAGTCTTGTTGCTATTGATATTCCTGTTCTGCTATGATACAGGAAAATGCTCTCACAACGTTGACCTATTGCTATTTTTTAATGAAATCTTTCAACTTTGACTGCAATGACCTTGCATATAAACATATGTGAAAATACACATTATATATATATATATATACATGTGACCTTTTGATAATTAACATAGCTGGTTGTAATTTATTTTCCTGGAAGCTATCTCAATGTGATGCCTTTCTGGTGGGAAGTCAGGCTATGCTGTAGCACTTCTGAATGCACACCTTTACCTAGTATGCAGCTCACCTGTTAAAGGCCTGGATGGAGCTGAAGCAGGTTTATGACCTTAAAAATTACTTGGGAAACTGTTAGGAGCTATGTGGGTATTAATGGAAGTTACCTCAATAGCTGCAAAGATGTTTGCTTGCTGTTGGACACTCCTCTGTTCTCTTGAACTGAAAGGGCTTACATGTATGTACTCAGTGCAAACACAAAGTGCAGACTGCTTCATCTCAAGCACAGGCACTTGGAAGTAGGAAAACTCAGCTCTGTTCCTGCTCTTGTTGTGTGCTTTCAAGTGACCATTGCTTGCAAAGCTGTTTCATGAAAGAACTTGCAGGTGAAGACATGTCCCGAGTTTGGTGCTAGAGGTTCTTGGCAGCTCTAAAAGCAAATCCATCAGGAACCCAAGAGAAACAGGGTTTGCTCTCTGGGAACATCCACAGGGAGAGTACACTGAAGTGGATCGAAATAAGTAAGCCCTCAAGAAGCATAGGAAGAGGCATGTCAGCTTGAGTCGGTCTAGAGTGGTGCAGAGTGATCTGTCAGTGGAAATCTATCTTTATGGAGCTGCTGTGAGGTGTCTGCAATCCAGCACCCAAGCATTCCACTCCTGACAATGCCTCATCACTTTCCTAAGAACAAGGGAGATAAGGAAATAAAAAAAAAAAACCAGAAAACCATGCCAGAAATGGCTTTATCAATTGGCAGCTCTATGTCATGTTTTCATTAAAACAGTGAAGACTGGGGCCAGCAGTCTGTAGCTTTGTTTGATAAAGAGATTTCTACACATACAAAAAAAAATCTAGCAAATCCATTACCTTTTATCTCTGTCGTACAATATCACCAAGTGGAGAGTATTAGTCACTTCTGGAAGTGGGAAAGGAATTTTACAACACAGAATCACATCTTGTTTCTCTCTTCCTTTTTCCAAGATTTTGTCCATCTGTTCCCTTTCTCAAAAACAAACAAACTATTAATATAGTGCTTTGATGGAGCCTTCTGTTCAAGGCTCTTAAAGGGCTGCACAGATATTCATGATTTTATTTGCCAAGAAAGACTAGAAGAGATAAATATTAAATTCTTTGCTTCCCACAGGGCAGATGCCAGAGAGGCTGTGTGTGTGTGTACATGTGTGTAGTGCTGACACCACGACTGGGGCCCTGACTTCAGACTCTGGAGAACTCTCTCAGTCCCTGGTTTTATCGCAGCATTCCCATGGGACTGCACACTAACTGCCTATTTCACCTGTGTCTCAGTTCCCCTATTTGTAAAACAGAGGCATTTCTGTTCTTTTGTTCTGCCTTGCCAACTAACTGCACACCTGACTTCAGCTAGTGCTCAGGCACACGGTGATCCATTCCCTGTGGAACAGTCCTTGCCTGGGGATCTGTGCTGGGGGGTTATTTCTGCAGGGTGGCATAACCAGAGCTTTTAGCAACAAAATGCTTGATGTTGGACTGGCTGTGTTGGGTACCAGTATCAGTGTAGTCCTGGCAACAGGACTCACTTCCAGCTACCCTAATGCTTTTTTGGATTCCTAGGCGGGTTTTCTGACAGCACCAAGATCTTTGCTGCTTCTGTTGCACTGCTGTTGGTCCTAAAGGTAGCTGAAAGGGGCCTGCCAGAGCTGCTGTTGCTCCCTTATTTGCATCACCAGTGAACTTGGGCCCCTGATCCCAAATCTTGCTACTTTTTCTTAACAAAGGCACCTGTAAAGCACCAGAGAAAATGTACATTTGTGGAGGACTGCAGATTGAGGATCTCCCCCAGAAATTACTTCCTGAAAATCAACTTGTTGCCTGAAACATCAGAGCTAGGGATTGCCAGCCTGGGACAGTAGCCCAGTCATGATGTTCTCTTAGCAATTTTTTTTGGTCCTTTTTGTTGGTGAAGAGACAAAAGGATAAATTGGATAAGATGCCCCAGATGGAAAGCTTTTGTTACCAGGGAAAAAGCAAAAGCATCCAAGAAAGGAAGGAACCAAATGTGTACAACACTGAAACGTATTCAGGAACATCCCAATTGCAAGTTATCAGAAGTCAGAGCCTCAGAGTCACAGAAATATTACAGTAGTAAAAGTACTTATTGTGTGTCTAAATCAAGACATGCTCACAGGCAAAACCTCCTGGATAAGAAGACACTTGTCTAAAAGGATCAACTGTTTGCTTTTTTGCTACAAGAGAGTCCTTTCTTGGTCTTGAGGGAATGTGCCTTTTTAGCATGTTACTGCATATAACTGCAGGTGGCCAAGGCTTCTTTGCTCCAGCAGGACTGGGATGCCTGCATCCATGTTCAGAAGGTGGGCATCTACCCTGAACTTGGGGATTTGGCTCATGAATATGCCATATATGGAGGCAGAGAGGACTGAGCTGCCTGAAAGGAGTATGGGTCTGATGCCATTCCAGAGTAAACAGAGAGACACTGCTGGAGAGCAGTGTGGAGAGACTTCTGGATAGCATGCCCAGCCCTCTGGAAGGGTGGGAAGAAATGAGACTTCAGAGGTCAGCTGTGTTCCTACTCTGATTTCTCACCACCTGCCATAAGAGAACTGTGAAATTCACTGAACCTTTACGTAGAGAAAGTCTTTCTATTATGAGATCTCAAGGCTGCTTGGTGGCAAGTGACACGGCAAAACAAGTTATTTCAGGACAGGTGAGGAATAGTGAGAGTTCAGCACAGAGAGTACTGGAGAAATTAGACTAGACGCTGTTGTGCAATTTCTTGTCATGACCTCCATTATACCCATGAGATCACCTCCAGTGAGTATCAATAGCCTCTTCCCCTATGTCTTAATGTATTTTTAATACCCTGCAACTGCCAGAAAAATAATATTGTTTCTGGAAGCTTTCACTGCAACATTTAGTTATATATTTATCCTATTGTCTGTGAATTCAGGATCCTTAATTACCCTGAGCCCAACACCTGCAAAAGGAAAAAGGAGTTTAGGCATATATATCCACAGGAGTTTTAAAATAACATTGAAAGTCTTTGTTATCTGTCCTGGTTGAGTATGAAGTCTGATAAAAATGATGAAAGGCAATTCCTAGCATCTTGACTTGGATATTTTGAATTATTGTAACTTACTGATACATTAGTCAATTAAAACTTCCCCATAGCTCTAGTTCCATCTTTTTACCTTGTTTACCAAATATCATACCTTTTCACAAAACACACACATTCAATAGCATGTGAATTATATGCTCTCAGTCATATGTGAGTTCTTGTAGTTACCTCTGCTAGATCTTAGCTTAGCTACTAGCTTAGGATGTAATGTTGCCCATCTTGAATCAAAATTAAGCGGGATTTATGAGGTTACATAAAGGCCTAAAATGTTCCAAGCAGTAAATATGAATTGGTGAGAAGAGCACATGTAAAATGAGTGATGATAAGGACTGTGCCATAAATATAAATTATCTTACAGCTATTGCCTCTACTTCAGTTGACTGTGACAATAACACTTAATGCTCTTGATCAGAGGATCTCAGGTCATTCTGTAAAGAATTCTTCTTGTTCATATTATTCTTTCAGTGAAAATTAATATCTTGGAGATATTAATGACATCTGAGATTTGAACAACACTACATGTTGTAGAATCGTAGAATAATTTGAGCTGGAAGAGACCTTTTAAAGATCACCTAGTCCCTTCTGTGGGCAGTGACACCTTCCACTAGATCAGGTTGCTCAAAACTCCATCCAACCTGGTCTTGAACACTTCCAGGGATGGGGCATTCACAGGTTCTCTGGGCAACTCATTCCAGTGTTATATCACTCTGATTGTAAAAAACCCTTCTTTATATATAATCTAAACCTGCCCTCCGTCAGTTTAAAGCCATCACCCCTTGTCCTATTGCTACATGCCCTTTTAAAAAGTCCCTCTCCAGCTCTTTTGTAGGCCTCCTTATGATGCAGTAAGGAAGAGTACAAACCTCATTTCCTTGTATATCCAGTGAGATGTCCTACTCACTGGACCATGGTGCCTCCTCAGGTACATGGCTGGGTGTAGTTATATACACATCTGTAAGGACATACAGCTTCAAAGCAGCGCAGAAACAGCCCAGGCACCCCAACCAGACTCAGAACTGCCTAGCTGTGCGGCATGTGAAAAACATTAAAGGAGTGAAAAGGGGCCCTTTTCAATGACTTCCCTGGTAAGGGAATGATCTGGAAGGCAAATCTGTTGATTTTCTCTGAGATAAAATCTCGTGAACTTGGGTGTACTGATCCTATACCCCCTGCTGGGACAAGAGGCAGAAGCGGTGGTGCTTTGACCTGGGATCCACTTCTGCTTGGGCCTCCCATGTCTTCTCTTGGTCTTTCTCTGTCCTGGCTCCCTGGGAAATGGTGGCTTCCTGATCTCTCCATAGAACTGCTGTGTAACCCATACCTTGTAAATACTCAGTGGTGAGCAGATGCTGAAGGATGAAAACTTCCCTGGGCGAAGCCCTGAAGTGGTTGGCAAGAATAAGTCGATCGCCTGATTCAGCGGCAACAGCACTCCACCCTCCTTCTGTAAATGCTTCCCATCTCCTGCTGCCAGTCATTACAGAAATAGAGACTTAGCTTTTCTCAGGAGGATCTAAATGTCCTGGTTGCTCTTTGGTAAAGGGGATAGTTCTACAATTAATTATTAAGTGCAACTCTGGCTGGAGGAAGGGGCTGCAGAGATGTCAGAGTGAAAAGAGGAGAGTGTTTTAACCTTTCTGGAGCTCTCCTGCAATCGGCAGCAGGTTTGCCTTGTGGGTCCTGGCCAGTTCTTGTTCTACAGCACATCTTCAAGGCTGGCCAGCAGGGAATGGCCTCATGGGGACCCTGCCAATTTCCATGGCTCGTGGGCCCATTTTTTCTCTCTCCTTGGCAGCAGAAAAATGTTGCAAGGAAGCTGCTACCTACAACTCATGTTTTCATCCTGCCCTTATTCTCCTGAGCTGGATGGAAGGTCCTGGCTGCGCAGCTGTTGGCAGTAGGGGAAGAAGACTTGGAAAAGCAGTTGTAGGAACAGGGAGAAGATTTACCACCAGGCATGGTCTACTGCATATCGTGTTAGAATGGAAGTCCAGAGATCTGAGCTTTCATCATCCTGGATTATACGGGCAAAAGAGACTGCAGTGACCTCCTCACCCCATGCACTGGCCCTCATTCCTTAATGCCACCACGAGAAAGTTGCAGGGGCCCAGGAAATCACTGTATCAACTCATTTCTTGGTTTCTTCAGCAGTAAAATAGTATTCTGCTATGCTGAGGTCCTACAATGAAAGGCACTTTTCAGGGGCTGAAGTGGGAAAGATTAATTGTGCTGTCTTTTCCAGGTAGAATTGCTGAGGCAGACCCTCCACCGTATGTATCAGCACAGTCTGTACAGTATGGAATATTTACTACTGGACCCCATGTGCAGGAGGATTTTGCCCTGACCCTATGCTCTTCTTTTCAGATGGCTTAATTGTCCTTACAAAGAATACAGAGGAGGATATGTGAGACAAGGCTCAGTTCCATTAATTACTAGATGTCTTCTCAAGTCTGAGTGAAGGCAACATTGCAGATCACCACAGCACTCATCTGACCCTGCCCACCACTGGGGACCCTGCTATAGTACAGGCACTAAAGCCAAAGGTGTAATGCAGCTCTGGTTCAACTTATAAGCTGCCTAATTCTGTGTGAGGCTGTGCTTTTCTACTCAAGGAATGCTGCAATGAGTAGGTAGCTGAAACTTTTCTGATTTACCCATGTCTTAGCAACTGCAAAACAAGAATGTATAATTGCACTGCTTTGGTTCTTATATCCTTTTCACTGCATTACAATGGAGATGGTGTGTGAGACAACTCACCAGCACAGTGCCAAACTCAGCAAACAAGTAAACCAGGAATGATCTCCAAAGAGTTCATTGAGAAGAGAGCTTTTCCCAAGGTCCTCTCCAGTTTGTTTTCCTGTAACTATTGTCCAGTGATACCTTTGCAAGTGCCCTGAGACAGCCCCGGTGGTGGAAGCCTCTCTCTATCCTGCCATCAGTCACCTCACAGCTGAAGTGTGTAGCTCAGGGGTCAACTTCACATTAGGCTTTGGAGTAGCACAGGAGAGCTTCTTTCCTTGTTCAGACTATGGCCATGTCAGCCTCTGCACTTCTTTTTCTCTGTGTTTTGTTTCTACCCAAAATCCTTTCCCAGTAAGCGCACAGATTTGGGTCCCAGACACTTTCTCCAGTCTAGACTGCAGAACTTTGTACCTGAGCACAGCCATCCCACTGACCTGGCCTGCCCTGTCCACTGAGCTAACTCGAAATATGTCTTTCTGGATGAATCAAACCATGTCATCGAAGCATATTCACATGCTTTCCTCTTATCCTTAGCCAGCTGTCAGCAAATAGCTCAAAACTCAGGCTCCCTGGGGCAATGATTCCCAGCAGCACCGGGAGCACAGTTCCCCACTCAGTGCTTGAGTGAGGAACAGGAGGCTCACTCCTAAATCAGACCCTGCCTCACTGCTCCTCCTGCCTAACCTGCATGACTCTTATTTTTGTCCTTTAGCTTTTCTCTCTGTTCTTTTTTGTGTAGTTGTCACGAAAAGCTCCAGAGTTGCTTGTGATTCTGCACACCATGGTTTCAGAGCCATCATTCCCTTCAGCAGGGAAGGCTGTCCTGGGACCCTCAGGTTGCCGTGTATCTCTATGTCTGATTCACAGATTCTGGGGATAAGCCCTTTGCATTTGTGTCCCCTTGTTGCTCCTACCTGTGCAGTGTGGCTGGGGACAACTCCTCCCTCCCAGCAGCACCAGCAAAGACATAGTTTGCTGGGGGCTTTGGAGAATGAAGATCAGCCCAGGGTAGTAAAATGGCCAAGCTGACTTTTACCATTAAGCTGTCAGCAGGATGTGTAGAGGTGTTTAAATACTGATGCAAACGCAGAAGAAATGGTTGCCTTCTTCCAGAAGAGGTGAGGGATTTATGGTGTAAACCATCCCAGAGCTCTTTGCCAGTACTGTGCAGGTCACAGTTGTCTCTCCCTGATACAGCACATGGGAGGGAACCGTAGTGGTGGAAAGTCCTCATCTCCTGCCCACACAGACCCAGAGAGGTGAAACCCAAGTAAGACAATGCTTGGAGTGGCACAGAGAGATGAATTCAGCCTAGGGGTAAAAAATCCAATGGAAATACTGAGAGCTGGAGACTGAAACTTTCCTTGGGGTCTGGATGTGATTGGTTCTCCTGCAAAAGGGGACAGAAAGCTGCTGAACCAGAACTCAGCTGTCCGGAAGATGAAGCTTTGTTATTCAAGCCTCCCCACCAAAATCAAATATTTGCAAATGGAGGGAAACATTATTCCTGGGGATGTTTGCAGTGGGCTTCCTGCTGAGGTTTCTACCAGCAGCTTGTAAGTCTGAGCCAAAATCACAGGTATGAATGTTCTGGTATTGTTGTACATCCAAATATTCAATCCTCCCCATTGTGCCTAGAAGAGATGCTGAAGAAGCCTTCATTTGTCCCTCAACATGTTTTTCTGAATGACATCCGGGCATGACTGAACTTCTTGTTCCTGCTGCTTCTCTTAAGCCATTTGGGAAAGGGAGCGTAGAGGCACTGAGGGGGCTTGTATAAAGTGTGAAGGACAGGTATGAGCAGAGACAGGAGGATTAAAAACCTTAACCATTTTCTGGGCACTTTGGACAAAATGTCAACATCTTTGAGAGGGTGGAAATGAGAGTCAGGGTTTTTTTCCCCGAATCAGCTGCAAGTGCAAACTCCCAGTCAAACCTCAAGCACAACCCAGACTTCACTCGGGGTCAGCATCATGTCACCCCCCAAAGCCTTTCCTGTGGCCATTCTGACACTCCTACAGCTCAGGGGTTTTTCCTAAGCTCAGCTCTGGGCTGGCTGTCGGAGCACCACTGTGCCGCTTTCTGGCTCCAGCTGCTGTACCACATCTGCAAAGACAGGGCTCACCACTGGCTCGCCTTTAATTTCCTACTGCCAAAGTTTCTAATTATAGGCCTGTGGCTATCAGCCAGTCAACTCCATTTTTGAGGCTTGTTATTGGACTTCGGATGTCAGGCTGAATTTTTCCCAACTGTCCATAATAACAGTAATAGCTTGACTTCCACCATGAGACAATTAACCTTCTTAAAGTTTAGTGCCTCAGGCTGTGCCTCGAAAAGATTCCCTCTACAAAGCAGACAATTACCTTTACTTAATAACCTTTCTCTTTCTAATCTGATATTAGTGCCAAAGTAAATGTAAAGGGCAGTGCACTATGTCCCCTCTTAAGTACTTTAAATGCCTGTCCATGAAAGCTAATGAGCTGCCATTTTGCTTAATCTAGATTTGCTGTGGATCTAACAGTACTCTGTAGCATCTTCCTTTTTAAAAAAATCTGGAATTCAAGGATATGCTCTGTTTTAATTTGCATTGAAATTTTATGCTTGAAAAAAAGGAAAACTGATGAGGCAGGAAGAAAAATAAAAATGTCCAAATGATAAAACAAGACAAAGCACAGTCAGCATTGGGCAGCTGCTGTTTTAAGGCTGGTTTCAGTGGGAAGTGGTGTCAGTATCTGTAAAGCAGGAACAAGTTGCAGCCCCTCCTGTCGACTCCAGTGCAGACGTGGGATGGGAAGACAAGGTTGGACAGTTTTCCTGTGCATCTCTCTGTCCCACCAGCCAGGAGCACTGACCTCTTCTGCAGCAGACCCACAGCACAAGCACAACTGCTCAGTGGATGCAATTTCTTCGTGGATTGCTGCTCATGGTAATTAATATGTACAGCATTAGTAACTGTGAGACATAAAATGCTCTCTCAGCAAAGAAGTTATTGCTCTGCTGACCCTGTATTTTGCACTTTCAGTGAGGGTTCTCTAAAAATATTGAAAATCGCTCAAAAATTTCTGAGATAAAGGTGAAGCTCTATCATGTAAGCAAACACTATTTTCCCAAGAATGCTAGCTAAAAACAGCAACAAAAAGCAACTTTAAATAACCCAGGAAAAACAGGGCTTCGGCTGCTCTTAGCAAAGATGCCTAATTCCTCTCGAACTCTCAAATCTACATCTCTGGATGCAGAGTTTTTCTGCACACTGCAGAATGGTGCTTTCATTTGCTTTATGTTCACGCCCCTGTCCGTTGCCTGCTGCTGAGCCAACATTTACTCTCTTCTCGTAAGAGTGCTCTGGTTTCATCATCTCAATATAATGAGGTTTGTATTATTTTTTTATTATAATAGAAGCAGCCTCAGGTCTTAATCAAGATATTGGGCTAATTGCTATGGAAACCTAATTAGGCAGACCATGTCTCAAACTCTGTAAATATTTATACATGCACTTAACCGTCTGCATGCAAGCCAACCCACTCTGGCCATGGGAACGGAGCTTTGCACATGCTGAAGTGTTGATAGGGGTGGGAGTCTCCTTTAAGACAAAGTTTAGCTGTGCTGCAACAAGTAGAGAGGAGCGTGTAGCGGTAATCAGATTGGGATCCTGTGAGTGCAGATGAGGCTCAGATCAGATAGGAGCTGGGTTATGGGTTTGGGTTAATAGCTGTACACAGCTTTGGAGCTGCTGCACTTTTTTAATTACGTTGTAGAATAATAATTAAAAAGTATGTGAGTCAGTGTGCCAGACAAAACATACATAGAGAAATACAGGGATATATGAAGTCTCCTTGGGCAGAGTAAACTAACAGGTGTCCTGTGACATTTCTCAGCATAGCATTTTAAATATTATTTGAAAAACATTCTTTAACTCAATTTTAGAACTGGTTTGCATGCATGAATCAGTTCAGATTTACATGTTTATTGCAGCAGAGAGAAAATACAGTGTTAGCTTTGGTACAAACACTTTATACCGCTAAGGTATTAACTTTAGAAGCTGAATATATGGAACTAATCAAAACCCTTTCATAAACAGATTAATGAGGAGACAAAAATGCACAAGTACAAGCTGCTAGGCTTTGCACAATCCCATCTTCTACAGCATATTTATTTATTTATTTAAGTTAACAAGTATTCTAATTGGTTTTGTTATGTCTCAGTTTTGGTGAGGTGAATTTGTTAAACACAAAGAGCTGCTGGCAGATAGAAATACAATAATGTAGCTGGAGATCCCAGCATGAAAGTCCATGTCCTGATGCTGATCTTTTATTTAGGGTTTTTCTCTCTGTCCTCTGTGTTTTCTTCATCCTTATGTCTGAGCTCTGCTCCTTCATGTGCAGCCCTCAAATTTTTTGTGAAATATTTGGTCTCCAAGGTGGGAACAGAGGTAGAGAACAAGGACATTTAATTTTGCATAACCAGTGTGACAGCATCCAACCAAGAATAGTAGTTTATCTGCCACAAAAGCTGAGGATCCCCTTCCCAAGACTTTCTACTCAAGCACGTTGTCCATTTAATGTCGTTTACTGCTCGTAAATAACCTTGTACATAGAAAGCAGTGAAACACTCCAAGAAAAAGAATGAAAACAACCCCAAAAGCAAAATCAAAAGAAATCACCGTGACCTGCTTATAAACCCTGTGCTCGAAGCAGAGGGGGACAGACAGGAGATGGGGCTGCTCAGAACAAACGTTTCCTGTGCTGGCTGAGTCACTGCAAGGTTCAGCAGCGCAGTCCTGCTGGGGATGTCTCGCTCCCCATTCAGGACTGTAAATTTCCTTCCTGAGTTTGTTAGCAGCAAACAATGTGTGTAAAAAACCAAAAACAACAACAATAAACCAACAACAAAACACTCAGGCCCACTATAACTGCTGGTATTATGCAAAAGAACTAATGCATAAGCAATCTGCTGCATTTGGAGGAACGTGCAACGTGACACAAGCCATCGTAGAAAAACAGGCAGCAGCTCTTTCAAACCTGGAGATAAAGAAGGGATCTTAACAGGGCTGGCAAAAGATTTTCCATTCAACACTTCTCTTTTAACTTGGCTCTTGAGTAACCTTATTTTTTAACTCCAAAGTTATGTCATTTCTGTACAAAATGTCAACTTCTTAACTAAACCAACCAAACAAGAATCTCCTCTCTCTTTGCTAATCTGAATAATTTTGACCCTGGGAAAATGTCAGAAGATATGTCTCAGCGAATTTTTAGTTCACATACACCAAGTCCTCATCAGATTCCAAGGACAGATTTCCCACCTGCAGTCCTAACTCCAGGAAGAGCTCCCAGGAAAAAGGGATTAATGGGCAGGAATGCCCGTGCTGCACGGGAAACCAAATCTGAGCAGGACAGCAGGCTCTGGGGGAGAATGGGGCTAAGCATCCTGGAGCTCCAACTCCAGAGACAGCAAGCCTTAATTGCCATATCCTATCTTTCAGGTTTTCACTGAGATACCAAATTTTTTCTTGTATGGAAATTACATTCCAATCACTGTTGAAGTTAAGCCTTAACCTAAGAAACTTCCAACTTTTCTTTGTAGCTGTCTCTTTTATATTTTGCCCAAAGCTTCAAGAAGAAAGAAAAAAAGACATGGAATTCAGAGAAACTTGGTATTTCTCATGTTTAAAGGGGGAGTTTGTCATTTTAAAGTGAGCTTCTCTTTATACGTCAGAAAACAGAGTAGCAGAAGTGACAACAAAACACAAAGATATTTTTTGATTTGCAGTTCACTGTGAAGAGTTGTTTTCACCCTCTCCCCCTTCTCCCTTTAGGAAGAAGTGTTAAATTAGCAATGAAAACAGCACATTAGCTGACAGGTACTGCAAATAATCTAATCATGAGACAGCATTAAAAAAACCTATTCAGCATGTTGTGGATGTTGGGGTTATTTTCTTCAGCAATTACATCTGAGGAAAGCTCTCCTTAGATATTTAATGGGTTGCAGCTAAAGAATTTTTAAAGCACATTTCAGAGCTGATGGAATTGAAAAGGATCAAGTATTTCTTAGTCACTGCTAAGTTTTACAATTGATTATGGCACATCCCAAGTTAAGCTCCTTCAGTAGGAAGCTGGCAATGCCTAACACCAAATGCTGCAAAGGAGAGTCTGTGTAGGCATAAAAGGAGAACACAGTGCTGGGCATCGTGAGTAAAAAGCCTTATTCAGCCAGGGTCCAAAAGTGGCTTTTTTAATGCTTATTTTTAACTAACTGTGAACTTCTGCAATAGGCACAGAGTGCTACTTCGCTCCTTAAATAGCCGCAATGACGAGCTGGCACTCGCTTCTGTTACTATGTGAATTTATGGAGCTGTTGTCACCATGCTTTGTTAGAGGAAATATATGATGGTTCTGTCTTAGGGACTGGACACCTATAATTCTCATTTTCTTTGGCTGCTCATAAATCCCTGCTGCTCAGCCACACCATTATCATACTCGGGTTGCTGCTCTAATCCCCTCGCCGGAGCGAGGCTATCGCAGCGCCTTGCAGGGGAAGCGCTGAGTCACCAGTATCGCTCCAGTGGAGATGGAATGCTGCACAGGGCTGGTGACTGCCTGCGCTGCAAAGGAGGTTCAGGCATGTACATCTGCTTCAGGGGCATGCTGACAGATACATAGGCGGATGCTGAAAAGGCACGGGGTGCCTTGGAAATGCCACTTCTCTGTGTGGGTTTTTCTATCTTGGATAAGGTTTCATGGGATTTTGGTGCCTGACTGGCACCAAGGCAAAGGGACAAGCTTTGCTTTTCGATTTCCTCTCTAAGACCCAAGAAGGGGCATTTGCTGCTTCTTGCTCTTTAGAGCAGTACTTGGCTTATTGGACCACAAGTCTTATGAGAAGGAGTTGAGAGAGCTGGGATTGTTTAGTCTGGAAAAAAAAGGAGGCTGGGAGGACCTTATGACACTCTATACCTACTGGAGGTTGTAGACAGGTGGGGGTTGGTCTTTTCTCCCACCTAAGAAGTGATAGGTCAAGAGGAAATGTCTTCAAGTTGTGCCAGGGAAGATTTATATTGGATAGTAGGAAAAAATTCTTCACTGAAAGGGTTATCAAGCATTGGAACAGGCTGCCCGTGGAAGTGGTGGAATCCCCATCCCCAGAAGTGATCTGAAAACTTAAAAATATGGTGTTTAGAGACAACACTTTAGTGGTGGACCTGGCAGTGTTAGGTTAATGGTTGGACTCGATATTAGCAGCCCTTTCCAATCTATTCTGTTCTATTCTATTCTATTCTATTCTATTCTATTCTATTCTTCCAATCTCCACGCTTTTTGCTCAGGCCAATGCACCAGCTACACAGGACTTGGTTGTACTTAATTTGTGTGCATAAAGCCCTGCCTTGCCCCTCAGGCCTCCGACAGATGACACTCGAGCAGTGTGAGATCCTTTGTTGCTCAGACATCCTCAGTCTCGCTGGGCTCAGGATGGGTTTGATCATGCTGGCTGCCCTCTCGGTCCCCATGCCTTTGCTGCGGCTCTACTTTTTGTCTAACGCCAGAGCCACTCCATGCACGGCAGCTCTCACTGCCTCTGGCTTTGCTTGTCGAGTCAGTCCCTTCCTTCTGTCTGCTCCTACGGCCTCCAAACCTCTTTCATCTTGCCCTGCCACGCACTGCAGCCGCCTTCTTTCATCTTCTCCTCTGTGCCTGTGGGAATGCCCTTCTGAAGCCTGTGGTCAGTCTCATCCAAATTGCTCTCTGAGGAGCCCCAGTGCTGCTGCTGCACCTCGTGTGGCAGTGGGTGCCTCGCCGAGCCCCACGTTGGCCCACGCCGTGCTAGTAGTGACCACCACTCTCTTGCCTGACCCCCAGGAAATTATTGCCCTCCCCCGTGCCTCTGTTTCTCTTTCTGACTTTCATCTTCCTTTTTTTGTTCTGGCCAGAGGCTGCTGTGTGTGAGAAGCCTGACGGTACCACGACAGCCCGGTCTCAGCTGGGAACGCTGCCGTAACACGGACCATAACTGCAGAGCTGTGAGCCATGTCCCTGCTCTGTCCCTCGTCTGCATCAACCACACCTGGCCTGTCTCTCATGTCCACTGTTTGGAGATAAATTAGCCCTCCCAGGGAGGTTTGGGTTCTGTGGCTACTCCTGTACCTTTGTGGGAACAGCAAAGACTGAAATGTGGCTGTTTTATTCCCAGCATTGGGATGACTGGACTGGGGGTCTTGGCCCCATGTTGGAGACAAGCGGGTAAGCTATATCCACCCGTGACCTGGCTGGCAGCCCAGGAGCCACCAGGAGCAGCAGTTGGGGGTTGGGAAAGCACTGAGTTGTTGTTAGGTGAACTCCTATTTCTCCAGGTCCTCTCAAGGTTCCCGGAGAGCTACTGAGCATATGTGACTCATCCCAACAGCTTGCAGAGAGCAAGGAAAGCCATGCCTGTAGGAAGGAAAAGTCCTGAGGACAGACAGCTACCACAATCATTGCCTCATGAAGCTTGTAGCTCTCAGGAATGATGCTGTATTCTCTTGAGTGGATCCTGCAGGGACTCTTATTCATAGCCATCACCACAAGGTCTCCTAGGACCATATCCCTGCAGCAGCCATGCACCGAGATGCCATGCAGCTTTGTCAGCTGTTGAGTGTCCCCTCACCCTCTGAGGGGCTCAGGGATGTCCCCTATCCAAGCAAGCATGGAGAGAGTGGATGGAGACACGGAGTCTCTGTCCTCTTCCCCCAGCACTGTGTGTCAGCCCATTGCGCTGGAAAGTGGTCTATTGATCAGGAATCACTGCCAATTACTTCCCGGAGAAGCAAGCAGTGACTGAAGCAAGGTTTGTGCCTTTGAGACATACTTTCCTCCCTGGGGCCGAGCACTTATCTCCTGCTCCACCATCAGAGCAAGAGGGAAGGGCATAAGCCAGCCCAAGGCTATTGTTGCTTTCTAAAAGGCAGAATGATGGAGATGGCCAATGATGGGCACCCACTGGAGGAGCTTAATCCCTGCTCATCCCATTTTGACAATAAAATTACACGTTTTGATAACAAAAGCTTCCACCTGGAGAGCTCATGAAAACACAGGGAAGTGCTCGTTCTAGGCAGGAATTTGCTCTACTATTCTGCTCCTCTGGAGCTTTCATAAGTAGGTTTCTTTGCTACCACAACATAAAGAACACCCCTTTCATAATGAATTGCCTTCAACTACTGTGAGCCAAGTTTAGGGTTTGGTGTTTTTTGGTTTTTGTTTGGGTTTTTTTTGCTTTTGTTTTTTTAAATGTGGGAGCATAGAAAATTAAATCTCTGTTGGATTTTTTTAAGCAATTATTTTAAGCACTGTGAATAAACAGGGAGTGCCTTACAAACACCTGTTATTTTTCCCATCGTGAGCTTGGCTGCCGCTGAACAGTCAGAAATGCTGCTTTTTATAGGATCGAGTGTGTTTATCTGGCAGAGAAGAATAGTGTTTGTTTTCACCACAGAATAATGCACTGGGTGCTGTATAAAGTGCAGCACCAACCTTTATTGAATAGGCGGCGTGTGTTCTCTGGCTTCCTCCTGGTTGCTGACAGATTGGTGAGATTCAGTTGCTTCCATCACAAAAGAGGCACCTGAGACCTGGGCTGCAGGAACTGGGGCCATTTCACTACCTACTTCTCAGAACTTCTGGGTTTGCTGTGGAGATGAGCTGCAGCATAAGAATTGATTCAGATCTGGCTCTCAGCCACCTTCTGAGGAAATTGGGGGATGCCAAGTCTGCACTGACAAACTTCAGTAGGAGTAAAGTCTGCCTCAAAGTCTGTATTCCCAACATGCATTGAAAAAAAAGGAAGATATGGAAACAGTTCTGATAGATCGTCATGATCAACTGCTTCTTCCTTACCCCTTTTCCCTATCTCCCTGCCTAGATGCTGCAGGCTGACAGTACCATGGGGACAGGGTGAAGGTTGCTGCCCATACCAGTGCACAAGCAGAGCAGTGCAGGGACCTGAGGCAGAGGGATTACAGCAGCAGTTGGTTGGCTGAGCTGACCTGATTGAGCTGACACTTCCTTCTTTTCCAGCCTTAACCTTTGCTGAAGGTTGTCACCTCCCCTCGCCTGTCTTCCCTCTGGGTGGGGGGATGCTACAGAGCAGCTGAGCAGGAACCTTTCGAGCAGGACACAGCCTGAAGGAAGGGAAAGAAGAGGTCAGAGTTGGCTGGGACTCCATAGCAGATGAGACAAGGCACAGGGCTGACAACAATGGATTTGCAGCATGCACTTGGCATTTCAGGTCAGGCTTGAGGTGACCTGACCAGTGACCATTCCACAGAGACAGCCGAGATCTTTTGTCCTCCTTCCCTCAGGTAGCAACCAACCACCAGTGTTATTTTTCAAGTACACGTCTCAAGACAGCAAGACTCTCTAACGAGCTAAGACAAGCATCACATTAGCCCCTAGCAGGGATTATTTTAGCAGGGACACTTGCAAAGCTCTGTTGTAGCCATCCAGCAACTGCTCTGCCTCCTGTGTTTTGCTAGTTGTTAGCATGGGAGGAAGTTTTTTACTAAATTTCCTTGCTTCTCTGGAGTTTCCCATAAATGAAGGCACATTATGAAGTTCAGTTAAAGACCAGAAAGAAAGCACAAGCAAGAGGTGAAGGGACACTCGGATTAACTGACTCCCGTTGGTGCTTGTGCTTTTGAGCAGTTCAGATAACCATGTGGCTGGTTTTCTCCCTTCTCCTGCTGGTCTGTTACTGGTTCTGCACTGGACCTGTGCTCTGCCAGTTGAGGTGCCTGAGCAGAATGTGGCGTGGGGAGAGGACGGGAAGAGGATGCCACGTGTGAGGCAGAACAGAGGTTTGCACACCAGACTTGCCGGTTTAGCAAAGCACTGCAAGTCAAGCAAGCCTGGGCTCTGAAGAGCTGAGAGGGAGGCAAAGAAATCTTACCATTTTTACTCCTGCTGTTGCTCTTTAAATGTGTGAGCATGTAGGCAGCCAGCCTGCACTGCTCACTCTGAGCCTCTGCATGGTGAATGGGGACACTCAGAAACCTTCACCAGCTCTTGGGTAGTGTCAGAAAGGACGTTTCTAGTGGTTAAGGTGTAAGACAGGTAGCAGAGACCAGGATTCCATCCCAGGCGTTGTTACCAGTAAACTGTGAGTGAACAAAACCCTCAGGCCAAAATTTTCATTGCCCTGCCCTTCTGAAAATCAGGCCACGAGTTGCGTAAATATGGGTGTAGGTACCTAGCAGTAGGCAGCCAGTTTGGAACATTTTGGCTTTAATCCCTGTGCCTGAGTTACCTCATTTATAAAATGGGGATAATTCTTTGCTACCTCGAGGGATGCTCTGAAGCACAAGTCTATTGGTGCTGGTAAAGCATGTCCCAGCTTGCTGGGTAGCTATTATTCTATACTTGACAGAAATTGGATATGGCAGAGCTGAACAAGTGCTCTTGGTGTAGTTTTCTCTGCTGCCAGTGGACCGCCTTTGAGTCACAGTTCCTCCCCCAGCAGAGAGACAGAGTGGACCAGGTACACTTCTGGGATTGCCACATCTCCAGGCTGCAGCTTTAAAAAAACCCAAATATCCCAATAGCTCTGCCCCTGCCTGTCACTGCTCCAGGGTACTCAGACTGGACACAGGACATGCCTCTTTTCCCCCAGGGAGGGAAACAAGAGTTGCCAGGACACTGTGTTGGGTGGCTTTGGAAGCTCCTTCTGTTAGTAACAAATTGTTTTTATATCTTCTGAAGTTTACATGGTTTGCTTTCATGTGACATGAACTCAACACCTCTGCTCCAGGGCCAGACTTGTCTAGTAGTCAATTAAAAGACCAAATTGATTCAGGAAAGCTCCAGATTTGGACACTTTTCTTCTGGGATAAAAGAATGTCTTCCTTTACCTCCCATGAGCCGTTGATATCAGGAAGCTTTCCATCAATAATTACAATATTGAAAAATCTTTAATTCAGTCCATGATTTCCACATCATTTTCATAGTCAGCAGCAAGACACTCTTTCCAATAGAACTGTGCTCCTTGCTCCCAGAAACTTATTTCAGATATTCCTAGGAGAAACATGGATGATGCATCACTTTATGCTAAGAAACACATATTTATATTTCAAAACCTCTAATGCAACACAGTTCTTATTTGCACAATGCTAGCAGAACAAATACCTCAAAATATTGCACTTAGAGTCACTTCCAAATTTAAATCATAAGACGCAGAGAACAAGATTTTTTAATTGAAAAACTGGCTGCTTGGTTTTCATCTTCTGTCCTGTTGGAAACTAAAGCAAAGGGGAAATCTTGGGAGAAGCAGGCTATCCTAGGATTTTCTCTTTGGACTCATCCTCAGGGTGACGTGATTAAAGTTTGGGTGCCTATCTTCAGTGACAGCTGCTGTATCCTCTGAGTTACAACCCTCAACATAATGACAAACGAACATCCATGCCCACCTTTGCACCCAACTGGTTTCATATCAGGTAGTTTCACTGCCCACACATAGGTTAGATAAAAGAGGAGTCTTCGTTTCTTTTGCAATCCTCTTACCTCCTCAGAAACCTTCCGCAATCTGCATTGTCTTGAACAAAGGGTGAGCTAAAAGATGAGTGGGATACTTCATTATAACCTCTGGCTGTGCAATGAGTCACACCTGTGATTTTGAAATGCAAAATAATAAATTAAGAGGGCAGTAGTGAGATTGAGCTGACAACCCGATAATAAAAATACTGGGCAACTTGTCAACTTCGGCTGAGCAACTAAAGAACGACACTTTTTGCCAAGCACAGGCAAATGAAAGGCTCTCTTTGCTGCACGGGTGTCATATTGTGGCCAATAGCAATGTCTAGTGGTTGAATAAAATGTGAACACTGACTATATTTTCTAGAGCCAAGTTCTCTTTTTGCCCTCATGGAGGAGGAAGGTTGGCATCTAGGAGTCTGAAGTAAAGACTGAGAGCTGGGACTCTGTCTTATGCCAACAGAAAAATCTCTATGACTTAGTTTACCTAAATGCAGATTTTATAAATGGGGTTTAGAAAAGTTTGATTGCTATTAGCCTGATTTTCAGAGGGAAGGCACTCATAAATATTTTTTATTCATTTATCACCACATACAGTCATCTCATCAGCCATCAAACTGTCAAACTCTTTTCTTCATTCACTTTATTTGCTCAGAGTACATGAGTGTGCAGTGTGGGGCGGTCCAGCTGCCTGAGCCAGCTCAGTGTACACAGCTCTGCAAAGACTCTGTGCAATGTATGGCCAACAATGCAGGGCACAACTTCTAGGGGTAGCTTTGCAGGAGAAGGAACAGCAAAATGCTATCCTCCCACCATCATCTGGGTTCAGCAACTTAACACCCTTTACATGGTGATGCCTTTTCATACAACAAAAGAGAAAACAAACAAAACCACACAAGCAACAAAAAAACACCAAACAGAATTTGTGTAGGAATCAGGGCCTTTCCTCATGGAAAGAAAAAAGAAAAGGAAAAGACTTGTCACCAACATGTCTTCTCCTTTGGGTGACTATATAGATAGGTATTTGCTACCAGGAAAGCCTCTGTTGTTCTGGGTAAAGAGCTCACTCTCTTTGTCGGTGAGGGGGAGGAGTGCTCTCAGTGTTTCTTCGGAGAAAGGTGGGGCTGCAGCTGTGTAGATGAGATGTTCACGTGGAGGTTTGGCATAACCCAACATTGTCATCAGGACAAAACATCCTCAGATCAAACAGAAAATTTCTCAATGGAGTAAAATCCCTACTGGAAACATGTACAGAAAGCTAATCTCAGTGGCAAGGTGGGAAAGCTCCTACCAGGATGACAAAACTTCTGGATTTTAGAGCAAAACATAAAGTTTAAAAAAAGTGCAAAGTCTTCTTTCTCTTTTCCTATCATTCCAATAAACATGGTGGTAGGGAACAGACATTCTGGTATGAGGTAGAGCCACTGTGTTGCTTGTAAGTGGGCAAAGTACAGCATATCTTACTTTTTGGATGCTCTGAGTGGGATCTC
Source organism: Lophotriccus pileatus (assembly GCA_035583135.1). Taxonomy (NCBI): domain Eukaryota; kingdom Metazoa; phylum Chordata; class Aves; order Passeriformes; family Tyrannidae; genus Lophotriccus; species Lophotriccus pileatus. The sequence continues at coordinate 10,213,045 of JAWWES010000011.1, forward strand.
TTCGCTTCTGAGCGTTGCTCAAATAAAACAAAGCACTGGAGTTTTTGCCCATCACTACAACTGCACATTCCGTTTCATGGTGTGACATCTGGGATGAGTTTGTGTAAACTCTAATGTCAGAAATAATGACATTTCCAGCCGATGGTACAGCAGCGACTGAACTGCCAAGGATGTACCCGTTTGTAGCAGCTCTGAGTTGGAGGATGGCTCAGGGACTGGATACCTGATTTCTTTGCACATACAAGAGCCTCTGACCCAATCAGCACTATTCCACTGGTCATTTTTCTGTCCTCGCTTACAGAGCTTGTAAGGATTTAGCTTGCCAGGCGCTGGATACTGAAATGACAGAGACAGATCTAGATTGCACTAGTTGGCAAGTGGAGCGCAGCATTTTTAGCAGGAAGTATATCTTTTTATATTGTAGTGAGATAATTGATGTATTACAGTAGGTCAGCACTGTCTTGAGGGATTTGGGGCAATGGGGCAGTCTGTATCCCAGTGTCATTCACAACCTCATGTTCATATTACATCCTGCAGTAGTACATGCCTGTGCCTATATTTTATAAAAACCAGCTCCAGGTCAGGATGCCAAATTGCTCTTGAAGCAAGTGAATCTGGCAGCAAGAAAAGAGCTTGGGCCATCTTCTTGGCCACAAAGTGGTGATGGAAAAGTAAACAGGACAGATGGCAGTTGCTATAACAGACACCTGGCACTGCTAAGCTCTGCTCTGTCACTTTACCCAGTGAAAACCTTAAGAAAAACCCCCACTTCCACAAGCATGTTCATGGATTTAATCCAGTGGGACCTAGGACCTAGAAAAATCCAGACACATGTCCATAGTGAACAACCCTTTAGAAGGTGTCATTGCTACAATTGCAACCTGTTATCTTTAACTCCTCGATCCGAATGACCACATACTTATTTACATCCATCACTATGACCAAAGACCTGAATTTGTACTCTTAAATATGCAGTGAGGCATGCCTCTTTCTCCACTCTGCTGCTTGCCAGGGAATGCATAGATAAAGCAAGGTGCTCCCTTCTGTCACCAGGGACAATGTGCTCTTATTAGTCAATAGCTGCTGGCAAGCCCTGGAGGCTGGACATGCTTCTCGTTTCAGCAACCTGGAGCGAACATGGAAAGCACCTGGCTACAAGGGCTGTAAACAAATAGAGACTTGACTGGGAGTTGCCACATAGCACAGGAGTTTAAATGATACACAAAGCAAGACACCTCCTCTTACTAAGGAAAATTCAAGCCACCGTTTGTCCCTGCATGGTTCTGTTTTCCAATGCCAGCACAATGCCAATCCCATCAAGAGACAGTTCGGGATGGAGGATTCGCTGGGCCTGATGCAATGTTCTCTACCTGGGATCAGATTAGTCCTAACTCAAGATCTTATGCAAATCCGAGGCTGAAGGAAGCTTGAGAATGAAATAAGAGAAAATCCCCCTGATCAAGGTTGCTGATAAAAGCAGCCGCCTCCAGGTGATGAGCAGCACCGCCTACAGCCTGGCTGCTGGCGTGCCAGGCTGGGCAGGGGCTCGGGAGGCTAATGACAGTCCAGCACACTGAGTGTGCCCATCAGGTAGGAGGATAACAGGATGTTGTCCCATCCCACGCACAGAAAGGCTCTATGTGAGCAAGCAGGAGGCCATGCCAAAAACGCGGACAGAGGCAAACGCAGATTTCACATTGTATGTGGGGAGTGCTGGGGCAGCTGTACTGATGTCCCCGCTGTAATGGCTGTGTGAAGGGGCTGAGTGTAGGCACCCTCCATTTTCCCAGGCTTGCTAGATATCCTCTGTTCAGTGCATTATACATCTGCTTCCTAGTGTGGCCAAGATTCGGGAGTTAAGAGGGTCTTCAGGGTGACTGTGCTTCCCACCTGCTTACAGACAATACTCACAGAGCATTTACTGCGGTGTCCCTTTGGTGGGAAGGTATCTACTCCAGTTATCCCAATTATTAGGAATGAAACCAGGTCCCACAATTTGTTTCACACAAGCTGATAAATGCCATTCAAATGGCAGCACCTTCTCTCCCCTGCCCTCGATGCACAGGATACACACTGCAGTGAAGTACAAAGCACCGCAATTGCAGAAACAACTTCTAGTAGCCACTGTGATCCCTGATAATTACTCTTCTTAACCTTCCCTGCTGCCTTACAGATGCTTGATGGCTGCTCAGCAAAGCCAACTGCATGTCCTACCTGCGCAAGACTTTGGTATCTGGTATCAGTGTGACTAAGACCGACTTGCAGGTTCTGTCACTTACCATTCCCAAGAAACTTTCTCCCGAAGGCAGTCAAGGCACAGGGCTGCCACGGCAGGTATTTTGCCCAATTAAGCAAGTGAGCAGTGCTATGTGGCTGGTTGACATTTAGAGCAGAGTAGAGGAAGACAGATTGCGGGAAGATGTTGAAACGTTGTTTGTGTTGGCAGTGGATGGGGTTGCGAAAAAGCCCTAAGAGAAAGTAACAAACAAAGGGTGTGTCTGGAAAGGAGGTTTAGTTCAGAAACTTTTGCACAACGTGCAAGCAACACGTGCAACAGCCAGGTGATTCAGAACTGCCTTTCCTACGCTCTTGTGACCTAAATCCCCCAACAAAAGGGACTAGTATGTGTAAATACAGCAAGAGCCTCCTGGCCTCTGGACCTGGTTTTCCAGGAAGAGCTCTTCCTCCTTGCCCTACAGAATGACACACTTAGGTGCAGCATGAATGTTTTTATGGTTGTGTTTGGAGACTCAGGGACTGTTTAAGACCAGATGTGGGAGTAGTGGCCCAGTATTTTAGTTTTTGCGTGTCTGGGTCTCTTCTAACAAAAAGCTTCTCTTTACATTGCCTCTTGCAAGTCAACTCTTGTATGATTATTTTAGATTGTTTCAGGTTTTTTTTCCTCCAGAATAGGAAACAGCTTTAGTTTGCTTGGAAGAGTGGAAGGTTAGTACTTCATGTGTGTGATGTTTTCATAGGATCATGGAATGGTTTGGGTTCTAAGAGACCTTAAAGATCATCTTGTTCCAAAGCACTCCCATGGGCAAGGCTGCCACCCACTAGACCAGGTTGCACAGGGCCCCATCCAACCCCTCGAGTATGTCCAGGGATGCTTTAAGAAGTATTGTGTTAGTCCGAGCTTCTAAAAGAGCACAGCAGGCAGAATCAGCAATACCTCTTGGTTACAGGGAAAATGTACTTTGCAGCTTCTTTCGGAGCTCCAGGAACTAAGTGCAGGTGTTCCCTGGCCCTTCATTTCAACACACAGTTATTGTTCCATCTGCTGTGGGAGCTCCTCTATAGCACGCTGCTGTGTCACTTTACAGTAAATTTTGAGGCCATGTTATTTCCTGGGAGGAGTGTCCGTGAGATGTCCATGAGTTTTTTAATCCCTTTGGGACCTGTTAAGAGGTCAGTCATTGCTTTCTACCATTATGGACAGCCTTTCACCCCATCTTGCAAGGCCAAGAGGAGATCACACTGTGATGCTGACTCAGTGCTACAGAGAGGGATTCTGTCACCAGGCACTGATGAGGCAAGATGATGCAGTGATGTCATGAAGGTGGAATCTACATATCCTGTTGGAATAAACAGACAAATGCCAAGTCAAGCTTCTCCATAATCTCTTGCATTCTTAGATGTTTTCTCCATTATTCGTGATTCAGCCTTTGAGGCACCTGGTATTTGTCTGGTTTTTTCCCACTACTGAATCATGTTCTCATTTGCACATTATTCCTTGTCTGAATTTCCCCAATCAGTGTCTAGATAGACATTGCTGTTTTGCAAGGAATACAGGTGGAAAAGAACATTTTTACTCCTGAGGATCTCAGAAGCTTTTCTGAGAGGCAGAAAGTTTGCTCCCTTCTTTGAACAACATACAGACTATCAAAAATCAGACACCAGCATGGGCAGGGATAGGAACACAGTGTGTAGGAAACACAATATTCAGGTAGGGCAGCCAACACAGTGCTCAACTGGGTCTTAGTCTCTATAAATCAGTCAGATGTCTTGCAGGCAGAACAGCACAAATAAGGTCTCCAGAAAACACTCAAATCCAGTAAAAGAAGAAACTTAATGAAGCATGGTGTGTACTGAGGTCAGTGAGGAGGAAAGCAGAAGGACATTAACATGAGAATAGTAATTTATTAAAACCCTGCAGACCTGAGAAAGAAGAGTAGGAATTGTTGATTTCAGAGATCATGTGCAACAACTGCCAGACAGGGGACTTCCCTTCTTCTCTCCTGGAGTATGACCTCCATTCATACTTTAGCTGCTCTGGTTTATGTCTGTATGTTGTGGCTCCAAAACCCTCAGAGCTGACTTCGTCTGCAATATTTTTATGTAATGCATTTATTTTAACAGCTTCCCTACATGGACTGTGTGCAGTTCTTTGGGGACAAGGCCATTTTTCAAAGTTAGTGCTGCGGAGACAATAAAAAAGAGCTAAAAGAGATTAGAGTTTTGACTCTTACTATATATCAGGGAAATCTTACTGGAAACCTCAGACAGATGCACAGTAAAAAGGCTAAGCATGCTGCTTCTATGATATATTTGCCTGAAATTGCTAGAAGACTCATATAACTTTTCCCTGTTTGCACTTCCGAAACAGATTGCTTCACTTCTTGATCCAAAATTTGAGTAGTTCATGCTTGAGAAACTGCAAACCAAGGGGCATTGGCTGATAACCACGTAATTGTGCTACTTTTTTGTTCTTTTTTTTTTTATTTTATTTTAAGTTGACAGCACATAAATCATTGTAGCTTTCCAGATAGTTTTACTGGCAGAGCTCTGCTCCCAGTATTTAAAGGCAAATCTTGCAATATGAGGACTGAATATCAGCAGAGCCATGGTCACTATCACTGTAAGCTTAGCTGGCAATAAAAGGAGGTTAAGCCAAATTGCATCAACTGCAGGCCTCTGTACAACAAAGCCACACTGGCTTTGTTTATTATGGGCTAAGAGGGAGCTCATGGAGAGTTACCACAGCTCAGCTGATATGTGGTAAGTTGCTAAGCTGGTAAGTCTTGAGTCCCTATTTTCTGATTCGGATCTGACACAGGAAATGGAAGACAATAATTAATGAGTGGAAGAGGAGATATGGCTTTACAATAGAGAGAGATAGTGAGATAACCTTATTACATATTTCATTGGATCTTTTACCAAACAGATGATAGACTCATTATAAAGGGTGCACAGAACAAAGGAAACATTGACATTTAAAGAGATTGGGCTCCGGAAAGCAGCCACAGAATTGGCATGATGGGTTTCCGTGACTTTTATGTTTAGCTTTCGGGTGCAGGAACAGCTTTGTGTCTATTAGACCTGCAGATTGTTGCAATGTGGGACTTACACTGATTTTGAGTCTGATGAGATTTTAGTCTTGAGGTAGGCTAATGTTCCTTTCTCCATCTCTTTTTTTCTTTTTCTTTTTTTTTTTTTTAATAAACCTTTTCCATGAAGGCCAGGTAGCAGCAGCCTCTCCTCCATTGTTTTCTTTGTTTGGTTTTTCTCACATGCTCACAGGGTAGGGCTGCTTTTCCCACTATGCTATTGCAGCTTCAAAGCTGCCTTCACACAGACTTATACTACTTTAGTTCAATCAGTGTGAACTTTTGCATTTGATGATCTACATTATCTGTAGAATGTCTTATCCTTGTTCATTTACAAAAAAACCTCTTCTAACCAACTAGAGCTGAAAAAACAGCTCTATTGATACTTAGAGGGTCTCCACAGCCTTGTGCTCTGATTTAAAACTTTTTAAAGCTGCACTCTTTTAAATTAGTGTCATTGAATATGCACTCGATATCTTGGAAACATCGTACTTGCAGTGTATAAGTGCACTGGTGGAATTGAAGCAGTGACAATACATGGGGTGAGACAAAACTGCATCTGGCTTTTTGTCACATCTCTCTGGCAAAGCACCCTTGTCAGGCTCCCTAGGTGTCTTTGGGAGCAGTGGCTGCTGCCTAGTTACATTTGGGATCACTTGGAATGTGATGTGTTTCACACTAGTTAAAGTCTCATAAAAACCTGTTGGTAACACCCAAACAAAAGGCTGCACTGAGGCCATTTTGCTCTTTCTGAAATGACGTTTCTCAGAATTTGGGTTCACAGGAAATTGCAGCTTTCCGGTTTGATTCAGGAAAACATGAAATGTCAGATTTTTCTGTGGAACAGAGATTTTGGGCACTCATTCAGCTTAGCCAGCAGGTGAGGAGAGGTTTAACAGTAGCACATGGAGTTAGTGTCCACCGCAGTAATCCCTTGAGCAAAGAGCACATGAGGCTGGAAAGCTCTGAAAGGGAAGTCAGAATGACCCTAACAGAAAACTTTTCCTAAAGGAAACCACATCTGTTCAAGCTGGCATGCAAGACTGTTCTCAGGAGGAGCGAGATGCAAAGTTCAAGGGAACTGCCCGTGAAGACACACAGTGACGGCGCTGGGGTTATATAATGCGCCTTGGTGTGAGGAAGCTCTTTGTTCTATTTACAAATCCCTGTAATACTGACAAGGAAACTTCAGTGGCTGCCTTCCAAAGACAACAATGAAGAAAGAAAGAAAGAAAGAAAGAAAGAAAGGTGGGTTTTTCTTTGTCTTGCAGCTCCCATAAATCCCCTCCTATTCTGAAATGTGATTTTTTAAATTATTTTTTTCCCACACGTGTAATCCCATCACAGGTTTTACAAGTGTAATTACGAAGCAATCAAACGTGGGAGCAGTGAGGAAGAGTGCACCAAGGAACCCTGAGCCTGTTTGTTTGAAAAGTCCACAGGTGCTGGTTACAACTTTGAAACACCAGGGTTATTGTGTCTGGAGAGCATTGTTTCATCCACAAAGAGGTCAAATACCGGAGAACATTCTTGGATATTATGTGAGATTTAAGTCAGACTTGTTCTTCAAAGACTACTTCATAATACAGTTTATCTGATATAAAAGTTCCCAAACCCTGAGAAAACTCAGGGTAAGATTGGAACACCACAGGAGAGGACAGAGAAGAGATCGCAAAATAATGCAGAGGAAAGGAACAGGGAATGATTAATCACTATTTCCTATAGCACGAGAACACTGATTTTCATTTAAAAAAATCACAGTAATTTTTTTGTGCAGAAACAGGCTGTTGCTAAAGAGACTTCACTAAGCTAATCCCTGGGACTTTGCCTCTACCACTCACTTTTCTCTACTTCTCAGTAAACATTAGATTGAATGGTGTAGAGCTGTAATGTCCTCTGGGTATAAACTTTGGTACCTGTTACTAAATCCATTCTACATATTTACTGATGAACAGTTTGGCTGTAGACTAAAACTGAGCTGCAGTACTTAGGCCATTCTTGCTATTCAATGAGAGATTTATTCTGTGAGATCCACATCTTCATCTTTAGCTATTAACAAGTTCCCATTTAATTTCCTAGGTATTTTGTGGAAAGTGGCATTCATTTGGTAAAAGCACATTGTAAAAGAACTACAAGGTAGGGATAGTCCTCCTGAGCCTTGTTCAAACTCCATTTCAGACATCAGGAGTCCTTTATCTCAGCTCTCTATCTAGGAAAATATTTACCCATTCTCATGACCTAATCACAGGAAGGGGCCAGGGCCCAATTTTCTCGTTTGCCTGCCTGTCTCATCGTGGGGTGAGGCTTGATGCAGGGTGTGTACCAGTCCCAGGTCCTTGTGCAGAGCTTGCAGTTGGTGTCCAACACCAACAGCATCAACCGGTGCAACGCTCTGGGTGTTTATGACAGAGTGCAGGTGCTTTCAGATGCTTCCTGTTGATATTCAGCTTCTCCATCAGTGCCTTCATACCATGTGTGCAGTGTGGCCACCTCATCTAAGAACCTTTGGAGCAACATTGACGTGGATAAAGCAAGGCCGAGTGGATTGTTGTTCCTACCTGAATGCAAAGAATGAGTGAAATATCTAAACTGAAATGTGCTGGAATCATTCTGCTTAGGACAAAAGCAGAGCAGGAGACAGCCCAGATGAAGTCATGGACATTCAAAGAGTTGAGTTGCCATGTTTCCACAAGTAAAGATGCAACCTGATATCTTGGTAATAAGATAGGATGGGGACAGTTATATTCTTAGGTTGCTTGTTTCCTTAAACCCTCCTGCTCTGTAGTGCTAAATAAAACAAATACTTAAAGGGTATAGCTCAGTATCCCTGATCACCTGCTCAAAGGGAGGAAACAGAGGGTTGTAAACAGTTGACACATGGGTGTAGCCAGGTTTTGATTTAATAGTGGAGAAAAGTGGCATTTTTCAGTCCATGTTTGGGAAGAGTGAGGTGCTGAACACATGAGATGGGCCACCAGAAATTCTGCAAATGCTGGAATAATATGGCTGAAACGTAGGCAGGATAATACAAATACCAACTCAAATTTTTTCCCTTTAGTAGGTGTGGGCCTGAGAAATATGGGTGACACCAAAATGTTGGCTTTCCTGAAATTTTGAAGCCATTTGACTCTTTCTAAAAGCTCTGTGCAGATCAGATATTTTTAAGTGTATTGCCAGAAGCTCACAGGCTCAGACTGGATTACCAGCTCTTGACAAGAGCAGTACCAGGCTCCTGGAGCTGTGGTGGCTGTGGTGGGTCTGTAGCATCAAACAGGTAGTTGAAGTAGCCATGTCCTGAAAGAGGGGACAGAGTACACATAGGTTGGTCTGATATTGTATGGATTTGCCAAGACACCAGTGAGATCCTAAGGTTTCTCCAGAGCTGCCATCTCATAATACTTGAACACAAACTCGGGGTTCTCAGGTTATTACAAAGAAGGGAAAGCAAGGCAAGGCAAGGCAAGGCAAGGCAAGGCAAGGCAAGGCAAAATGGTGCTTCCAGCCCACATTTACTCTCCAATTGTCCACTAGATTAGAGACAAGCAATTTGGAAGAGATCTCTGAGCAATCTGGTTTAGCTCTCTGCAGACATTCCTCTCCAGCCGCAAGCAGCTCATGAGCAGTTTGAGCCCAGCTCCAGTGCCAGGGATCTGTCACCTCACTGGCAGCAGGGCTGGGCTGCCTCCTTGGTGATCCAAATTTTTGATGGTGTGAGGAAATGTGCATGCAGGAACAGCTGAGCCCAGGGATGGTGGGGTGCCCTGCATTGCCTCTGTGTCCCACAGAGGAATGGATCAGATGAAGCAGCCTCTGGGCAGAGATGCTCTTGGTCGAGGTCGAACAGATGGGTTGAAATGGGTCTATAAAAATTACTGAGTCAGTCTATACTTACGTGCTATAAGGTATGCAGAGTTCTGAGGGTAACTAATGGAGGTAGTGAGTTCATCATTTTAATACCCGAGTGTGATCTCCCAGAGGCTGGGAAGGGCTGCTGTCTCCTTTTATAGATGGTGCACTGAGGCACAAAGCTCCAGAGTCACTGGGGAGGAACATATTGGACAAATGTTTCCCATTAGGAAATGTTTATTTGTCAGACATGATTCCTTTCATGTTGTGTGTGTGGGAGTGTATCCATTTTAGCAAGATACTCTAGGAAATGTTTTCTTGGAATCAGCATGGAATTTCTGGCCAAAACGGTCCTTCATCATGGCAAGGTCATCCCTGGGCTGGCTGGGAGACCGCAGGTCAGGTCTTGAACCTGAGACTGGCAAGATGGGGAATTAAAACAGGCGCAACAGTGCCCTGATCCTCAGTTCTGGCACTGTGATTTGTTGTTCATTGCGTGCTTTTTGTCCTTTATTACAAGGGAGAAAAATGTTGAGAAGTCCTGTTTCTGTCACAGTAGAGATGGGAAAGCTTCCAGACTCTCCAAGATATTGGCAAATGTTGGAAGCTGTTTCCAGCTCAGCTCAATCTGCAACTTTCCCAAAGTCCCACATCTGCTCTGTTGCAGAGTGGCATACTTCACCCTGGTTTCCTACAAAGAAAATGATGTAAAGAAAACTATTTACTTTGGAAAATCACTGCCTAATCACATAGCTGGCACCCGAGAACTGGAGACTGAGCAGCTATGTTCTCTCGTTTTGACTTCATTGGCCCTCTGTTTACAAGCTGGTCTGTCAGACTGGTCACACCTTTCAAATCTCAAAGCAGTCATTTTCCAGAATAAATAGTTTTCTTTAAATTATTTTCTTCATATATATATATATTTGATATAAACCAACTTAAACTCTTGCTTTTTCAAGGCTTTATGCCATTTAGGACTTCTGTAGGAGTCAGCTAGGTGTTTTGAAGTACTCTGTGCAAGACACCCCCCAGCCAGCAAATTCAGAGCTTTGCTGTTGCATAAGGCACTGTCGTATGGCACTGTGGGATTTGGGCTACCCAGAACCTCCAGGGACACCCACCTTAAGTTACTGGTCTTTGGCATTACCCAAACTGCATAGCTTCTCAAACTCTTCTCATCAATCCTGTTCTTTCCTCAAGTCTGCCCAAAGATCAGAAAGGGAAATGGAAATGTTCAGGGGGGCAAGCAGAGAACTCAAGTTTTGTTCAGATGAAAACCATCAAGACAGAGTATGCTGCCTCTGAACATGGAGGTCAGAAGGTCATTGGCTTATTTTGCAGCCTTCTTAAAAAACTCCTTTTGGATCTGTTGTTCACCGCAGCTTAGACTGATTTTCATCCAGAATAGCTCTTCATATTTTAATTTTTTTAAAATTTTATTTTATTTGTGAATTAATTCTCCTATATTTCACCAGGGGGAATCTAATTTTCTTGTCTTCTCCCTTCCCAATATTTCATATCTCTCTAAATGTCTTCGTACTACACCCATGCTCCCTGACTGAAGGAGTTACATGCAAAATCCACAGTTGGCATTTCTAGCTTGCAAAGATTATATTTAGGTGGCTGTATACATTTCTACGTGCTGTAAATCTATGTACTTTAGAAGAAGAGCTCACAAGATTGATGAGTGAAGCAACATATTTAAAAAATACATCTTGTAAATGTGTTAATGACTATATAGGCTATAGGTCCCTGTGGAAATAAGAAGAGTCATTCTTTTAATAAACAATGGAGCACATCTAGTTTTTTTTCCTACTTAAGTTATTTCCAGCATATTCATTAAAATGCTACCAGATTCAATAATATTTGTTTCTTTCTTGGCTTCCTACATACATAGCTTTCTTCCATGACAACAAGTCCAAGATATTTTGGAGCCAAAGCAGGAATGATGATGTGTTTTTGTTGTTGTTCTTCTAACCAGCTGTCTCTGCTCATCTTGCTGTCACTAGGAGAAGACATCTGCTTAGTATATTCAATATTTTCACTTTGATTCTCAACAAGGAGGTCAGAGCCTATGTGAAAATGTCCCCCAAAATATTTGTTACCACAAACATTTCTTTTAAGACTGGGGTACTTTGTTTACTCAGTGTAGGCTCCATAAAGAATTTAACTTATTCCCTTCCTATAAAGCAAAGCACTCGTGATTTCAATGCCAGAGTCTGGACACGAGACATTCACCATTAGTGAGACACTGTGCAAGATACCAGATGGTGTAAAATGCAAAGTCTAGTCGCTTCTGCTTTAATTATATCACATCATTCTGATGAGATACTATGAGGTTGCTTTTTTTCTCCCCACTGAGCTGAGACCCAGAGAGTGAAGATTGTTAAGGAAATTATCAACTTCTTTACCAATTCTTTGTGCTGATTTAATAAAAAATTATTAGAAATATGGACCAGTGCTAGTAATGGTTTGCCTATGACCAAAGAGCTTCAGGCAGCTCGCTCTTCTCGGCACTAGCAACTTTCCTTCCTCGTTAACCAAAGATGCAGTCTAGCAAAACACTTCAATCCTTAAATCCACCCTGTTCAATGGAAAGCTTAAACCTAAGCTAAAATCTCTCTGGGCTCAAATTGGATTTAAGCATGTCCTTAAAATGAAGTATGCTACCCTGGCAAATTGCTCAACTGTACTTCTCAGCACTGGGATTTAGCAGTTTTACAAAGCTTTACCATTCCCGTGGCACAGGCAGCTATGGCCCAGACAGTGGATGGAGCAGGGCAGGGGCAGACCCTGAAATGGGTGCAGGGAGATTTATACACTCCTGACCTACCCCAAACTCACCGTGACCAACAGTGAAACGATATGGAATTAGACAGGACTGACTCCCAGGCAAAACTGAGCATCTTGTGAACCACTTGAAACTCAAAGGTGTACACAGAGATGCAGGATTTGATGGTGGCCACTATCTCTGATACACTTACAGAAAGTTGGGGAGGTTGTTGGAAATTGTATTTCTCATCAGTGAAGATTCCCTTGGGGTTCTGGCCCAGACTTGCTTGCTGCCAATGATCTGTGATTCAGTAATGCCTGCCCAGTACTATGTCTTGTGTTCCTGTCTGGGTGCAAACCTACCTGCAAAGTGGGGAATGACAAATCTTGGCCCACTACTGTTCCTAGATTCCTTCCACCAGGCAGCACACACGTGTGTATCTCTCAATCAGAAACATGCACCCTGGTCGGAAATTAATTCAGACTTGCAGGTTGAGTCTTTTCTCTCCTGTCTGCCTAGTATCCATGCTGGTGTTTCCTCATTCCTTCCCTAGTGCCACAGGAATGTTACTGCTGTGAGCTCAGAGTTTGCTTATGCTTCCAAGAATACCCTTTGGAGACTGAAGGGTCAAGTGTGTCTTGGTTGGAAACAGGCGTCCTCCTGGCGAGGTGGGTGAAAAGTGCTGTGGTTTGGGGCAGAGGAGTCTCCAGTTGATCTAAGGCTAATTGCATCTGATCTTTGTCTGAAAATCAGGTGGCAGCTCTCCCAAAAACACATGCTTAGTGTGTTTTCCAGTCTCTCTGGCTTTTACCCACAGAAGAATTAGTTCACCAGGTGGGCGACTTTCCTGTTGTTCTGAAATTGTTGCTAGTGAAGGAATACGTCAGATCCCCACAACTCCATCTGATTAAGAGCTGAATTGCAGCAAAAATTACTTGGGCTAAAGATAATTTATCTAACTGTGAATGGATCCTCCAGATGTTCTTATGAGCAGGGTAGGTGAACCTCTGTCAGGTATGGTTTAGGCATTGCTACTCCTGCTTTATGGCCTGAGAGAGGGAATTCATGTGGCTTCTCAAGGGCTCTTCCCATCCTAGGTTTTTTGGCGATTTTTACATCTGAAATCTCACTGAAAAGGAAAGACTCCAAACTCTGAAAAGCAAGGTTTCACCTGCTGACTTCTGGAAACTTTGCACAGAACAGGGTCTGATGAGACGTGTGTCATTCTCTGCTCTAAACCTTATGTGGGTTTATAAAGCTCATCCAGACATAGGGAAGTGAATCAACTGGTCTAAAGTCACACAACAGAGGGAAAGTAGGAGCAGAAGCCAGGTTTCCAATCTCCTAGTCATGCAACTTAACCACTAAAAAGCTTAATTTCCTTCACTTAATACTGGCCCAGGCTGACTCCTGTATTCCTGCCTCCTGAGTGGCCTATGCAATGTCAAGCATTTCAGTCTTTTGCTGTTTAATTCATTTTGCTGCTATGGTGCAGGGTGCGGTAGATATTACCAAAGGAATGATTGTATGTTTGCCAGTATTTTTGATTCTTTCCAGGCAAAGAGCAGATTTTCACAGCCAGGCTCAACACCTTGAATTTTCTACTTTAATTTCCAAAGTGTATGATATTGGTCATGATAGGAAACAGAAAAGAAATAAAAAAAAAAAAAAATTCATGCTTTGTTTGACAAGGCAGTGACCATTCCGGGCAGCATGTTACAAGGGTAATGGGCTGCAAATCAAACTTCTGCTTCTGAGCTGCAGAGGATTAGTCACAGTTCATCTACCTGCAAAATGGAGGTAGTAGTAGTTACTATCTTACACTTTGGAGGCTCAAGGCTTAAAACTTGTGGGATCGTTCAAAGGAGGCTGCTATTGATGGGCAAAGTATTTTATCTTCTGTTAACAGGACTGGAAAATTGCATAAGCTTGATGGATAAAGAAGCAATAACTGTTGGATATGGGACAGGGAAAATATTTGACCACTGGTTTTCTCTGAAATACTAAATGGAGAACACTTGTCTCTCATCTTGAGCCAAACATTTTTTTTTTAGTGTTCAGATGCTTCCCCTAGATACCAATTGACACAACACTGGGGCTGCTGCAGATCTGCAAGAAAGCTCAAACAGAGGAAAAAAAAAATCTAGGCAACTGTTCCTGTGTGTATCTGCTTCTCAGGTGCATTACAAATCTGGGCTCCATTGAGAGCCTCACCATGCTGAGGTTGACAGACATGAGTGCCAGGCAATACCTGGTGATGACCATCTGCTCCTGGTGGCATAAAATCCCATCATGAGTTGTCCTTGGAGGGCAGTGCAGGAGCATGACCTTGCATCCCAGTGGTCAAAGAGCTCAGATGGAAGGAGACAAGTGAACTGTAGGTTCTGGAGGGATTGAACTGAACTCAGGTTTACAGGGCCTTGGGTGAAGGCTTTGGCTGCTCAGCTTAAGCTGGTTCTACCGTCTCATCCGCTGGTGCTCTAGAAAGCAGCTGTGCCCATGTCTTTCACAACAGGCCATGTTCACAGAGCACTGCTGGCACTCTAGGTACACCTACAGCACGAGGCCCTGGTGACTCATGCACTGTTCAGCTTTGGTTTTGGATCTCAGCAGGGTTTAAACACAGGGTAGGTGGCTAGGACAAGGCTCGGGTATTTCTAGTCATAGTCATAATGCTTAGAAAACGCCTGTGGCCGTGACTGACAGGCTCATGCAGATTTAGCTGCAGTGCTTCTAAGACGGCGTCTGGCCCCGGCAGCCCTCGCTGTTCCTGGTGGGAATTTAGCACCCCTGGTACATGGGGGCCAGCACAAATCAACAGCAGACAGAGGGTGTGCACTCAGGACTCAGTTTGGGATATACAATGCTTCCCCTTATGCGGGGCCTGCCAGGGAAGGGGCGCCTGTCAGGGCGCAGTGATATCTCCTGGGGTCTCTGATCTAGAAGCACGCTGACTCTGGCAGCCAGGGAAGGTGAAGACAGGCTGAATCACAATTCCCTACTCCAGCTTTTTAAGTCTTTTAGGCACTTATTGTCCTTTTTCGGGTCCTTACGTGCAGACTTGCCCTCCTGGGGCTGTCAAGGACTGTCTATAGACATTAAAGCTGGTAATGGGATAAGATTGTAAACATCTTCTGAAAGCAAACAGCAGAGCCCTTTATTGTAAAAATGAAATACATTTAAAGTGCCTAAAAACTCATCCAGAAATCTCCTTCCAAATGAGTAAGGCTTGGCAGTGCTCCCCTCCACAGCCTGAACACAATGTAACCCTTCTGTCTTCCCCTTCTCTTCAGGGCAGATGCAGATACCGAGCAGCTACTTAAAGGGTAACATTCCATTATAAAAACAATCACACTAAAAATCCCAATTATTTTAATTGCAGTCTTTAGAAATAGCCACAAAACAATCAAACAGAAAGCAATCAGAAAACAGTTTCCCTTCCCCCTCTCCTTAATATTCTCGACAGGTTTTGTTCTGAATCTCTGAGCAGGCAGCTCCTTTGGAACTCCCAGCACCTTTTACCACCCCTCACCTTTTCCTTCGCCCTAGCTGTGGAAGAACAGAGAAAAAGTTGGTTGGAGAAGCACCCAAAAAATCACGGGAACACTGAACAAAACTTCCCTGTGGAAAGTTGGATCCTGAAGGGCACAGGATGCATTTCTGGGCCTAATGCTCCCCCGGCCCCGGGATGCAGGACAAGAAGGTGATGCTCACGGGGTCGGGGCCACCTCCAGCCCCGTTTTACCCCCCCGCCAGGTACCGGGAGCCGCTGCCCCCCGCCCTCCCTCCGCCGCGGCGCAGCGCAGCCCCCTCCCGCCGTGCGGCCGCCCCGGCCCCGGCCCCGGCCCCAGCCCTTACATGGACAAATCTGCCTGCAGGGAAAGACAGGAATTTGGGCCCTTGACGTCAGCCGCGGGCAGAGCGCGGCAGCCCGACGGAGCGGGAGGCAGCGCCCGCCGCTTTCGCTATTTGTTTCGGGGCCAGGGCCGCCGGGCCCCCCGTCCCTGCACCCGGGGGGAGGTAAGGGCCGGGGGGGGGGTGCGCCAGGAGGGATGCGGGAGCGGGGGGATGCGAAGCGCCGGAGGAGCGGAGGGAGGGATGCGGCGGGGCGGGGCGCGGGAGGGGCTGCCCGGG
>JAWWES010000011.1:10229658-10312460 GCA_035583135.1 Lophotriccus pileatus
TGCTCGGGCGGCCCCTCCGCACGGCTCCCCCCCGGTGCCCGCGGGCGGGCCGGGGTCCCCCCGGGCGGGCGGGCGGGCTCGGTGCCGCAGGTGCACCTGGCCCGGGCGGGGGTCGCCGCCCCGCCCCGAGCCCCCGCCGGACCGCGGCTCGTAGCAAGTAACAAGTTGAGTAAAGCCCCGGCGGCTTTTTATACGCCGGGGGAGGCCCAGCCTTCCCCACCAGGTGAGGACGGAAAAGTTTCCCACACCCTGACGTCACGCAGGGCTTTTTTTTTCCTTAATATATAAAGGTTTTTTTTTTTTTTTCCTTTTCTTGCCCTCCCATTCTGAACACGCTAACCTTACCTCTGAAGTTGTTCAGGAGCGCTCCCCGCGCCCCGGGGCTGTGCTTGGGAAGCAGGCAGCGCTCCCGAGGAGGCGTTGATGGAGAAACTCTTGCAGTAATTGCTCTGGCTACTGTACCTCGAGGTGCAGCTTGGCTCTGCTGGTGAAACAAACGCGAGTGGGAGCCTCCCGCTTTGTTTAGTTCATTTTTTGTTTGTTTATTTTTTACACCTGTAGGAGTTGGCACTTTGGCCCAGTTGTGTAGTTGTTTGGTTAGTTTCCTGTTTGTTTTATTTCTGTTTTGTTAGGCAATTGACACATGAAAGTTTTAGGAGCTTGCTCATATGTCTTGCTGCACATCCACAACACCTTGGTCCCTCTGCACAAAGTGGTTTTGACCCAATGCAAAATGCAAGATCTCACATGGAAGTGTCAAATCTGTGGAAATCCTCTAAATTTGAGGACTTCTTTGCTTCTTACTCATTTACCTACAGAGTTTGTCCTTGTTCATTCCAGGAGTGATTTCTGGGGCAAGATCTGAGAGAGTGGGAAATCCCTGGAGCCAGGTGATACAGCAGGTGCTGGCTCACCAAATAATTGCAGATATGGGGTATTAGGAAGGTATGGGAACAGGAAGAGCTGGGGAACAGGACACAACGTTTCATCTCTGTGTTAATAATGTGGCTGTGTTCATGCTGAAAAATGCTGGCCCCTGTCCTGTGTGCAGCCCAGCCCTCTGTGCATCAGCACAGTTCAGGGATGTGAGGGACTTTCTAATTATCCCCACTCTTGCTGCACCAGGACTGGCCCACACAAGGCTAAATAATACTCTGGGATTTCCCTTGGGAAGTACATACATCTGTGAATAGAGAGTTACTGTTGAAGACTTCTCTCTGTTGGCATTCTCTGTCTCCCCCTGCCCACCTCATGATCTTTCTTCCTATTGCTCCTGAATTTATTAGCTCTGTTATTCCCCTATGCAGTTGTTTAGCCTTTGTTGGAGGGTTTTTACCTGTGGGATGGGCTGCAGGTGATAGTGTGGGTGGTGGCCATTGAGTCACCTGTCACTAAGCCCCTAGCTCTGTGTCTAATCCTGTGTGTAACTGTTATGATGCTGGTGCTACTAATGGACACTTCAGGCCTGTTGCCCATTGTTTCACAGGTGGTTTTCCTTTAATGGTTTTTATTCAGGTTTTCTTTTTCCACCTGAGTCAGCTTGTGTAGGTTGATAACAAAAACTGCCATATCAGGAACACCTGGGTCTGGGATAGTGGCAGCACTCAGTTGCTATCAGTAATGGTGCTAGGGACTTCCCTGCCATCAGAACTGGTGCAGTGTAATTCAAGCTTTCAAATAATGTAATGGCAGATTCAGGTGTGTATCCCTTGCCAAAGCACTTGTTTCTCTAGGATATTCAGGGGTGAAGCTCCAGAACTGGACTAGTGAGTTTTGCAAGGCACCTGGTACTGTTGGCTGCTGTATCAGTGGAGCTGGAGTGCTTTTACATGTATAGTATGATATGATCATAAGTATGTATTTTTAATTATAACTCATAGTAAGAATTACAGTGCGGGGTTCATGGTCAGAGTGGAGACACTGCTCAGTTCTGAAGACTGGCTGTTGCCTTGTTAAAGTCACTGCTTTTGTCCTACCTGTATAATGTGTGACTGTAAAACTTAAGTAATGCCCTTGTGATCGGTGAAACTTTGTGTACGCAGTTTTGGAGAGGGATAATAAAAATGATGGGGAGCTGGGAAACCTGAGGCAGTTTGACCAGCAGTATGGGATTGCTCCTATTAAGAGGACACATGTTAAAAAAGTGTCACAGAAACAGTACTGTGAAAAAGGGGTGTCAGTTTCTTCGTACAAATGCAAACCAAGGTGAAAGTGACTAAGAAAATAAGTACTTTTCAGTGTAACTAAATAGTGGCATTTATCATGCAGGATGTTGCTGAGAACAAGAATTTAGCCAAGTGTGGACAGGAGATTGGATGGTTGTATGAATGTCAGGTGCATTCAGAGTTATACCAGCTAATGGTGGTGGCCATTGTATCACAAACATCTGTTTGGAAAGAAGAGACTGTTTCAAGTAGGTTTCCATGAAGCATCTCTTGCTGACTGTAGCTAGAGAAAAGCAGTAGCTTGGGTGGATGACAAATTGTTCCAAGAAGACAGTTTCCGTGCGTCTGTGGAAACTTATACCCTCGGGGTGCCCACAGTGGTTTCTCTATTTCTTTGCCCATCATGGTTGTGTGAACAATACATCCTCAATGGCAGTTTGTTGCTTGTCAAGTCTCTGAAAGCCTGATCCGCACAGCTCTGCCTTCCTCCTAATAAAATAGCTTTTCTATCTCTGATAGGACTCTGAGCAGCGCTTGTACCCTCTGCTCTGGCTGGCACCAGACCATGCTGGGTTTCACCTTAGGCTGGTTGTCCCGGCTCTGGTGTGATCTGTAGCAGCTCTGGTGATCCATTCAGGTGGAGGGAAGTCCCTGTGCGTGCAAGGAGAGGTTTTAAGGATGGCTTCTAGATGATGAAGAAATATGAGTAGGACTCGATGGTCCTTGTGGATCACTTCCAGCTGAGGATAGTCTATGATTCTTTGGGTACCTCTGTGCTTTTTAGTTACATTGTTTCTTTTTTGATGAGGAGGAGCCTTCAGGGAAGCAATATGAATACCAAGTCCATGTGACCCACCAGAAGCCTGGGGTTCAGTGTCTGTGTTTGCTCTGTGCACATCAGAGTGAGACAGTGATACTCCTGTCTGCTTTCGGTCCTCTGCCTTTTCACCCTGCTGGCTTCATCATCTCCCCTTGCTCTCGCTCTCGTAGCAGGGTAATTCTGCTAAAAGCTAGAGAGCTTACTGGAACTGCAGCCAGAACAAAGTGGGCAGGAGCAAAGGAGGTGGAAACCATAACTTACCAAAGGATGTGGGTTCTCTGATGGACAGATTCACAAGGAACAATACCTTTAAAGAGCGTGGGTTATATGTAGGAAAATATAGAACTCGAAATAACTTTACAAACAAGGGTTCCAGAGGAAGGATTGGAGGGAAGGTCTTGTGATTGGCTTCCACGTGTGCATTGGGATGCTGGAGGAGAGCATCAGTAAAGTTTGAAGAGCTCTGTGTTTTCCTCTTTTTTATTTAGGAAGCTCTTTGTTTTGTAAAATAGAAACAAACAGAGAAGAGAAAACAACAAATCAAACCGAAAACCACAGACCAAAAAAAACCCCACAAAATGTAAAAGCTTTTGAGAGCTTGTGCCTGCCTAAGTGGAGTTTAGCAGGGTGTAGGGTTGTCTCTTTTCATTCATTCTGCTTCTGGGCATGGCTGGCCAGGTAGGGCCGGTGATGTTTCCAGTCCAAACGTGAAAAAATCTCAAAACCTACTACCCACACTTAATCGTTGCAATTAAGGTTATTGGCAGAGACAACTCAGTGGAGATTCTGATTTAATATCCAAAAGCTAGTTTCGATCAGGTTCTGAGCAACTGCAAGAGCTGGCATGAAAAATGATAATTTTTAAGTCACTGTCAGCAAGTCTCTGTCATTTTAGACTGTCAGTATCTGTTGTTGGGATCTGTGGGTGACAGTGACACACACGTGTGAGTCAGAAGCACTCCCGAACTATCACAATATGCTCAGGGAAGGAAAACAAACATCGATTGAGTTGGGGGGTGCTGATAACCTTTTCTTCAGCAAAGTTATAAGCTTTTGAGTGTTGCAGGCTGCTAGGATGTTTTCTGTTGCCCTTGATGCCACGAGGGAACCCCATAATACAATGATTCCTCAGCAAACCCATAAATTACTTAGTTTGGTTTGTGGGGAGTTGGGATACTTGAGGGTCTCTGGCTGATGCCAGCTTTGTTTCTGGGTGACAGTCCATCAGCTCTCTTTGGGGTTTCCAGATCTGTCTGGGAGGGATCCTGTTTTGTGTCTAAGTGGGTTTATGCACATGAGCATCCTCTAAGTAGGTGCCATTCAGCACTTGGCTGCCTTTGTCCCCTCACTCCCTCTGCTCAGTGATTGCTTCAAGGGAGGCAAACTTCCGCCAAGTCCTGGATGATTGTGCTGCCAGTGTAGTAGTTAGTAGAGATTAAATATGGCCATTATCTTTAGGCAATAAAGTGCCAACTAACTTGCCATAACTATGCTGTTTAATGTCTATTAAAAGCCCCACATACTTCATTCACTGGGTGAAACTTAATAGAAGTTCAGTTAAGCATTTATTGCTTATTTAATTTAAAAATAAGTTGATCTCCACGACTGGAGTAACAGGCACTAAGGATTTAATTAACATTTAGTAAACTTCCTGTTAGCTCTGAATTGCACAGTCAGGTCTTGTGTATGCATCAATTTGTAACTCCCCCCCGCCCCGACTCCCCTCTTTTTTTTGGACACTTGATATCATTGTGGGGAGCTGCAGTTGTCTCCACTTCTCCCACTGCTCCTGATCTCTCCTCAGCTGGAGAGCCTGTGCATTGCCTTGTGGCTGGGGGCTGGAATGCTGCTGGGGAGCCAGGACCCAACTGCTTTATGGTGGGACCAGCCCAGACAGCTGGGCAAAGGCAGGGAGGGGTGGAGGAGGCTGACAGGTTGTGCCACAGGCCTTGAAGAAGGCTTTGCGGAGTCCAGTGGGGTGGGTAGCGTGGTGGGGTAGATGTAGTCCAGCTCCAAACCTTCCTTAAACAGAGCAAATTTAAGCTATCTCCTGTAGGGCTCTTTCAGCCATGTGGCTGGCTGCATGGAACTCAGGTTGGTGAGGTTTGCATTTCTGAAAGAGGAATGTTGGGGTGTTGTTACAGGTGACCTGCAGGTGGTTCTGCTGCAGTTGCTGGGTTCGGTGGACCCCAGCTGAGGTGGTTCCTATCTCAGTAATGTGCACGTTCATCTTCAGTGTGCTGTGTGCACTTACCCTAAGGAGTTCTGTTTCAGTAGTTTATTACCTCACTTTAACAGATTTGAATTACTCCACTTAGTGAGGCAAGCTTGAATGAAAGCAAGGAGTCTCCCAGACAGTGCAGGCAGCAGCGGCTCGGTTGTGAGAGTGATTGAATTAGCAGCTGATAAGTGGTTGTAGCTCCAGCTGCTGCATCATCACTGCCTCACTTGCTTCACTCTCAGTGACGTTCCTGTTCAAGCTCAGCGCTGAAGGACATCAGCTGGCCTGGATTTAACACACCTCATTGTTTGAGGTAGAGACTTGATTTGCCTTGCATGGGTTTGGGCAAATCTTGAGATACCTCAAGCTATTGCTGTGGCCAAGACAAGCCTTTAATCTGGATTTCTCTAGAAGAATGGATAGTGGTTGTGGCAGCCACATGGCAGACCTGTAGTTAATTGCGTGCAGTGAACTGTGTTAAAGAATAATGTTAGAGTTGCAAAGTCCAGGTGCTCCAGAGCTATGAAATGCCAGAATGAAGGTGGCTGATGAAACCTTAATTTCAGCCTCACCTGCAAGCAGATATTATGATATAGACAATTAATTGCCAGAGCACCTTCTCTGTGTCCAGAGTAGAAGGTGATAATGAGCAGCTATTCAGTTGCTTTTCTTTTTGTGTGGTGTGTGGCCCCAAGCCTTATTTACCACATACTATTTGAACTCGGGATGGAATGCAGAATTATTAATTTCCTTTGTATTTTTCTTCAGTGCACTTTGATCTTTCATTGGAGCACTTTGCAAGTTGGGGGAGTGATTTTTGTAGTGCCTTCCCAAGGTGAAGGAAAATTATTACCAATATACTGATGGGACACAGAGACTTGGGGAGAAGTGAAATTAGTTTTCTCACATCACCCCTAACACTGCAATTATGGAGAAAAAAAAAGCATTTAGATCAGGGTTGTTCTCTTACATTTGCAGTCATAACTGATAATAAAGCCGAGAGATTGTTGGAGAGAATTGTTTGTAATTACAGACTGAAGTTAGCATCCTTACAACTCAACTCTGGAGATTAGTCTGAACTGTTCATTGCAGTGATGCCTATCTTTACAGTCCACCTCCTCCATCTTTTCCACTTGTACCTGCCTCTTATGTGTTATCATCATTATCCTTGACTGGGGGGGCAGAGCTGTACTTATCTTGCATGGGTATTGAAATGCCTTGATTAGTGTGAAAGCTGGTCTTTGGCATTTGGAGGCTAGAGCAGCTTAATGCTGTTGAAGCTGAAATGTGGTGGTGAGCGGGTCCAGAAATGAGCCACAAAGATGGTTAAGGTCCAGGTGGTATTTATGTATAAAAACATATTTCAAGGAGTAGAAGTAATGGGAACTTCACATCATCTGCTCGACGCTTCCTTGGTGGCTTGTTTTCCCAGGTACAGCATGACTGACATTTTTTAGGGTAGTTTAAGCTTCACTTAAAGCTGTGGTGCTTCTCTATCACTTCTGATCCTGCAGACTGTTTTTTGGGAGAATGAGAATTATGCCTTCCCTAGAACAGTTCCACTTGAGTGCTTTTTCAGAGAATCCATTTCTTTTTCGAGTTCTTTGGGATGCGCAGAGCCGAGCTTGGAAAACACAGCACTGCATCTTTGCCATTTAAGGAGGTCTTGGTGAACCTTCTGCACAGTAAGTTTGAAATTCAAGTGTATGAGTAATCCAGCTGAACTCTGCAGCTACTTGTGTGCCTGAAGATAAGCAAGTCTTTTAGCACTGTCCTGTACCCAGATCCTAATTTGCTCTCAAGACAGACAGATGGGGAACAACTGAAGAGCAGAAGGGTTAAAGTTACTTAAGGAGATGTCTGTCTTATTTTCTGCTGTAGCATGCAGAATGACCATAGCCTTGCTGCAATGAAGGGTCAGTCTCATACAGTGCAGGAGATCATACTGTGAGTGGTGCAGACATTTGCAAGCTTTTAACAGTGGCATTAAGTGATGAACTGTGGGGTAGAGGCATATTTTAGAAGTTAGGAATGATGCCTTCGACCTCTGTGTTGCTGCAGGTGTGAGTGTGGGGTACTTGAAATGTAATGCCTCTTCAAGTGTCTCCCTCTGCACCCGAGGTTTGGCACTGAGGCCAGAGCAGGAGGTGAACTTAAAACAATATAAATGAGCATATCTTTCCAAGGCACTCTGCCCACCCAGGTACTCAAAATGTCTGGGTGAAAGGATGGCAGCTCACAGAATGCCTGCACGTCTCCTTCCATGGCTTGGCACGGTGTGTTTTGCTCTGTTGTGTGGGAGAGCTGTGAACTTGGGGTGTGTGGAGGCTGGGGAAGTTAGTTTAGGAAAAGAAATTTTTGAGGACTACATCGTAGCATGCGAGAAGGAGCCACTAGAGCAGAGCTCATTGCCTTACTACATACAAGGATCCCTGTAGGGGGTGTTCATTTGTAAGTCACTTGGATGAGGTTGGCTCCCATGCCCTCCCTGCACACACAACCTACAGGCAGTGTGCTGTGGGCACTGTTTCTACAGGTAGCTATCAAATGTCTCTGAGCATGCAGGGCAGATGGGTTGGCATTACCTCACCTTTGCACTGTTGGGTGGTTGGCTTGCTGTGCTCTACCCTGGAATGGGATAGAGAGGATCCATGCTCTGGTGTGTTACAATGGTCACCTATGCTGGTAGCCCCCACCCTCTCTAGGCTGCTCGCTGGGCTGTTGTAAGCTTATCCACACCACACTGCTTCCCTGGGTGCCGTAGGCCAAGGCTCCAATCTGTATTCATCTGCACACCTGAGGTGGTGTTTTAGTTCTTTGGTCATGCTCTCATGTGCAAGAAGTTCAAGCAAAAGCAATCTAGTCCAGCTTTGTTGGCTTCAGGGCAGTTGTCTGTCTGTGTCGGCTGTTCCCCATCCCTTGAAGGTGGAGTGCAGTGAGGCACCAGCAACAGCTCTGGATAAATTTCTTATATCTCAGGTAATTTGATCCATTAAGGGTGTGCCCACTTCCGTGGGTGCAGCTGGATGTACAAAGGTAGCTGTGTGTATTATTAGAAAGTCACACACTGGCTCATCTGGTTTAGTTTCAACTCTCTTGGTAGATGCACCTGCTAGAGTGGGAATATTTTTTGCGTGTTTTGGTTGTGCAAATTCTGCCTGATATGTAATGAAAGTGATTCCAGATGCTCTTGATCTCCAGAAAGACAAGGCCTATCTGTCTAATGAAAGACATGAGTAATTCTGGGTATGGTGTTGGTATACTCCTGGGTTCCTCTTGTCCTTCATTTTGCTTCCATATCCCATAGCCAACATTTTCTTGTGTTGTCCATATCTCTAAATTGTA
The DNA here is from genome assembly GCA_035583135.1 of Lophotriccus pileatus. NCBI lineage: Eukaryota > Metazoa > Chordata > Aves > Passeriformes > Tyrannidae > Lophotriccus > Lophotriccus pileatus. The sequence continues at coordinate 10,238,210 of JAWWES010000011.1, forward strand.
CCAGTAGTATCTTGGGCTGAGCCTGTCCCTTGTTTTGCTACCTGGAGGAGAGTAATGAGTCTGGCAATCTGTGTGTGTCAAAGTCCTGTGAACCCAAGCAGAGAGCACAGGCTGCACCCATGGAGTGACATCTGGCTCTGAGGAGGTCCTGCCCTGGGAGATGAAAATAAAGTGGAGAATGGTAAGAGAAAAGCAGAAAGATTGACTTGGGGACATAGTGAGTGATGGTGAGGGAAGATGACAAAGATGTGAGAAGTGTTTGTTAGCAGAACATGACTAAGATGAAGATCTGATAAGTATTAAAATGTGTCTGTGGAGGAAAGGGGAGCAGTAGCTTCTGGCAGAGCAAAGCTGTATATTTAGGACTTGCAACTTGGTGCAAAGCAATTCTGGGTCATGGGAACGTACAGCTCCTATGGCCCTGCCACCACAAGCCATTGCCACCTCTAATCCCTTTAACAAACATGCACAGTTCGATCTGAAACCTACTTGGGCTCTTCCCCATCCTTCATCTCCTTCATGGCTGTTTGTCAGTGTGGTTTGTGAGCTGTGCGTACTCACTGTCTCATTCCTCAGCCCGCACTCACAGGAGGCCTCAGTGTGAGGGAGGGACACCCAAGTGAAATGTGAAACTTGATGCAAAGTCCCTTGCCACCAGGAATTTGGGTGGCTGATCTGCTGCAGCTTGGTGTTTGGGAGCCTGCTGGAGATCTGTGGGCTGTGACTGTGATCTGCAGCCCTGGTAGGACTCCAGAGAGTGGGATGGAGGCTTGAGGGAAGGTGGGTTTCTCCTGCAAAGGGCAACCTCCACATGGGGACTTCTTGTGGAGCTGCACTTGCCCAGCTTGTTAGCAAAAATCAGTTGTACAGTGATGAGGTAAAGCAGAGGAGGGGAGCAGTATGACTCACTTGAGATAGTAGTGACCAGAAGCAGGCTGTGAGCTATAGGTGACACCTCATGCCTCCATCCTAAAACAGTGAAATCTGTCAGGGGAGATACAGCCATATGTGCAAATACAGTATGTAGATTTGGGTCTTGGTCCAGCATTCACATCCACAAATAGGTCAGCCCCTTTCTTACTCTAGCATTTGTGTGTGCTTCACAAACATGAACCAGCTAATCCCAGCAGATGTTTGACAGCCTCCTGAACCCATAAGGAAGTTAATTTTCAATTTGCTAGAGATGCCCAGGATTCCAATAACACCTGCTGAAAGAGCCCATTGGAGCTGTATGTATTGGTGGCTGTGTGGGCTCAGCTCTGCAGGGCAGCTGCTGCCACTGCCTCAGGCTCCTCTGCAAGTGCCAGACTGGTCTTACATTGACATCAAGACACAACTTCCCTTAGTTTTTGAGGGGGAATGGGATTTAACAATACGTTTACACATTGAAACTTTATTAAAATCTAGTTGAAAGGAAAGAGCTATGGATTTTGCTTGCTGCCTACTTTGTTCATGTGCTGATGCAGCCACCTTCTTGGTGGTTGTGTGAGAAGTCACGATGCTCCTGGTTGGCCTGCATCCTTTGCTTGCCTCCCTCTCTTTCCCCAAGTGTGAACATTTGGTTGCAAGCTTTAACACCTCTGAGGTCAAGCAAGTTATGTGGATGTGTGTTGCTGAAGTGGCTGTTTATTCTGGAGTTGTCTCTGGAGTCTCCAGTTTGTGATTCAGGAAGTTCTCAGGAAGGCCTGAAGATCATACTTGTTTCTCCTGGCCTTTGTTTTGTGCTCTGGCTGTGTGGCTGTCCTGATTTTTCAGACAGAGTCGTAATTATGAGGCTGCTAAATGGACTAGTGGGGGCAGTGGTAAGATAGTTCTGGATTACTAATAAATCAAGAACTTTGCTTAGGTATTTCCTCACTCAGTTTCCATGAAGCTCTGTATACCAGGGTGTGCTTCTGTCTTCTCAGTTAAAACTTCTTGAAGTCTCCTCAGATCACAGATCCTGCCAGGTTTTGCCATTCAGCATCTCAAGGACTAGCCTTGGGTGTCTCCTGTGATGACACAGGCTGTGGACTGCTCCTCCTGTCTCTTATCACTGTGAACCTGTGGCGATCACTTCACTGCACCAGGTGTGTGCATCCGACTCGCCCTGTGCTGCCTGGCCTTTTTGTCTGTGTTAGTTTAATTGAGTGAGGAGCTTGCAGGAGAAGCTATCCATCCCTGTGGTAACTGTGCTTGACGCTCAGAAGTTATTCTGGGGGTGAAGGACTGGTAGGGATTTGTTTGGTTTGCCACTGATTAAAAGCCAAAAGGGTATGTAGTCATCTCCAAAATAATTACCATCTTTGGTGAAAGGAATGAAACTGCTGGCTTCCTATTTCTTTCCAAACCCCTTCATTTTGCCAAGTTACTTTGCACTGGCCATGATGCATTGGGGAGGGGGCCCTGTAGGGGCCATCAGCTCTCTCCTGGTGCACAGTGAGTTTGTGCTTGAATCCTTTGTCTACTGTTGGACCAAAAGGTAAGTTTGGTGATAAAAGGGTGATAAAAAAATCTTATGAACCTAATAATTGCATTTGGGGTGGAAGGATGTGTTTTCTCAGTGGAAAGCCATTAAAGGTGGCAGAAGTGTGTGCACCTTGTGTGCTGGAGCATGTTTTTATCTTGACTTTTTACGGGTTAAAAACCAGCAAGAGCAGAAAAATGTTTTGACTGTGTGTATGCTCACTACCAGGAACCCCAGTTCCTAGATAGTTTGGTTTCTATCAGTAATTGGTTTCAGATACACGTTAACTTTGATTCATGTGTTGCTTTGGGGAAGGTGTCCTCTCTCCTTTCTGTTTGCTCAGTCTCTGCCTCTGTCATGTTTTTGCCATGACTGGGCCTGGGCCTGCAGCAGAAGGAGGGCAGAGGGTCTTCTCCCTTCTTCTGGTCCTGAGTGCCCATGCAAGTGTTTGTGTTCCTTGTGCTCCTTCAGTGCAAATGGGCAGGGTTGTCCAATGTCCCTGCTGGGTTGAGGACTGAAAGATGTCCAGTCCAAAGTGCTTGGGCTCCCTGGAAGCAGGGCCTGGAGCTCTGTGACTGCTGTTTGCTCTGTGGGTGCAAAGACAGAAGCACTTCTCCGGATTTGATATTTATTCCCACCATTACCTTGTGGTGGGGCTTAGGTCTCTCAGTGTCAGCTGGGTAGGAGGATTGCTGTCTGAGCAGCAGTCACTGGGTAAATATCCTTCCCCTCAAAGAAGTGGTACAGGGATAGGCAGGAATCTCCCAGGTTCAGAGGCTGGGGCAGGATCAGCTCCACTCATAATGCTCTGTAGATGGATGTGCCTGACCTGTTGTGGAGGTTGGTGATGGCAGCTGTGCCCACTCGTCTGCAATCCCCCCTTTTGCTTTCCTACCTTGGGTACGAAAATGAGTCTTGTTCACACAGGGAGCGTTCCCAAAGTTTCTGTGCTCCGCTGTGGGACGTGCACGGAGCAGCGATGGGGCTGTATTTTCTTAATCTGCCTGTTTGATGAGGCAGTATCTGGCTGTGCCCTTAGCAATGGGTTTTTTAATGCAGATTGAGTCTCCTGTTTTAATTGACTAAGAAAAGAAAACTTGAAGAGGGTATGAACCCACGACCTTGAGATAAATAGTTTCTTATTGAGTTCCTGAGCCCCTAAGCCGCCCCCTCTTGTGAGAGTAGCGTGGTTTAATCGAAGGTCAGAGGTTTTGTCACCTCTGAGAGCCTCAGGAAAAGAGGGCAACATAAGCGAGTTCTCCCTAGTCCTCCGTGACTGCAGTCATTTTTGGCCTGTCAAGTTCCCATTGAGCTTGCTGTGCTGGTCCCCTGTTCCTGGATGATGGCTCTCTTGACCTTCTCTGGTCTCTGTGAATGCTGATAAAAACCTGGTGATCCAGTCAGCTGTGTTCCTGGGGGTTGTAACTAGATATGTGGTGGCTATGGGCGAATGGCTTACGTGAGGTTGCTTTGAGCCTCTGTGTGCAACGTGCAGATTTACAGCCTTGATAGGACATAGTCTTTTCTTACCAACTCTTCCCACGCAGCCTCCCACGGGTGTCTCCTGTTTCTAGGCTGAATGCCAACTGTGGTATCTCACGCACTGCTGCGTGGTCAGTCTTGGCATGTGCTGACTTGTGCTTGGCCACTGATGCCTAGGATGTTGCAGTTGCTCAAAGCGGTCCCCCTCCATTTTATTCTGTGTTTCCTTCTTGGGTGGTGACCAGGCACATGGCTGTACCCCATTGGAGAGGTGTGGTATTAGTCTGTCTTCCTGACTGCAGTCACTAACTCTCCTTGAGCCTGGCTGATGGCTGGCATGGAGCTGGTCTTGCTAGCATGTTGGATGCTGACTTCCTTGATGCTGTGCCAAGTCAGTCTTTTGAAAATATTGTCTGGCAAGTCCTGGAGAGATCTTTGTCTCCAAAGGCTTCTACAGTTCCCTTCTGTTTTTCCCCATCACCAAGTGAAAAATAAAAACACTTGGCTCAATAACAAGTGTTGGCTTCAGGGCTGGTGACAAAATTCCTGCTGACAAGCTTAGTATCGTAGGGTAGGAGTAGGTGAGGACAGGTATGGTGGTGGTGTTATGCTGTTATGTGCTCCTGTGAATCACACCAGCGAGACGGAAGAAGGTTGGAGAGACCTTTCTTGGTTTCAAGTGGTTTGTACCTTCGGTGTGATGTTGCACTCACAGACAGTAGCTAATGTTTCAAACAAATAGATATGTGCTCTTCTGGAATACAGCGCTCTGGCATAGCAGGTTGGAGGATACCATGTGGCAAACTCTTGGAAGAATTGGTAGCCAAGAAAACTTTGTGCTGTGAAACCGTCAGGTACATGGTAAGAAGCATGATCTCTCCCTGTGAGCACCAGTGAGATCCAGTAAGGGTGCTGAGTGATGTATAATTGCGAACTTTGCCATTCTGCAAACCAGAAGCCTCTTTATTTTCACTGAGAAGTAGGGAAAGTGAATCAAATCATACAGGTCCAGGGGTTCAATTTTACAGTCATTGTTGGTGCTGTAGGCAAATAATAAAGGAAATGCATTGCAAGTCCAGGTCATATACTGCTCAGGTCAACAAGGTACAATGGCATGGGTGGGCTAAAGCCTTTTCATCCTTTGTTTTTAAGAAGAGGAAAGATGTGACAATACTTGCACTTACTATGCTGAAAAGTAATGTGATAGATCACAGTCCCCTTTTACAGGCAATTAATTAAGCTCCTTTGATGGGAGGATAATCTGCAGAATTCCCATGGAAGTCTGCTGGTTCTCTTGCACAAGGTGATGGCTCTGCCACCTTCCCTTTGCTTGAGCCTAAGCCAGGAGGATGGGAGTGTGTATAGGGCTGGGTGCCAGGCAGCCATGTGCTGTCCTCACCTCTGTCACTTTTGGGGGTGCAGGGGAAGTGCATGCAGCTGTGTGTCATCCTGCAGGGAGATTACCAGGTTGCTGTGCTGAGATACATGGGCGTTTGGCAGCTATGCTGTGGGATGGCACGTGCATGGTCCTGCTGAGCCAGGGCATTAGGATTGCCTTTCCTTCCCATTGTCCTGCTGCTGTGTGAGCTGGAGACCCTCTCAGTCTCCTTTTTTCTAGTTGTTAGTGTCAGGCTGACACCTCAGGGATGGTGGTGGTGGCGGCGTTCTGGTGTCCTTTGGGGAAGAGGAGGGGCAGCACGTTTGTCTGCGGTGAAAGTCCAGTGGCTGTGTGTGATAGTGACAGCATGGCATGTTATCCCACAAAGCAAAGGTGTGTTATCCCATAGCAAAGCCAGGGGCAACACCCTCGCCTTCATCCCTCCCCATCCCAGACTGGGAGTGGGGGCTCTGTGGTAGCAGACCAGTTGCCCCATCACATGGAGGAAAAACATCAAGCATAGGCTCAAACACTGCCCATAATATTTTTTTCTTTTTTATTCCTCTCCTATAAGGGCCAGATTCAATGAGGAGTTTGGCTTGCAGCTGAAGTTGGGGTACTTTAGGAACTAGACCAGTTTTTCAATGTATTTTCTGCATGTCTCAGTCCCCATCTATGAGGGAAGTCATGGTACTTCCTTGTTCAGAAGGTGGATTCATACACAGGCATCTGTGGTCCTCCTAGTTTTCAGATGTAATAAGAGCATTTATTAGAGCTTATCAGAATTGCTCCACAATTTTTAATCTATATTTGGAATAAACAGATCTGTACTCAAAATGGAGTTTTCTGGGGAAACGTCAGCTTGCAACTCCGTTCTTGTTTTGTAAAGGAAAAAAACCTTGGGTTTTTTCCTATTTTTCTATTTGTGATGGTAAAAACATTTGTTGAAAACAAAAATGTTTTCACGCAACGCAGTCAGTGGTGAGGCCACTTTGCACTCTGATGGCTTATTGCCACATGTCCTTGTTTACCTGGGCCTCTCTGCCCTATCCAGGCTTTTTCCTTCTTTTTCTTGAAGGAGTATGCTTCCTTGGCCTCTTTATCCAGCTGTCTGGAAAGAGGAGCAGCAACCCTGGGAAAATATTCTTTTTTTAATACATGCTCATCCCACCTGAAGGTATTTTGTTCCAAGGCAGAAACCAGGTTGGTTTGCTATTAAGATATAAAGGTGAAAAGGATGGCTAATGGTTGGAGGGGGCAAACATTTCTAAACCAGAGAGATTTACTGGTCCTAGTTGATTGTCCTTTTTTAAACATCTCCATGAATTACAATGCTTTCAAAAATACCAAGCCTGACCACGTGGGCACAAGACTGTGCATTCCAGTTGCCTGCCAGCTATTTGGTGCTATTTTCAAATGATGTGGCCAAAATTGGATAAAATCTAAGCCTTGAACACGAAGACTGTCTGGTCATGTAGGCTGTAAGTTTAAAAAGTTTAATTTACAAATGGTTTTAAGGACAGCAATAAGAGAGCCTGCCGTGGTGCCAAGGGTTTCATTGTGGTGGCACCTGAGCAAGCCCGGGAGAAGGTGTCCTCTGCCTTCAAATTTTGACCATTTAAAACCAAAATGTTTAAAAGGACATTATCCTTTATAATAAAACTTTATAATAAACCCCTTAGACATGGGAGAGCAAACATGCACAAAAATGCCATCTCTGCCCTAGGAGGTTTCAGCCTAAAGGTGGGCTGCAGAAGACCCTGGGCTGGGAGTGGGGACAGCCAGGCACTTCCCTGCCCCCGTGCCTTGGTGCACGGCACTTTGCTGCTCTCCTGTGCTCCTGGGCACTGTCAGTCTGGTTTTCTTGACTGAGCATCTTAAGATGTGAGTGCTGTGTTAGGGAGCATTCTGCCAGTGCTGCCTGGTGAGGATGGCCATTCCTTGGGGAGTGGGCAAATGGCATGTTTTTTTGGACTGCAAAATGTTACCCTTTGTTTGAAATCCAGGCTCTGATACTGCATGAGTACTTGAAAACAAGGTCGATTATCCTTGTTTGGTCAAGAAGCTGGGCTGCATTTGAGTGAGAAAGTGAAACTGCCCCTCCTTGCTCAGGGTCTCTCTGACCAGGCTTGGCCAGACAGCAAACGGTGGGGGAAAAAGAAAAAAGTGAAAATAAAAATCAGTGAGGCCGTTTTGAAAATCTTCCACTTCCAGTAGACTGAGGGAGCGCGAACAGCGTGAGGCCAGTAGTTTGTGCTTGAAAATATGGGATCCAATCCTGGTGTCAGTTCCAGACATGTAAATCACAGGCAGCGCTGCTGGCAGTGATGGGGAGCTGCTGAAAGGTTGCTCCAGCATGGGACCTGCAGGCTTTCTGGCATAGATGTGCTGATTCCTCTCATTCCTTAGCCACCCTTTTTTTCTCTCCGTCTTTGGGCATTTAAAATAACAGGAGTGCAACGTGGCTGATCCTGCTTTTGGGTTGTTTCCCAACCATCATGGCCCAGTGGTTCCAGCTCAGGGTGACTCCTGGCTGCTGGGATCTTATAGGTGGGGCTGTCTTGCAGCTTGCTCAGCCTCTGTTTAAGTCTGTTCTGCTCCAAATAGTATGTTCATTTTCTATAATACAGCAGTCTTTGGGAGAGCGGGATGCTATCCCTTCAGTGCAAGTTGGATCCTATTCCTTCTGTGCTGGCGTGCAGTTGGAGTGTTCTCTCCTTTTCCCTCCTTCTCTCCTAACTCATTTCCCCCCTCTTGTTTTTAGTCACATTTAATTGAACCTCAGGACAAACCTGAAAATCAAGTGTGGCAGCCAAGACACAAATGTGTCCCCAGGTTCCTAAGCCCGTGCCGCTGCTGCAGGACCTTGTGCTCCTGCGGGGCAATGCCGTAGCACCAGGCTGTGCCCTGCAGCACGTAGGGCCTGCCAGGGAGTTTATGGGAGCTCGTTGTCCCCGTTGGAGCTGATCGTCTGTGCTGTGGCCGGCATCAGCCTTCCTCCAGGACAAGGGCTGGACCAGGAGCTCGGAAGTGATAAGTCCCATTATGGCTAATTTTGACACATGGGGTTGCGGTGGATTTGGAAGCAGCCCCGTGCCGAGTGCTATCTATGAGGGGTGTGTGCTTCCTTGAGAACTGAAACTCTCCTTTCACAGCCACTGCTTTGCACCAGCACAGGATCTGGCCTCCCAAAAGGCAGCAGCCAGGCTGCTCGTAGTGGTGACTCCCTGAGCAGGTGCCGCTGCTGGCAGCAGAGCAGAGGAAACACGGCTCCAGCTTTTGTTGTCTTGCATCATCATTTTATTAGATAACTTTGAATCAAGCAGTTTAATTTTAATATATGAAGCCTGAGAAGCAAACACAGAAAACTGGGCTGGATCCTGCGTGTGTCAATGTCCCAGGGTAGAGAGAGGAGCCCCTGTCTCCATGTGGCTGTGTTCAAGTGTGACGCTACTCATTTATATAAGATGAATTTTAAGTTAGATTTGGACTCCAAATTAAGGGGAATATGTAAGGGGTCCAGTTTTCCAGTGTATGAGAACGTGGAGACCTCAGATGGCTCCCTGGGTGCTGGCGGTGGCCAGAGCACCTGAGGGTCAGGGCTCTGGCAGTGGAGGAGATAACATGAGATTTCTTAGTTTGGGAACTTTTGGCCAGCAAATAACAAATATATTGGCACAGAGTGGGAAAGACATAAAAAGACGTATGTCAGAACAGGGCAGGCTTTTAAGTGGTTTTCATTTAAAATGAAAAGGTCAAATTGAATGAGGTTGGCGTCTGGGGAACTGTTCGTGCACCTGCCAATCATACAGGGGGGACCCATGTCAGTTTGTGCTGAAGGCTGACTGGCTGAGAGCTTGTCTGTGCTTGAAAATTGGTGACTGGAACAGTTAAAATGACAATTTTCCTGTGGCTGTCAGGTTGAGCCATCTGCCTCATGAAGGAACGGAACAAAGGATCCCAGCATGAGGCCGCTTTATCCCAGTTCAACTGGTGTCTGCACTTGGGCTTCAATAAGTACAGCTATACTGATTTAAAAACCAATAATAATAAATTGGATCTGAATATTGGTAACACTTTCAACTGTAAAGGAAATTAAAAGTGAATGCAGCTTTTGAGTAGTTAGAAAAACAGATGCCATTCAGCCAGGCTGTTGTGAGAAGTGTAATTAGTGCTTGCTGAAATTATTTTCACAGGTAAGATTTTCATTTAAATGTATTGGGGTGTCTGGTTACTTCCATTTCTACGTGGCCACAGTAAAGTTATGTTTTTCTGAAAGTGCTGACTGCTGCTCTTTGAAACTTGGAATTCTTGCAGAGGTTTTCAGCTGTCCATTCCTGAAAAATCTGAACAGTCTAAGAAAACTCAAACCGTAACAGAGGACTGATGCCTAATTTCAGGCATTGTAAACTACTGGGTTTAGATTTAAATCTCCAAACAGGAAAACATGCTTTCTATACTCTCCTTGTATGTTAAATTTATGTTTATTTTTTTTCTTGAGAAGTACTGGTTCTTACTGTCAGCAATATAGCATCAATGTTGTCAGCCAGTGGGTGAATGAACTGCTTCTGATCATTATGTCACAAGGTGACAGGGATAGCTGGTGTGGAAAGTAAAGCCAGGAAGACACAGTTCAATTAGCCAAGTCCTATTACTGATCTTGTAAACGTTTTGTGAATTAAACCTGAGAGAGACAATCCCGAGCCAAGATTTTTTAAACACAAGTTGCTTCCCAGGAAGTATTGTCTTACCTGGAGCTCCTGGAGGTGCTGTTGTGAGCTGAATTGAAATGGTTTTGGAACCAGGGGGGAATGTTGTTGTCTTCTGCCTTTGCAGATAAGACCAAAGGGCATTTTGCCAGAAGCCTGTGGGAAGGACCTAAATTGTATGTAACTCTACATCATTTTTAAATGAAAAGTAAACATACAAACCCATAATATTTGCTTGTACTTGTCTCCTCATTGATGAATGAAGAAAAATTGCTCTTGGGCTGAGTTTACCAGCAGTAAAACCCTGCAGTTACTCATCTTCATCCCAAGTCTGCAGTGAGTGGGAGAGGCCATTGCAATCTCCAGTTGAATTTGTCCTCATCACACCTGAGGGGGAGCATTGATGGTCCTGGGAACTTTTATACCTGCCCATCCCTGTGGAGAATCAGGGCTGGGTGCCATCACAGGGACCATGGGACTGAGCTGGGACGGGATGAAGCTCTGTGTGCTCTTGTGGTGTTGGCATAGTGGAGATCTACCACTGCTTGGGAGAGGCAGGAGCCCTGTTGCTCTCCTGGCTGCTGTGGCAACAAGTGTGGCATGGTAGACAAGGGGTCTGGCAGTGGCAGGAAGGCATCTTACTGTGTGACAGGGAGGAGGGACCTGGACTGTGAGCCACCAAGACGCTTTTGTGTTTTGCTGCATGTTGGTTGTAGATTTGTGGGCTCACATGCATTCTCGTGAGCAGCACAGGTACAACAAATGCAAGTCTGAACTGAGCTTTTCCATAGTTACAACAGCAAACAGCAGTAACTTTCTCTGCTGAGCTGAGATGACAAGCCAAGCCTGTGCTTGTCATGGGCTGAGACAGGGCTGTCAGAGTGACCAGGATGTGGCTGAGAGGGGATGCTGGCTGGGGGCAGGAAGGAGTGTGCAATTCAGATGCTGCTGGTCTCCGTGGGCTGCACCCTGCCATGTGTCCTGGCATGCCACATTCAAGATGGTGGTCACATGGCTTGGTTGTCCCCTCTGCTCTACCTTCATCTTCTGCAGAAAGGAAAAAACAACACTGAGCTGGTCACATCAAGAAAGGGTGGTGTCTGCTTCTCAGCTACAGGAAAGAGTGAGACAGTCCCCAGTGGTAACTGGGCAGAGCTCCTTAGAAAAAAGGCTGTGCTGAGGGGGAGGGCTGGGGGTGTAACTCTGCTCACAGTAGTGGTGAACCCCATGAGCTTCAAAATGCATTAGATGATGCCTTCTAGCTCCCTCCCTGAGGTCAGGGAGATGAGTGATGGATTCATCCTATTCTATTGTTTTATGCCTCGTTTTGCATCTCCTTATCCCAGTGGCATTAAGAGCAGTAAAAGGAGTGGTGGCTTGAGGAGGTGTGAGTTGTTGGCCAAGCTGTGGCATCTGACATTTCTGGTCATTGTTGGTTGTTAGCCCAGTTCAGGGTGGTCAGGCTTGCTTTTAGGGGTGCTGAAAGGAGTCCAGGAAATCTGAAGGCTTCTGCTTAAGAAAGCTGGGGAGGAAAATGCTGTGTTTCCCAGAAGCTGTGTGGGTTAAACTGCAAGTTTTGGAGACAAGCCGTTGGGAGGCCCATCTAGTGTGCATCACTTGAGCGTCTCTCTCTTTGCAGGGCTGGGAAAGAAACCCGAAGTCGTGAGTCTGGAGGAGCCCTGCGTGTTCCCAAACGCCCTGCTCTGAGTTCATCCCACCAGTAAGGCTGTGCAGCGTGAGAACTGGTACGTAAACATGATTCACAGGCACAAGGGGCAACTTCTCAGAAGGATGTCACGCCTTTTCCGTCAGTGGCACCTTGTTCATGGTTCTCAAAGTTTGGAGGGGGAGTGGGATCATTGGGAAAGAGGAGACAAACTGATGGTTCCCTAGTGGTGCTTACACCCAGAGGCTTTGGTGGGGAAGGGCTCAGCAGTGAGAAGCTGTGAGAGTCCAGAAGTCGTTCCAGGCTATGGTGCTGAGGCTTTAGGCATGCTCTGTTGAGCGGTGTGTTGTGGCGTAGCACGCACGGGTAGGCGATGTGGGGGTAATGACAAATGCACGCCCCAGAAATGCAGATACACACACACACACTGTACAAGTGTAGGCACATGGAAACAAAGATGGCAATGCATATATAGTATATACTATACAGTGGCATATGAGAGCTTGGGGGTGTATATACCAAATGTCTGTATATACTATATATGGCGATAAAAGAATGCATATGCATTCATGTTCTCTTTTTTTTCTTTCTGTCTCTTCTGTCTTTCTGTGGAGCTGTTGCAAAACTACCAGATTCAACCTCCTGGGAAGCCTTTCTGGCCAAGGTTTTACAAGCCAGCACCTGCTTTGCCTGCCTGACTTCCTTCTATATTTATTCCCCTGCACCCGGTTTTTGCCTTTGCCTGTGGAACTGTCACAAACATTTGTGCTGGCTTTTGGCTGCACAGGACTTCAGCTTGCAAGTCCTAAGTCTGCTTTTGTGCATGGTGGAGGGGAGTAGGAGTTTGTGTGTGTAGTTATGCATGTGTATGTATGAGCATCCCTGGTCCTTGCTGTCTGCATTATGTGGTCTGTGTCCCTGGGATGCTGCAGCAGTCCCTGTGTTCTGTAAGCCACGCAGGTTGTGCTCTCTGCCCCTTCAAGATGTTTTTATGAATCAGATATTCTCAGTCCTCCTGCTTATGTAATGTCATTTAAATGAAATTAGCCACACCTGACCCAGTGGCTGCTTTGTAACGATCTGTACTGCTGAGCAGGAGGCTTGAGTTGGATTTTATTTCCAGGCCCCCAAGATTTTACTTCCCAGCCTTAGAACTGTGGCAAGGAGGGGGATTTGTGTTGCCATGTAGCAGGGAGCTCCTGGTGAGGCTGTGGTTGGACATGGATGTGTCTGTCCCTCTGTTTCTCTCCTCTGTGTCATGTGGGGTGGAAGGTGCTCTGTAGCAGAGGCACTGAACACCAGCTCTCACTTAGGTACCTCTGATTAAAGTAAGCACAGGGAGAGAGTATAATGCCATTTCAGCTGGGAAATGGAGGGGAGATCCTAGTGCTGTCTTGGGGAATGTGAAGCTGGGGGAGTAGCTGCATTGTAGGTCTCCCATGAGCAAATGCTGCTCGGAGGAGACACGTGCTCATTCCCGGTCAGATGGGTACAACTTGCACATATTGAAAAGCAGCACTGGGCTGCCTGCCAGGAGCTGGGAAATGGCTTGTCCTCATGTGCTCAGGCCCCTGAGCTCCCACCCCCTCTAACAGCTATATTTGTTTCTGACATGGGAGTCCCTCTAAGGTCACAAAAGCATTAGGCCCAGGTTTCAGCCCCAACAGCCATAAGACGTACCCTGCTTGACCCCTGTGCAAAGGCAAAGGCAGTGTGAGCAACCCACATTCCCCTGGGTTTCATTTCCCTGTCCCCTCCGTGTGTGCCACTGCAGCCTGCATTCCTCTCCCATTCCGTAAGCCCTTCGCCTCTCGCGCTGACACAGCTAATATTTCCCTGCTGGCAGGGCAGGCGAGGTGGTGGCGTTTAACTGTTAGGGAGAACTTTGATCTGTTCATGCTGTAGGGCCCCAGAGCTGTAAGGGCTGGTGCACGCCTGTGGTGCTCTTCCAGGTGTTCCCCTTCCATGCTTTGGCTCCCTTTCTTGACAGATAATTCTCTACTTCATTCCAGTGTTTGTCCTTGCAAGAAGCAATACCTTGGGAATTGTTTTCTGCAAGGGGCTGGAACACCGAGTCAGAATTCATAGAACTTGCACCTACCTGACCCTTCTTATCTTAGTTTTTGAACATCTTCGTGCACAGTGACTACAGTGCTCGGAATATTTCCCATTTCTGACCACGGAGAAAGCTCCTGGTAGCCTTGCTGCTAGCTGGAGCACACAGCTCTGGGGGAGGTTTTAGTGGGTTTTTTTAAAAATAATTGATCAGCTACCCATTGAGAGCTAGTCCCAACCTGCAGTGCATTGAGATTGTCCTGATGTATCACTTAGTGCCGCTTGGACTGTTGGCTCTTTAAAGCTGCCTTCAGGACCACCAGTGTACTGAACGTGTGTGTGCTGGTGCTCTCTGGCAAGGTTTATTTTTTTGCAGTGATAGGAGTGTAACTCTGAGTTACATGTGGTTTGTATTCTAAAAGCAGAAAACTTTGTTGTCTTCTAAAGGAAAGTTTTACATGTTTTCTTGTCATCTGTGATAGTGGGTGCTAAACTCTTGCTGCCTGACCCCTGCTCAGTTACTGGAGGTAACTGTGGAGCCTCTGTCAACGCAGCTCCTCCCGAAGCCTGCGCTTCAGCACCAGTGGAAGCCAGATGTACTATAATGTCGCTTTTTACAGTTTGTTTTGGCCATACATGGGCAGAGTCAGCTCTGGAATTCCTTCCCTATAAATTCAATAGCATCTTGTGGGTGGTGCTGGGGAATCACTTTGGTCTGGTTGGATGGCCTCGCCTCGGTAGCCTGTTCCCCTTGAAAATGTCCTGCTTTGCACATTCCTGAGAGGCTGCCTGCTCCTGGAGCGATGGCTGCAGCTACCAGGAGGCTGTTGTCCCATGCTGGCAGGCACAGTCGCTCCCCTGCTGCCCGCAGGTCAGCCGTTGCAGCCGAGGACTGATGCTTGTGGGAGCACTGGCATGGGAATATTGCTCTGGTGTGCATGCAGGCTCTGCAGGGACACGTTTTACAGAGCACCAGCTCAATGAGCCCAGATCAGGGGAGACTTCCCTATGCCAGATGAGCAGCTGGTGTGGGATGTGGCAGCAGGACCTCTGTAGTGTGACAGAGGGCTGAGCCTTGCCTTTTCTGATGCCAAACTAGTGGTGCTATAACCACAGCCTGAATTTGCCTATTTGCCTTTAAAGAACACTCTAAAAAGTAGTTCTGCAAGTTTTCTGCTGATGAGTTGAGAGATGAGAGAGATGTTTCTTTCAGGGGGCAAAGGGCAATGACTCCTGGAGTTGCTCCTGTTGCATCTTCCCATGCATCCCTGGGAGGGGACAGAGATGCAGTGTCACTCGTTGAGCCCGTAACCTTCAAAGCACAGTTCAAGATGGTGACATGGGGCCCCATGACCAGGCTGTGTGTAGGTCAGCAAAGGCAACGTGCTCGGCTTATGCTTCAGAGGGGCAAGTCATCCTGGTGCCAAAGCCAGGGAGAGAAGGGTGACTTTTTTTTTTTTTTTTTTGACATCCTTTGGAGTTTTGATCTCCATATTTGGAAATGTTTACCCATTGCTCTGATCTATTGCAAGGGAGGGGAGGTGACTCAGGGTCTGGTGGAAGCAGGATTTGAATTCCTGTAGTAAGGTTTTTTTTTTTTTTTAATCCCCCCCCTTTCTTGTTTGGGAAGCTTGTTGTGGTCAGTTTTCAGTTCTCTCTCGCTCCTGGACCTTGTTCTAAATTTGATCTGCTCGAGAGGGAACCGTGTTAACGAAGGAGCTTACTTGGATGCTGGTAAGTGCATCATTGCTGTTTTAGCAAGCAACTTGGGATTTTTTTTTTTTTTTTGGTGTAGTTTAGTCAGATGGATTGCATCAAAGTGTGTGCCTTGCTGGTGGAGACAGGCGTGTGGATCACCAGTCAACAGCAAGGGACCCAATGAAACCTTCTGTAGTAGGGAAAGATAACTTAGTGGATTGGTCTCAAAGGCAAAATGTTTCTTCAGGAGTAGGTTTAAAGATAATTTAAGGCAGCTCCCATTCCGTCACGCTCTTCCTTTTAGTTTCATTGGTTAATGCAGCAAGGCAGCAGAGCACTGTAGAGTTAAATGAGTATATATGCATGTGGTCAGCAAGGAAAACATAGCTTATGTATGATTTCTGTCTCTTAAGTAATAGTGTGTGTTAAAAAGGCTGCATAATGCATGGATATATTTCTCTCAAATGTTAATATTTAACTGTTAGTTGAAGTTTAGCTACTGTAACTGGATAACGTTTCAGTGTTTGTTTTTTCTTGTTGTTCTGTATTTTTCTTTAGTGTGAAGTTTTTAATCTGTCTGATATTGTAGCTGGCTGCTTCTCTTTTTTTCTTTCACTCCCCTTCCTTTCTCTTTCCTGAAAGGAAACTGCAGTTCATCCAGTCAGTCAGGGATGTGGGGGAACCTGGAAGATGGTCTGCTTCCCATTTTATTCATGGCAGCTAAAACCATGCTGGGGAATCTGGAGCAGAGATCCAGCATCCTGCATTCCTCTTGTCATTTGGAGCATGTAACATATATAGAGTATTTTTAATGCTGCTCTGGGGGTTGTGTAGCTGCCAGTCCTGCACCTCAAATGGAGGGGACTGCACTTCATCCTTTTACTTTGGAAGGGGCATTGGTGACAACTCCTTTATAGTTCCCACTGCTGGTTAGTAATCCTTGTATCTTCTCAGCTGATATTTTAGGCTGCTTCAAACCTGTCGCTATCATACTCTCTCTATTTTAAATTTAAGACCTTTGTTAGAAAGTTAAACCTCTTATAGATTTTTCTTTTGCCCTTTTAAAAAGGGATTAATACTCATTGTGAGGTTTGGTTTTTCCAGAGATGTGGATTTGTAGCAGGTCCTTGAGGTACAAAACTGTCTGGATTGTTCTGAACAGGGAAAGATAATTGGCTTAGTTTGCATGAGGATGGACATGAGATAAAAAGCACTGGGCCCCAAAAAGCGGTGAAGGCCTGCAGTTGGGATGTGTTGAGGGTTTGTAGACTTCAACTGCATTTTCCTTCTTGTTATTTCAACAAGCTGCTGGGATTACTGGAGCTTTGGGAGTCGGGGCCTGGCTGGGCTGAGTGTGGTACCAGTGAAAAGGAAAGAACTGCTGCCCTAAAGCATGTACAGCTTGAACAGGCAGGAGAGGTGATGAGTTAGGAGACAGGGCACTGGGAATGTGTATGGAGCTGTCACAGCACCTGAAGCCTCAGCCCAGCAACTCGCCAGCAGCCACTCATCCTTCCGCTGTGCATGGTGGTGCCAAGCTGTGGAATTCCTGCAGTGAGAGGGTGGTTTGTGTCGCTCCCTGTGTGCTGTGCTGTGCCTCTGCTGGTGCACACGTGGCGCTGTGCTTCTGGTGGCACGTGGGTGTGGCGCATCCAGGCTTCTCCAGCTGCTTGTGGCTGAGCTTGGTGTTTTGGGAATAGCGCGATGGGACTGGAAATGATGATGTTCTGTTCCCCTCGCAGTTTTCTTCCTTTCCTGCTCACCAGGACAGGCTGTTTGTTGGAAGACAAGGATGAGCAGTGCCTGGGTGCTGTTAACCAGGGCTTTGGAAGTGCTAGTCTGTCAAGTCTGGGGAAGCACGTTGTGACTCTTAATGTTCATGTGCTGATCCTTCTCTGTGCAACACCACATCGCTGCGAGGACGTGACTTGAGACCTGGATAGTCTGTGAAGGATGAGCTCCCATGTGTTGCCCATGTCCCCCTTCCCTGATGGGTTCTGGGCAGAGCTGGAGGAGCTCTGGAGAACGAACAATGCCAGCTGGGACTGCAGCTGCCAGGGCTCTCCATCTGGTATTTCTCCAGGACCTGAACAGATCCAGTGACCACTGATGCTAACCAGGATCCACAGTGGATTTTCTCCTGCTCCAGGAACAGAGCCATTAAGGGCTGACCTTGTAAATTAATACAGCTGACTAAAGATTTGTTAGCCTGGCACCAGTAAACACTGGAGTTTGAGAAGCCTTCCATGGCACTGGACCTCAAGCTGCTCAGAATGCTCCATGCCTGCCTTTCTTAAGCTTCTCTCAGTCACTTCTAACGATGTGTTAAACACAGAGAACTTGGTTTAGCACCCATGTAAGGAGGTTTGGTTGGCAGCTCATCTTTCATCTCAGCTGTTGCCCAGATTGATCCAGGTCTGGTGCTGCATGGGATGTGGCAAAGGGGTGACACCAACACTATGTGCTTGAATGCTGTGAGGGAGTTTAGTATGCTCTAAGGGCTGGATGTATGTAGCCCTTGGGCAGGTAGGAGAAGCTGCCTCAGGTAGCATGGGGCTAGCACATGTGGGCATGGAAGGGGTGAAGGTTACAAGCCTCTGCACATGTGGTACTTTGCATTTCTTTAGGCAAAAGTTTCAGAGCCCTTAAACACTAAATTGTGCTTGAAGACTGAGAAAAGCAGCAGCATTCTGGTGTGCTGGCATAGAAACTAGAGCACTGTGTGGCAAATTTGGGAAAAGTATTCCCAGAGTGTGTGATGGTTCATGCTCAGCTCTTGCAGACAGGTGGACACTTTGTGGCCTTGTGAAGTGTGATGCTGTTAAACCCATCTCTCTTACTCTAATAAAGTCATACTTTTCTGAGCACAAAATATTTCTGCATCGATTGCTTAAAGGTAAACCAAGTGGCATTGAGTATTTCATAAAGCTGATCTATGTTGCTAGTGCGTGACATGATCCCATCATGTATCATTACTTCAGAAATTTCCAGATGGCACCTTACCTAATTGTGAGGCTGCTCCTTCCTGGGATCTGAGCGGAGTGCAGGCTTTTAAGAAATGTCTGTTGTTATTAGCTTTATAATACTTGTTCTCCTGTACCAGCTGTTGCAAGCAGCAGGAGGTCTCACTCACAGCCTAATTCTTCAGTCAGCTTTTAGGGGGGAGACTTTGCTTCTGTAAGCTAGGTATTTGCATTTGGGATGAGATCTCCCAAATGAGAACAACTTGTTTGCCTCCAGTGAGCATGTTGGTTCAAGGACTGGTGTGCCCAGAAGGAGGAAACAGGTTGCTCCTGTTGCTTTACCAATGTCCTCGAATAGTTAACTGCGCTTACTGCTTGTCATGGTGGGGGATGACTGTGTTTTAAAGAAATACTGGGTTTCAGAAGCCTGGCTGCCTGTGGTAGAGAGGAAAAGAGTCCTTGTGCTGTGCTGTCTCATACCTCTCCTGCAAAAATATCAGAGGGACAAGTTCTGGTGAAACTGCCTGGTTTTGGCAGCCACTTTCCTCCTACATCCTTGTTCTTCAGGTAAATCCCTCTTCAACTTCATTAGCTGTTCCCCTTTCCTCCCTGAAAAGTCATCATCATCCCTTGAAATTAAGGAAAAGACAGGAGGAGGGAATAAATGGATGTTAAGAAGTAGAAAACAATCAATTAAATAGTACATAGCATGTAATTTTCCTTGGAAACTTACCATGAAATTGAGGAGCACTTGAACAACTAGTAATTTAAATTGCATTTGAACACTGCTAATGAGTTGTTTGCATGGGAATTTTGGTCATTTCACAGCAGGTTGTTGTCTTTAGTACCCCTTCATTCAGTTAAAAAAAAAAATCTCACGATGAGGAAGGTGCTGTAGAAAACTGGTCCAGCTGTTATTAGTAAAAAGTGTACCATGGAACTTTTTGCCATGCCTTGTTAGATTTAGAGCCATTTACATCCTTAGCACCAGCTCTTCCAGTGTTTAAATTCGTGGGAATTTTGTGCTTTTTGTCTAAAAAAAGCTTGTTATTGCTAAAAGGTAGGTAAATAACGTTATCACTGTTGCACTTGCAAACACGACAGAGTCAAGGGGGCTGAAGGAGCTCCTCCAGGCTCCTGGGGCTGGGGTTTGTAGCTGTGGGACTGACCTAGGAATAAATCCTGTGGCTCAGTCCTTATCACCTCAAACAAATCATAACAGTGCTTTGGGATCTGATCCTGGCTTGCTCCATCTTAAGAGTAACAACAGAGAGGTGCTGATTGGCTGTGCCTGCGGGGTATTTGTATTTAAGTTAATAGTCTTATTTTTCCAGTGTTTAATGCTCTCCTCCACCGCTGTTTTACTTATAAAATGCCAACTATTTTCAGCAAAAGGCAATATCAACCTAATCATGTGCTATATTGCTGCCGAATGTGCTGGGAACAGACTCTATAGGAAGGCAAATGCAAGTTGCTTATCGCCTGTTGCTGAATGAACATCCCATTTTCAGAGCAGGGTTTTTGCAAATCCGTGGGCATGCTTAGCATATGGAAGGGGGTTCCAGTATCAAAACAAATCTGGCCTCCTGTTTCTGGATGTGTAGGTTGTTTCTTAGAAGATGGAACCTTTAAAATCTGTCCCTGCAAACATGGCTGTTAAATCCTGCTATTTCTAGAGGTGTGAGGCAGCTGTCTGTACTGAGATAAGCTATAAAAAGGCAATATTTTCCCAAACCAGCTTTTTTAGCTATACCTGCCAGACATCTTGGTCAGAGGGAGTTCATCGGGAGTGTCACCACTGCTGCCCTTTTATGTACAGGGTGCTGAGCGATGTAGAACCTTCTGGGCAAGCCTCCAGGGTCAGTGTTAAGCACCAGCTCTTCCATCTCTATCTGGTGAAATGCTGCTCTGTAGAAAGGTGCATTCAGAACAAAGGAAAGGGTGCTTGTTGATTTGACTTTCTTATGTGATCTTCTGTTGTTTTCTAGGTGATTGCTTTGTCCTCGGCTGTTGTTCTTTATTTTCATTGTGTCTTTCTTGTTGCTGACTCAGTGACCATCTCTAGTCACAGGGGATTTTGAATGCCCCCCCCTCCATTTTTTACTTGAAGGCATTTGTGTTTGCTGTGTAGTCTTGAGGGTAGCTGGTGAGTTCAGATGAAACCAATAACAAAAATTGTAATTTTTCCCAAGGGCCTGGAAGAGGTTTCTCACAACATATCGGTGTTATCGCTTGTGCTTCCTGACACGTGTGCTACCCACAGTGCTTTGTTAGTTATCAGCCAATTCTCCGCCAAGATATGTGAGTGTCAGAAAGCTACATCAGATAATCTTGTAGAGGCTGTTAAGACTGTAGGGACAGAGAAGGACGTGGCTTTTGAGCATGTTCCCAGTGAAGTATTTCTGAAAGCTGGGAGGGCACTGGGGATGGGTGTTTCCAAGTGACTGGAGTGATGTCCTCATGTAGGTGAGGAGCTGGTGTGTGTGGGGAGACGGGGTGAAATCCATGTGGTGTAGGAATGCAGGGGACAAGAGAGCAGCAACTGGAGGAGTTAGGAAACCCCAGGCAAATTAGGTTCCCATGACACTGAAAGATAGTGCTTTATCTCTACCCAGTGAACTGTCTAGGAAGTACTTTTTTGTTTGTTTATTTTGTTTGTTTTTTGTT
This sequence comes from Lophotriccus pileatus, assembly GCA_035583135.1. Taxonomy (NCBI): domain Eukaryota; kingdom Metazoa; phylum Chordata; class Aves; order Passeriformes; family Tyrannidae; genus Lophotriccus; species Lophotriccus pileatus. The sequence goes on from JAWWES010000011.1 coordinate 10,259,274, forward strand.
TGTTCATTTTTTTGGTGGAATGAGCATTTTATCACATTGATTCCAGAGTAGTGCTGCACCTGCTGTGCAAATCCTCCATCACACATGGGCATTGTTGCCAGCCAGCCAGCCAGTTGGATGCATTGGCTCTGACATGGGTGGATTCTGCCTTTGCTGGTGGGGTGTTTTTATTCCTTGAAGCTTGGGCTGCCTCTTAGTCACCTCTTAATGCCCTGTCTGTTGTGGGTAATCTTTTATTTGTAATTTTTTTCCTTACCCCAGCTTTCTATTTCAGCAGCCCACTTCCCACTTTTCCAGCTTCCTTTCAAAGGTGGGCACACACTCAGCTGGTGGAATTGGATGTAGATTTGATAATTGCTCCCCCAGAAAACAGACAAGAGTATCTGCTTGTCCAAAACCCTACTGAAAACTGAATAGAACTGAGGCATGTGGGGTTTGAAGTATTCTAGTGAGTTATTTCTGGCCATGGTCTGCCCCTGTGGTGCTCCCTCAAGCTCTTCCACATCTCAGGGTTGGAGCTGAGGGTGAGCAGGGCTGGTAAAGGCCCTTTGTTTCCCCACCTCCCTTTCTGAACTTTTTTTTAAAAAAATTTTCTGGTAAATTTAAGTGATAACCTTGTAACAGAGATAAGGAAGAAAAAGTCATACAGGTAGATTAAATTTGCCTTGGGGGAAAAGCAAACATCAAGGGAGCCTACACTGAGCTACCCTGAAATGCTGAGAGATGGCTTGTTTATCATTTACTCACCTTATAAATGTACCCTGTGCTTTACAAGTGAGGAAGATGACAGTCCTTGTCCTAAGGAGTCTGCAATCCAAGGCAGACAAATGTGCACTTGAGGGTTGGGGAAGGGTCAGCACAGGGATTGCTGGAGATCAAAGTCCAGATAAAGTAGATTGCTAGAAGAGAAGGGCTTCTGCAGTGGGAGTTGTGGATGATGAGAAGGGTGTTTAAGGTGCTGGAGGAGTGGATAGACAGAGGAAGGTAAACTGGTATGGAAGGAGGTGAGAAGACCTGAAAGGAAGGAAGGTTGAAGGGGAGGGTAGAAAGTGAGAAAAGGAGTAGGAGGAAAAAAAAGAGCAGCAAGTCTGCTGTGGGAGGGGATGCTGCAGATGAGAGTTGAGATGACCTTAATGTCTGTTCGTTGTGTGTTAAAAGCTATGCCATAACTCAGCTACCGCAATTAGTCATCTCCTTGTGTCTGAAGTACCAGTTTCTTCCCTGAATGGAGCGTGCTGGTCCTGGCTGGAGTCCAGTGCTAGATCTCTTGACCAGGGGTGCTGGGTGGTTACATCCTACCTATGTACCACTGCCAAAGCTTATTAGGCAAGCGTAGAAGTAACTTGTCATCTTCTGCTTAATACCCTCAAAGTTAGGTAATTCTCTAGAGATTCAGACAGCAAATCAGAGATTGGACCATGGGTGTGCATATGCTGATACATATATGTATGTAATATTGATGTATGTGGTATGGGTAGGTTTTGAATGCAGCAGCCTGCACTTTAGTGACATCTGATGGGAAAAGGGTGGGATCAGTGGTTTATGTTGCACAAAACCCACTCCCCAGGTCTTTGTGTATTAACTTCCATGGAGCTGAGCTGGAAAACCTCACTGATTGTCAGGTTCATGGGTATGCAGCTTTCATTTCCCTAAAAAGACCTTGGGCCTTCCAAAGCTTCCTTAGAAGTTTTGTTTCATCCTTAAAGACTGAAGAAGTCAAGGAAGAATTTACTGTAACCAACCCGATTTTCCTTTCTCTGATTTTTTTTTTTTTAATTTTTTTTTGGAAAGTGGTTATTCTTGATGTTTGGCATTTATATGCTGGCAGGTGACTGTAGACTGAATAGTCCACAGGGTTCCTGAAGCAGCAGTAGTAGCTTCACCTAGACCCTTTCTCTCCCTGGTGTGATCTACTTCCATCTTGCTTGTCTTTTTCTGGGGCTCGTGTCTGATCCCCATCTATTTTTTGTGTCTCCTTTTACTGCTGATCCTTTTCAGATCTTCCTTCTGATTTCCCATTTCCTCTACAAAGTAGTCCCCCATCCTTCCAGTCCTTCCCTAATTGCCTATTAGTTAGACTCAAGTCTTTTGTGGCCAGTAAAAGGCGTGGGAACATGAAGGACATCTCCTCTGGAGCTCAGTCCATCTACTGTCATGGCATGCTGTTCCAGCAGGAGAGAAACCTGAGTTTAGAATATCTGAAATTGCCCATTATCTCCGCTCATTTCTTGCAGTCTGTAATTTGGGGGGTGGGGAAGTGAGGGGAAGAGGAGGCAAGTCACTCTAAACATGACTCATCCCATAATAGATCGATACAAAATGTTCCATTACATTTTCATTGCCAAAAATTACTCCTGGCTCCCACCCCCCCCTTCTGTGAGATGCTGCGGAGGTTTTCTTGCTAGGCCTAGTGGTGGTGTCTCTTGGTTGGGTGTAGGTTGGTGCCTTGGCCAGCCCAGCAAAAGGGTGTCTGAGTTTTGGTTCAGATCTCATATTCTGAGTGGGCTGAGGTTGAGTGTGGTGGAGATGACTTGCTTTCGGAGGGGAAAGAGATTCCTGGCTGCTCTCAGGAGATTTCATGTTGCTCGAGGCGTGGAGCAGACCTGTTTGACGAGAGGAGTCACTCCCAGCCTCCCCCTTTGGGAGGGATGCCAACACATGTGTAAAGTATAAGCCAATATAAAGAGACATAGTAGAAAATATCATGGGATATCTGCCAGCAGCCCCTTTGGGCTGGTGCCACTGATCGCTCCCTTGGGCTGACAAGACGTTTCAGTGGCGAGTCCTTGCTGAAGTTTCTTGCTGTTTGCAGTGATGGGGTGGAGATGGAGATGCTGGGCATTCTCTTGCCTGCAGGTGTTTACAGAGTCCTGGGATTTTGAAGTATGTTTAGGGCAGTGGTTCTGCTGTCTGTTTACTGAGCAGTAAGGGTCGAAGCTTGCCCACAGCTGCACAGATGTTGCCAGATGTATATAAATACTTTTATATATGCAATTATATGTACAAATATGGTAAGGCAAAGATCTGATACGAGTTTCTTGATTCCATTTGTCCTGTCCTTGCTTCTGGCATATTCAGGAGCAGTTTTGTGGACAGCCTTACTATAGCAGTTAGCCATGATTGTATTGGTGCAAAGGAGAGTGCTTTTTTTGGGTCCCACTCTTTCCACCAGGTGGGACCCATTTGTGGCTCTCACCTGGAATAGCAAGTGCCCTGTGTGCCTGAAAATGGGATGGGGAGGGGATTATCACTATTCTGACCTCAGCAGCTCTTTAAAAGGCTGCAAAGGATTTGCAGTTATATCACGTCTTCTACCTGCCACAGTCAAGGCCTTGATCTGCTGGTAAACTTACAACAGTGCTTTAATAAACCCCACCACTAACAGGTAGGGTTTTGTTGGGAGAAACTCAACCTGTGAGGGAGGTGGCCGAGTTCATGAGCATGTGTTCCTGACACCGTTGGTACAAACAACACCAGTGGCGTCCTCTGCTTCATCCTGCACTGGGAGAAGGTCCTGTGAGGAGTTGGGCTGCGTGGGGTTCTGCATTGTGGTGTTCCACAAGGCCAGGGACAGGACCCAGGATGTTCAGTAGTCCCTGGTGACCTGTGTAGGTAGCTGCTGCTCTGCTTCGGAGCTGCTGTCACAGAAACTGAACGTTACAGGATCCAGGGCACACACACAAATGTGTTTACAGAGCAAATAAAGGCGGGAGAGAAAAAAGGAAAAGCCTCAGAGTGGCTTTAGGTGTTTTTTAAGTGGCAAAGCTGAAAAATTCCTGAGCATGTGCAATTAATGTCTGTTTAAACAGAAACTTCTTTAATAGCTGAAATATCAGCTCCTACAGAAGAACTTTCCTGGTGGGTCTTTTTCATCTCTAACCGCCTGCCCTGCTGGGGTGTGCGGGGGGATGTCTCCGAAGGTGCTGGGCTCGGTGTTTTCAGTTAGGCTCGTTAGGTGTTTGCGAAGGGCGATGCCTTCCCTCGTTCCTGGCTTGCTTCCACATCTCTGATTGTGTGGAGGTAAAAGTGGTAAATTCTTACGAAAACTCACCCGTTTGAGTCACAAGGGTCCCATGCCTGATGTTGTTTTGTTGGCATGTCATCTGGCACCATCGTGTGTGTATACATGGGTATATATATTTAAGTACATATTATAAGTATATACAGCAGTTGAGAGGGGCAGGAATAGGACACTGGCATTTCTCAGGGCTTTGAACAAGATACCAGGATGTTGTTATTTACTCGAATTCTGGAGGAATGCTGTGCAGAATGGGCTAAAGGGCTTCTCTCCCACTGGAGCTGTGCATGCTGTGCCTGTGAGCAGGCTGTTCTTTGAGCAGCAGTTCTGGTGAAAGCCTGTGAAGTTGTCGGAATAAAACCTCTGTGGAATGGGGTACATGGTGGAGGCAGAGCAGGGTGATAGCAGAATCTTTTCAGGCTTGACCTGCCCATTAAAACTTCACAGGGTCTTACTGGCTGTGTGGATGTCAAAGCAGCAACCTGCTGTGGAATGATGCTGTTTGCGTGTATTTAATTTGATTAAAAAGAAAAAAAAAAGACACGAGGATGGTTTTGAACAGCCTCGTTGAGCACTGCTGTTGCCCTTCTCATTAGCTGCAGCAGTGACCTGGGGCTTTCTGCTTGTGCTGGAACTTGCAAAGGTATGTTTTTTCTCCTTTGTTTTTTATCTTTTCCTTTTAAAAACATCATTGAAGTGTATCTGTTGTGCTTCAGCAGCAGTTGCTTCACCCTGTACTGTTGTCCACATGCTCATTGGAGGCTCCTTTGTTGTTTTGACACGGAGTTAGCTGTGAGGAGTGGTCTGCAGGACCTGCTTCAGTGGGGTTACACCACACCTAAGCTTGGTGGTGCACAGGGTCGGGTCCATAGCAGGTGAATGGCAGAGTGGGGTACCTCACAGCCTGTTTTGTCAAGGCTGTTCTTCTCTGAACGTAAAGAAACCATGTTGAACTTCTTGCATTTTATGAGGCTTTGAAAGCTTGACATAGACATGATGTTCCTTCCTGAGTCGTAGCTGTTGGATCTCTCGATGCAGTTCTTTTGTGTTGCTTCTGAGTGCTGGAAATGATGTGGTTCAAACCTTTCAGTGTTTGCTCAAGCTACATTCTCCTTGTAATACCTCTTTTTCCCTAGAAAAACAGGTGGGGATGTTTATTCCTCTCTCCCGTCTTTCCTTCCCCCCCCCCCCCCCCAACCTTGACACTGTCCCACTGTTGTGGATCACTTGTGTCATGCACCAGTGTAGCATATGTCCCTTGAGAACACACCAGTCATTGCTGATTTGTCTCAAATCATTGTCACTGCAGTCTTGAATACCCACATTAAGCAGGTGGAGCTGATACAATCACTTCCAACGCAGCTGACAGCAGCTGGGTCAGAGCCTTTCTCGCTGTTTCCTGCCAGAGGAGAAAATAAAGCACATGTGAAGGCAAAAACACACGAGTTTTCCCCTTTGTCTCCCCTCCCCGGCCCCCAAGTCATGGTTTCCGCAACAACAAAGAAGTCTCAGCCAATTGGTTTCACAGAAGAGGCTGAATTTCCTAGAGTCAACGTTTCCATGTCTGAACAAGTTTTAAAAAATTAAAACAACAACAACAAAAAAAAGGCAGAGAGGCTGCATGTGGTCTGGCAGGCAGCCAGGCAAGGAGTGCTCTTTGGGGTTATTATTAGGCAGATAACTGTATCAAGAGCTTAAACATCACCCTGGGTCTGACGGCTGCGGTGCTCTGTGTGAAATGCTGAGGCACGTTTCATACTTCTGAGAGAATGTATTGTACTACCTCAGGCCACTCTTTAAAAACATTTTTATTTTTCATTTTCCCCTGCAATAACTTGGGTGCCAGTAGAGCTCCTGGGAAGTGCTTCACGGGGAGCTATTGCTGGTTTGGGCCTTGCAAATACTTTTCCTACTAGCAGGTCTGAATTCCTGCCTCAGATAGGAACCATGCCTAGATTTTGTACGTGTCAGACTGAGGTGTCCCTGACCTGGACTGCCTTGAAGATCTTCTAACGCCTTCTCAGGACCTGTCTCAGCAAAGAGAAAGTTTTGAGGCCCATGGGTTCTGAAAGCTGTATGTGTACAGAGCGGTGCTCAGGGGTGTGGGGAGACCCTGTCACTCCCACTGCAGTGCCCTGTAGCAGAGGGGACACATGGGGTAGTGGAAGGACAGGCTTTTGATGATCTTTGAGAATTGAGATGCAGCGCTTAACACACTTGAGGAGCAGAAGTCGATGGAGAACTGCACAGGGCAGGATGACAGGGGCAGAGTTGGTGGCTGGGAAGTTTCTTCTCAAGTACTCAAGAACAGCAGAAGAATGTCTGTTTGTAATGCTGCTAGATACCATGTATCTGTCTGTGTTCCCATCTATAGACGGTATGTGCAAGGCTATATATAAATGCTATGATGGCTGGTATTTTGGCTGATACACTCACAGTTTTGTGCCACATTGAGAGATTTAAAAATATCCCCCCAGTTCCAGGAACATCTATACCATGGCAGATGTCATCTGGTGTGGGGAGTGGCTTCTGAAAAGGGAGCACAACATTATTACTATGAGCCTTAGTAGTCTATTAGAATATTTATTGCTTCACTGCCACCATAAGACATGTGAGGTGTGTTATTTCTGCCTGTCAGAGTTTTTTCACACATGCAGGCAGGCAGCATCTGTCATTCCTCCCTGCGAGTCACTAGCTTTCGTTCTCAATGAACTTTCTTTCCAGCTGGAAGGAAGGCAAAATAAAGGCATCAGAGCTGATGAGAAAGGAGTTCATCAACTTTTTTTTTTTTTTTTTTTTTTTTTTTTTTGCCTTGGAGTTGTGCTTCTGAGTGCTCTCTTAAATTTGGGTCCTTCTTGGCCAAGACACAGTCACCTCATGCTTGCCATTGTTTTATTTCAAGGCGAGTCTGTCAACCTGTTGTGTCAGGCCCTGCGGAAACCTGGTATGAGTCAGAGCCGTCTCTGTTGCACGAGACAAAGAGTAGGATAGGAAACAAGTGAGAAATGACTGGCTCAGGACTTTCTTTTGGGACTAGCTCTCAAGTTCCCCAGGCCTCAGTTCATCAGCTGAGGACCTGGCAGAGTATGAGCAAGGCCTATTTTTGTGTTTCCTCATAGAACTGTGGTGTTTCTGTGGTGGCTGTGCTAGCCATGTTGTGGTGGAAGTGCTCAGAGGGTGAATGCTGGCATCACCAGCAAACTCTGCTTGTACCTGCAGGGGTAATTCTCCATTGCTCATGCTTAGGACTGGGTTTGGGCGGAGTCTTTTGACCAGAAGGGCTGGAGGACGTGTTAAGGTTTGTTGCTCTAATGCAGAGAGTTCCTGGACCTGTAGAGAAAATAAGGCAGTAAAAAACGAAAAGGCAACAGAAATGTGAGAAGTCACACCTGAACCTTGACCTGAGTTTTGAGTTACCCTGTAAGGTATCAGTGCTCTGTTCAAACCTTCTCCTGGGAGCTGGCAAGGGGTGCCTGTCCTGTAACCAACAGCAGGGAAGCCAAAACTTTCCTTTCTGTATTGGGTGAGGATGGAGGCTTTGGATGTAGGTTCATTGCCCATGTTCATTGGTGAGGGGAGAAAATGATCAGTGGAGCAGCAAAGGTGTGGAAAGTGGAATTAGAAACTTCACGGGAAGATTAACCAAGTAGGAAGAATCGCTGTGGTGCTTATTACTTGACTGAGCCCATCAGGTGTGCCATGTTCCCTGCCCAGTTTGCCTGTGGCTTGGTAGGGTGTTGTCAATACTGCCCAGACATCCTTGTCTGCCAGCTCTTTGCAGAGTTGTGGTGTTATTTAGGGAATGTTTGCTGTAGAGGCTGGAGGTAGCCTGGAGCTCCACAGAACTGGCCTTGTGAGTCACCATTGCCATGACACTTGTGCCTTGGCAGGTGTTAAATGGCCAAAGAGTTTCTGATTCCTGGTCAAAGGCAATCCAAGAGCAGAAGAGCATTTGGGGTTTACAGCTCTTGGACACACAAGAGTACCAAGGTAGAACCTGAAGTTTTTTTGTCACTTTAATGATGGACTGAACAATGTCAGAAGCAGAGGGATGTGTGTAGGGTTTTTCTGTAGATCTCCATCCCACAGTTCTGGCCCAGACACACTCACTCACTCATGCTGGGCTGATGTACACAAATGATAATTCAACTGAGAATAAGCCTAGTACCTCCTTCTAACCTGGAGATGGACTTTCAGTGTTTTCCTGGCAGGAGAGGTATGGGAGGGAAATGTCTTGGGGCTGTCTTATCCCTGCTGTAGCTGGGGATGGGCCCTCCAGCAGTGACACGGTCAGTTCAGATGGTGTCCATCCAGCCTAGCGTCCCCCTTCGCCCATGGCCAGCAGCAGATGCCAAGGGATGGCTATCAGCTTCCCCACATGGCTAGCAGAGAGGGATGACTGCAGTGAGCCCTGACCTTGTTCACCGCCCTTCCAACTGTGGCCTTGCAAAAACCCCGAGCACCTGTGGCGTGGCCCGGCCGGCAGATGAAACACAAAATACATAGAAAGCTTTGGTGGTGTGGGCGTGCGTTGGGAGAGCAGAGAGGAGGGGGGTGGAAAAGTATCTCCGGTGTCGCCTCACTGAGTGCCAGGAAGTGGCCCAGCATTGGGATGAAAGATGAGAAGGGTCTGGCCGTGGTGGGGTCAGGGGAGCCGCAGCCCCGGCGTGGCGGCACGTTCTGTACATTCTGCAGCCCTGCAGCATGTGGGGCCGTCGGCTGTGCTGCCAGGCATCCAGCCCAGCTGGTATTTCGCTGTCCTCATACCCACTAAGTCTCTCCTTTTACCCGTTTATTTATCCCCCCCCCCTGCATTTAACTGAGGTGCACTTGTTTATCTATTGGGCTCTACAGCCTATAAACAGGATGTCTCTCTGCTTCCTTTCAGCCCAGTAACACTAAACTGCTTTGGGTGCAGATAACGCTTTTGGAACCCCTCTCCTGGCTGAATGAGCCCTGTGTGGGTCGTAGCCAGCTCCAGATGAGACAGCACATGCCTATATGTATATGCATATGTATCCAACAGGGATGTGGTATGAGTTGGCCACAGTGAACAAATTCACGTGTCTGTAAAGGAAGTAAGCGCATGTTTTAGGTAGGGTGGCTGAAACAAGACACCAGTTTAAACCGGATCCTGAATATACAGTTTGTAAAAACAAGCTATTGTATAAAACCCTAAGCCTGTGAAACCTTTAGGGGGAAAAAATTTTGCAGTTTATTTTGTTTAAATGTCGCTTCCTAAAGATTTTCTCACTATGGCGGAGTCCTGGATACTGAGAGCCTGACAGTGAAGCAGAGCATTAACTAGTGCTTTTAATGTTGAGTGATATTTTGAATGGGTGAGAAAAAATCAGAGCAGTACTAACACTGTATTTCAGGAAGTTTTCTCCCTTCAGTGTTCAGACTGTGAGAAAGCAGTGAGGATAAAGGGCATTCTTCTGAAGCACTTTCTGATCTGGGACCTTGTAATCACAAATAATAATAACAAGCAAAATGGAGTTTTGAGATATTCAGTGTCTTAGTCTTAATGTTCAAGATGTTCAGTGATTTCTATTGATTGTGATCTTGTTGTAAGCTCTGAGATATAAAGTCTTTTGTAGCCTCTGCTCCCTTAAATCTCTAATTTCCTTTAATATTGAGTCATTAATTTAAAATAAACTTAAGGTTCTGGGCCTTGTGGTTGTTTAGGAAAGTTTTGGAAAAAGTACTCTCTTTTCCCAAACAGAAGGTAAACTTTAAAAACACAAATTTTTATTGGATTGGTTTTTAAGCTACCAACTCTGGGGCTGGACTGATGACTTCTGAATGCTTGAAGATGCAAAGCAGATCTCTAGAAAAGAAGTGAATGATGTCTACTTTTTCTTAGGTCAATGTGCCCTTAGTTCAAGGTAATTGCCAGTGAGAGCTCACACAGTTGTAAAAGTTCTCAGCTTCTCCCCACCACTTAAACCAGGTTGTCAGATCAACACATCTCGTTTACAGAGATGTACTCTGGATCTGTTACTGAGACGTGGTTCAGAATAGCTATTGAGGAACAAGTTGTTCTGCCACAGCTCTTCTGTGAGCACTTTGTGTGCATGCAGCCTCATTCCAAAATGAACATGCCTTTTTTTGACTAAGTTCAGGCTATTTTGGAAGGTGGAGCAAGCTAAAACATGGAGGGGGAAAAAAAGCTCTGTTGCTCCAGAAATAAAGTGATTTGCATGGGGCATATTTTCTGTGTGTTTTCTGTGTGTTTTCTGAAGTTGCTGCCTACCTGGGTGGGTAGATCTCAAGCCATGTGGCTGGACCTGAAATTTTTGCAATTCATTTCACAGTAGCAGAGAGTCCTTAGGAGATCAGGTGTTTTCTATAAAAAGCTGAATGATGCTGATTTTTAATAGAGAGGTCATGCTTGGCACATGGTCCTTCTGTATGAGCAGGCTGGGTGAGTGATGGGGCACACTGGCACTGGTTGCTTAAGGGTTTGACAGAAATGTACTGGGTGATGAATCTGAAGTTCCACCTGCCATACAGATGCCGTTTAAATAAAGATATCCCCCGATCACAAAAGCATTTACCCATCACAAGGGCTGGCAGTGCTGGGTAATATTTAAGCTGTTTTGCTTAGCTCATGGAAAATAGGAGTAGATTTCAGTGTTGCCTTTCTGGGTGGGCAGCGTGACATTGCCAGCCGTCATGGGCCTCTTGGACGATGAGAAACCCTCGGGGAGCTGGTGGCCGGCGGAGCAGGCGGCGCTGGAGCTGACGGTCTCCAGCAGAGACCTGGGCTTGTGAAGCAGCCTGTCCCTAGAGACTGCTGGGGCAGTGGGGAATGTTGAGATTGTTTTGCTTTCCCACAGTGCTGTGTAACCCCTCCTGCCACCCCTTTAGTGTGGTGTTACCGACGTGCTATTACTTCTTTGGTAACATGTTCACATCCCCCTCATCTCATGTTTCTCAGGAGAAAGTGGATCCAAATGGTGCAAGGTCTGTAACTGGGCAGGTTGCCCGCTCACGTGTTGGCATTCAGATCAGAGGGATCAGTTGCATCAGTGGGAGAGCTTCCTCTTCCCTCTGCCACACCTGGGAGCTGCAGCAGGGCTTGTCGCTCCTCTCGCACAAGCAAGCAGTGTGGCACCTCCAAAGTGATCCCAACCTTCTTTTTCTCCCTTTTGGAAAGAGGCAGAGCAGGACTGAAGGGGAAGGCTAAAGCTGACCTGTTGGTGGGCGCTTAAAATACTGATGTATGCTGTAGGAGAGAAAAGAGTGTCTCTTTAGAAACTTCTGCAATCAGGAGGAAAACAAAAAGTGTTGCATTTATGTGTATGAGATGGGTGTTAGAACAACTCCTTCACTTCTCCCTCCCAGAAGTCACTCTGGATATAAGGTGGTTCTCCTCCCTGTTCTCCCTGTGTCCAAGCAGTTTCTTGTTGTCCTGTCTGTCTTTTGAAGTGCTCTCTGTGGTTAAAGCTGCTTCATGCATCAAAATCAAGAGCTGTGGGTTTCCCTCTTTTGTATCATGTAGAGAAGTTCACTTTCCCCACCTTGGTGCTCTCATCTGACCAAGCAGTGTGTGGTTTGTGCTCGAGCAGGAAGATGAACTGGGCTAAAAATCATAACTGTTGTCACTGACGTGCCTGGAAGAGGACAAAAATTGCCTTTGCCTTGTATAAAACATTTTCTGATGCTCCAGGAGGTTGAGGAGCCAATGTGGCACAATAATCTCCAAGGGCTGCTACCTTCCTTGGCTTTGTGGCTAAATTTTGTCCATAACACAAGGAGCTTGTTAAGTTAAAAACTATAGTTCTAAACCTTGCACTCCTGATTTCTGTGTATGAGCCTGGAGCAGCGTTAGAAGATTTGTCTGGTGTATCTTCCTGATGCCTGAGCTGCTCTGCCCCTTGGGGCATTTAATAGCAGAAAGGACATAGTGTCAAATGTGAAAAAACTTTGTCAAATACAAAAGAGAACAGCTGTTTCTAATGCATCCAGCAATGCTGATTGACAAGTGGTAGAAAAGAGAGGATGTATAGGCTAGTCATCTTAGTAGGTAGTTTCACTGCATTATTGAAACATTTTGTTGAAAGAAATATATTTGAGTAGTGCTGCTGCATAAGCGAGTAAAGGCAGTGTTGCTTCAAACTAGAGGAGAAAGATGAACTGATTGGTTTCCTCACCCTTCCCCCGCCCCCTTGTTAACATTTAAAGTAGAAAAAGTCATCTGGTTTGAAAAATGTTATTTGGTTAAAGAAAAAATACCAACCAACCAAAAACTCAAAGCAAGCATTTATTACATTGTGTGGTGGGTGGGATTGCGGGACCTACAGAAAAGCAGTGCTTGGAGAGCTGGACTGGCACAGGAAGGAGTGGAGGTGAGCAATGTGCTCGGGCTGGATGTGGCACAGTCAGTGGTTCTGTTATGGAAACAAGGTGGAGTCAATGGTTCCTCTTCCCAGAACTGAGATGTCCTGATTCTGTCCACTGGTTAGTAGTATATAAGAGGCTTATAAATATAACCCTCTTGATATTTATTTTTTTTATTTATAAATAAATAGAAATAAAAGCTGTATTTATTATATATAATATATTCTATAATTAATATTTATTATTGTTCTATTTATAAATAGAAATATAAGCCTCTTATTTATATCATAATATAAATATAACCCTGGGAAAAAATATAAGCTAATGTGAGGAGAAATTAATTTGGAGTCTGACAGAAGGGCTTTGCAAGTCTTAGAATCTTTGAATGGTATGGGTTGGAAGAAATGTTAATGACTCTCCGGTTCCAACACCCCTGTCATGGGCAGGGACACCTTCCACTGGACCTGGCTGCTCAGAGCCTGATCCACCTGGGCTTGGACACTTCCAGGGGTGGTGGAAGCCTTGTCCAAGTGCTTCCAGCCATTGCTAGTGGAGCAGAGGTTGTTGCTGTGCAGGGTTCAAAACTAGTGCTTGGTTGGAAAATGCTAAATGATTTTGCATGGGGGAAAAACTAAGAAGGATACCCTGCCCTCCATAAAACCCCCAGGCCTCTCCAGAATCTGAACTTTCAAGCTTTCTAGTTCTTATTTGGTTTAAGAAAAATACTACATCACAAAGCTCTGTCCTCTCCAAAACACCATATATTGACTAAAAATCATGTCCAAGTGTTGTTTCTTGGTGATGGGAGTTCCTCCTGAGTATAAATTGATAGGAGACCTCCAGGTGCTGCCTGGAGCTCAGGTGCTCTCTACTGCTCCACATCACTGTGTGGTTTGCTGGGAAGAGATACATTATGTTTCATGAGGATTTTTTTTAATGCTGCTGAATGCTGTGTAATCTGTATTTTAGTGTAGGTTGTGCCTGTTGTCTGTATTTTTGGACTTTAACAGTGTACAGCCTGCCTTGTTTACCCTTTTTCTCTCAGCTGCATGACTGTGGAATTCTGTCTGGTTGATAATCTCTGGCTTCAAGATCTTTATGCTTTCCTGCTGATTTAAGGTATCTCTTCCTCCTCCCTTGCAGATTTCCTCATTGTCTGCACATGCTCCTGAGGTGCTGGGTGTGGGTTATGAGTTCCTGAGAAAATCTGTGGGTAATAATTAACATGTTGTAACACTGAGCACCCCCCCTCAACTCTTCCCTCCCTGGGGCAGACTGGTGACAGTGAATATTCCCCTTGTGAGCTTGTCCTGCCTGTCCCAAAAAGCAGATATCCTTGATTGGGTTCTCTGTCTTCTTTTGTTTTCTTTTGGCTTCTCTTTGTGAGAGTACATAATGCACAAATTGCAAATAAGAGGTGGAATTGCAGACGAGGAGCTGACCTATAAGTCTCTGTTGATCTGGTTACATCCCTGCTAAGCAAGAAAACAGCTTCTTTTTTGAAAGAAGATAAAAGTGAGTTATTCTGACTCAAACTGGTGCAAAGATAAAGCCATTCTGTGCAAACAGATGAATTCGACTGGGGTCTGTTTTGAGCTTCACAGCAAACTTGCACCCAGACATCCGTGGTGGATGTGCCTGATCTGTGCCCACCTTTTCTACCTGCTTCCTCCTGACCTGAGCAGGCTGTGTGCTGAGCAGAAAAACATTGCTCCAAAAAGTCTTACATAACCAACCCAGTCTGGAATAGAACATTACTCTGGGTGAAGAGCTCTTCCTCTGGCAGGAGGCAGACCTGAAGGTCATCCTGGCTGCTGTAAAGTGTGAGTTTCGTGAGTTGGACCTGAGGATGGGAAGGAAGGGACAACTGAGATTTAAAATCTTGGTGAAAGCAATGGCCTGTAAAGGAGTGGCTCAGAAACGAAGTTGTGAGGTGTGTGTCAGTGAGCAGTTCAGTGCAAGCTCCGAGAATGAGGTGGTGATAAAAACCTCCTCCTGGGTTTTGTACAACAGTTGCTCAGCTGTAGTTGGAGTTTACTTTGGTAATGATGGCTGCAGAAAGACCTGCTGCTGGTGAGACCAAGGGGAAGAAAATGGGAAATACCCAATGTGTCTGCAAAGGAAAAAAACCCCAGAGTCCTTTGATCACAAGCTTTTGTGGGTTTCTCTTTATTTAGCTTGTTCACACTCCTTGGAGGATTTCTGGAGGAGATCCAGAATTCAGCCTTGATGAAAGCCACCTTCAGACTTACAGGCCACATTCTCAATGGGGCTGAGTGTATGTGGGGAGGGTTCTGGCCGTGGGGCAGGCACTGCTGTTTCTCTGACTGCTTGGACCACTTCCTAAAGTGAAGTACTGAAAATAAGGGCAGCCAGATTAAGTGTTTCCCCTACCCGGTGGTATTTGTTGTGATGTAAAGCTGGAATGCTTCCTAGAAAGCATTAAAACACAAATAATATTAACCAGGACTGAGAGAACAGCCAGTTGCTCGGAAATGAGAAGTATGTTACGGTGACAATGGGTCAGTAGGAATGAGGCCGTCTGGTTTTTACTACTGAATCTGCTACTGAATCCCTTGAGAACCTCAGTGAAGGCTGGTCCGGTAGGACGGGGTGTGAGCAGGGCTCTTGTCTGCACCAGGTTGGGACTGGGAGGCTTCAATTGCAGGTGTTGCTGCTGAACTGGAGCACGCTGGGCAAGGCTGGCCCTGCCTGAAGATCATGAGATCCCGGGTTGGGGAGCTGATCCCTCTGACTCAGCGTATTTGCCTCTCAGCTGGGACTGATCCAGTCCACCCGCCCCAGTGAGGCTTAAGAAGAGCATTTCCTTGTAAGGTATTTTTGGATCCTGGGAGGTGTCATGCTAATCACGTGCAAAGTGCTGTTCATCGAATGCTCCAGGTGTTTATTGAGATATTTACCTGGATGATAATATCTCCTCCCCTTTCGTGCAACATAAAACGTGCTTGATAACTCACGTGAGTGCTTGTAAGGCCAAAGGGACAGTCAGCCCTTTTAATCTGTGCTGTCATGGAATAAATAACCCACTGAGCTAATTCTGAGCTTGTCCTAATCTCACCTCACCCTCATCTTTGTTCACATGCGCAAATGCACCATCAGCAGTATGTAATGTGCTTCCCTCTCTCACAGCTTAAACAATAAATCCTATAAGACCAAAGCTTTGGACATGAAAATTGCATCCTGTTGGTGGTCTTGGGCATGTGATTCAGGTTACTGAAGGTCAGCTCGAAAGGACAGTGCTGACTTCAAAGAAATATATTCTCTTCTATCGAAATTTCACGCTATAATTTGGGGGGAAAAATATTTTTTCAATTTTGCTTCATGTTAAATAGATGTGTGCAATCATGTTTGTGTTTCAAAGTATTTAATTTTTACCATGGTTTCTACAAGACTTTTCCACAGCAACCATGAGAGAAAGAAACTACTGAAAACCACTGGGGTTTCTGAAATGTGTTTTTTTTAACATACTGAAAAGGCAGGCAAGGGACTCAGCATAAGTGTAGATCCTGAAACTGACTGTGTTTTTCTCAAGTCTTACCCTTGTTGATACTCAAATGAACTTGATGGTAGAATGAGTTTGTTGCTTTGAAGCGGGAAGTTGCAGTGTCCTGCAACTCCCCTCCTCCTGCCTCTTTGTCACTCCTGTTCTTATTTGATCTGTTGTCACTTTTGGAAGAAGATAATGTGTTTCCCTGTAGGGGTCGAGGGAGGGGGGAGGCAGGTTCCTGGTGGGTTTCTGTAATAGATATCTATGTTTAAGTAACAGACAGTAAACTGTCCTATATTCTTTTCACTTTTGGAGGGTGTTCAGTTTTATATGCTGGGATGCTGCACTTGCCTGAGGCAGGCTTGCAGTGGTGGCTCTCTCTGCAGTCACTATGTGATCTTTGATTGTTTCTGTAATTTGTCTGATCAGCAGATACCTTGACATTTGTGTGTTTTGAGAGGGGAAGACAGGCATTTAGCCTTCAGCTGGAACAAGGCTCAGCGTTACTGTATGTCTTGTATTCAGTGCAAGACTGTCACAGAGACCCTCCAGGTCAAACTCCCTCACCCCCCTGTGTGGGACTGCATTTTGAGACTTCTCCCTGGCTCTGTGAGCCTCCACACTACTGCTGAACAGAGCTGAGTTTTGTTCAGCTGGTGCTTCCCCAAATGGAGGGTTGTGTTGAGCCACTGAACTAGTGGAATCCAAAACCTGGATGCATCACTTGATGTCTTACTGTGAATTGTTTCTTCTCCCATGCCATCTTCAGCACCAAAGATCTTGTTGATCCCTTGTCCAGATGGGGTAGTCATTGGAACAGTGATGATTAATGCAGGGGAAAGGCCAGGGCTGGGAAAGGATAGTGTGCATCCATCTTCTGGGCAAGTAACCTGAGCGATGGGTTGATGTGGGAGCAGCTCGACTGTAATGTGGGTCATCGAGGAACAGGGAAGGGTGAGCCCTCTAACCTAGAGGGGTTTGGGCTCTGCCCCACAGTAGCACAGTAATGATCAGTGTCAATATCTGGCACACCTATTTTTCCATTAGAAACTCAGTTCTTTGTGGGGTTTTAATATCTCGGCTATTTCAGATCACACTGAGAAACAGCATGGCCCTGCGCAGGCACTCAGCATGGATGCTTTAGTTGTTTGCTAAGCCAACATATATAATAATAATTTATTGCATTGCCTTGAGAATGGGGAAAATGGGAAAACCAAGCCCCTACATAGCAGGAGTTCTTTTCTATCAGACAAGCTGTAGGAACAATGTGCTTGCAATTAAGTCTAATAGCAAGAGAATAGCTGGTGAGGGGAGGGATCGGGCAAAGGGGTATTTTTGGCTGAGGTTCTCTTTGGAAACATGAGAGCTCCTTGATGATAGGGCTGGTTCAGATGCCTCTTGTTCATTGCTGTAGTCCTTCAGCCCTTCACTTTCTGGGAAGGACTAAAGAGTGTTCTCTATCACTTACTGCATCCTTCCTTGCTCTTGGCTCTGCGGTTGCCTATGTGAGACAACATTGCAGTGTCTGCCATGGTGGGGAGGATATGGTGGGTTGCATGGTGGTCCCTTTGAGCATAATGTGGGTCTGTGTCTGTGGTCCTTTGTGGGTGGTTGGCTGCAGCATCACTTCATAACCCTTCTCCTCCATGGCCCAGTGAACTGGGAATCAAAGACATTTCTGGGTTTGGTGCGGAGCATCCTGGGAGGAAAGGGATGCCGGTGGAGTTACATCTGGGTTTCTGATGTCTGCCTTATAATGCTGTCCTGGGCCACAGAAGACTCCAGGAATCTGAAAGACCAGAAATGACAAAGTTTAGCGGTCACCCATGCTCAGTGAAGTAGCATGATGGAAGACTGGGAGGAAATCGCTGTCTTTTCTCATGTCCCTGTCCAAGGGAAAGTACTTCCAGACCTCAGGGTGGTTATTTAAAGCTCTGAATAAAAGAAACACTTTGGTCTATAGGTAGGCACAAAATTCAGGCAGTCTAGGCTAGGGAGCCAGAGCTTTCCTGAGAGTGTGAGCTGCACGTGTGTGTGTGTGTATGTGCAGCAACCCTACACAACAGGATCTGGTTTAAGAGAGTATTTCTGTACATGAAAGAACGTAAGTATATGCTTAAGTCCTACGGAAGTCAAAGCAACTTAAGCGCATATTACAGTTAATCATGTACTTAAGTGATTTTCTGAGTTGGCCTATATCTGGAATGACACATAAGGCTCTCTTGAGTTTGGATTCACAGCCCTGTTCTGTAGTACCTTCCCAATGAAAGTGCTGATATATTTATTTTTAATTCTTGCCTTAAAGAATGGCCTGTTCTGGCCTTACTGCTTTGCAAGCTATTGGAAAGGATGGTGTGAAAAGTTGAAGCACTCTGAGCAACACAGTCCTTTTCAAAAGACTAAGAGAATTTGTACCATTCATTTCAAAAGGACTCCATGTCGCAAGAACAATGCTGTAACAGGGATGTTTCACTGAAGGGTACTGTTGGAGTTGAAATGCTGTCTGGTGTGACAGCCTACTTGAAATTGGTGTGGTGTAATATGCTACTATAGATTGCTTTCCTTTAATGTATTTTTTTTTTTTGCTTTCCTGAAGTCTCTTTGTGATGAGTGGGATGCCTGCAGCATGGATTTGAATGGAATATCGTGTAATAAGAATAATAAGCAGGTGCACTGTATAAAATTTAAGTGGAAAGCTACTGCCTGGAAGGGAAAAGTAATGTGGTTACTGCTGCATCTTTTCCTCATAAGAGCATTGTTCCCCAAGCACTTATGGTTTTCCCTGTGTATGAGGTTTATCTAAGATAAATTCCTATTCAGGTGAATGGGACACTGTGCTTCTAAACTGATTTTTTTGGTAGAACTTTTTGTGATTATAACAATAGACGGTGCTAGTACGTAGGTTCTTTGTAAGAAGACTAATGTTTTGCCTGAAAGTAACAGGATCATTTGATGAATGCTTGAGTGTTGCTAATGAAAAAGGGATGGGGGAGGAAATTACCTTTAATAAGGAGTTTAAGTGACATTTTTCTTATAGAATGCCATTATGTTTGATTTCTCACAGAAACAAGAAACCAAAGGTGTTCGTGAGGCTGGTGTGGTGCAGCTGGTTGCCTGAAGACTTGCCTTGGCTACTCCTGTATGTGCCTCAGTGCTTACCCCATCCTTGCTCTCGGGCAGGTTGGTGCTTCCTGGAGCCCATCACCCTGGCCAGCAGCATCCCTTACTGCCCAGCAGATGCGATCCTCTTGGTGTTCCAGGCCCTGTTTGCAAAGCACTGTCTTGTGTTTCATGTCCGCACTCGGCCTGGCTGGGAATGAACCCTTGTCTTGACCTTTAGCATCCTCTGGTAGGAAAGCTGCCAAGCAACTTCCAGCTGAAAACACAGTTTGTTAGGAAAGGGAGTGAGTTACTTTTTGGCTTGCCTTTTGGACTTCTGGTCTCCAGACTAGGCAGATCTTCTTTCTAGTCCTTGCTGTAGTAAATCCAATCTTGCCAAGGCCAGCAGTGACGCTGGTGCTTTTCTGATCGAGTCCTCTCTCCAGTGTTGGCTCAAGCAAAACCTTCCAACTTAAGGAAGAAATCTGCTCCTATGAATGTGCCTGGATAACCCCTTTTTACTGAGGAAAGTTCTCAGCTAATGGTTAAAATCCATTCTAAGCCTCATTAATACAACAGTACTGGATCAGTAGAAAGACAGGTACAAAGTTTAAGTCCTTGGTTGGTTTTGATATATTAGCATGTTTAACCCAATAAATTCCAATAACTCTCTAATGGAAATTCAAGAGCTTTTGTAGTTCATGACAGCTTCCATTCCTTCTGTCTGCAAAGTGGGGATGGTGCTCTTCTTGGTGGGGCTGTGAGGCTGCAGGGAGGTGGTTTGTTCTCACAGCTGAACAGTGGCTGAGTTGCCATGGCCACGTGTTCTCCCAGCCTGCTGAAAAGGCGAAGCAAAGCTCTTTGACTGAAACCACCGAGAAGTTGCTTCACCGAAGTTTAAGCCATGGTGATTTTTGATTGCAGTCACCTTGGTATTTAGAAAGTGCTCTGGTGTCTGAGACAGTGTATTGTGGGGTTTGTTAGCTTTAATTTAAATGCTTTTGAAATACTGGAGACTTCTGGGTAAAAAGAATGGAGGTTTTGGTTTTTGTATGGCACCAAACCAGCCCTGGACATGGTGCAGACAGCTGCGTGGCTGCCTGGGGACTTGCCACCTTAACTGTGATATTTTTGCAGACATAGCTTCAAGTACAGTTCTATTGAAGCACTTCATACCCTACAGTGAAGGGAATTGTGAAGGGTTTGCACAACCTGGCTTGAAGTTTCTGGGCTTATGAAAGCAAATAGCGTAAAATGCTTTTGGCTGGTTTTTGAGGGCAGATGTCTGGACCCTTGCAATGTCACGTAACAGTGGATTGGTTGGGCATCATCGTCTTTCGTTGCAGCAAGAATTTTTCTGAATCCACTGTTCAGTCTCCAGAAATGGCAAAGACTTTTTTGTCAACTAATAACTCCCTTGGCAGGGATGTGACTTCAGTCCCCTATGGAAAATGATTCTGCATCTGTCCCAGGGCAGGAATGGGGGTCAGATCTGTTGGGTGCTCCTAGCATTGCTTTTGCTGCTGGGTTGCAGCAGCTCTGAGGACCAAATCTGTCCAGTGTGTCCCCATGGGAAACAGTGGAGGAATGTGGGTCTGTTGTCTCGGGTAAAGATGAGCACGGTTGTGTTGGGAGGTTGGCTCTGGGGCATAGAAGCTCTGTGGTATCTGCAGGAATTTGCCCAGAGCATATCTCTGCAAATGTCCTGTGGTTCTCATGTTAGTATCCACATAGTGCAAAGGCAGGGGCTTTGGTCGATGGGCCACGGTTGGGATGATTTTGAAAGCCAAACCTTCTGCAGTGGTGAAAGAGCAGTAGGTGTGGCTGAGAGAAAACTTCTGCCTTCCTGCAATGCTGTGGCTGTGCTTACTTTCTTTTGTTGTTCTCAGGCAAAGGCACTATTTTATTAGTGAAATAAAAGGAGTAAAAAAAATCCCAAACTCCAAAATTTCTAGTCAACTGGGCTGCAAACCTGTTGAGGGCAGCGAGCAGAAACACTGTTGAGAAAAAGTGGGAGCTTGGTCTGTGATATTTTTGGCCCTTAAGGGACTTCTGGTCCTCAGTAGCTTTTCAGTGAACATAGGTGATTGCCCGAAAGGTGATATCTCCAGGAAATGCTCTTGTCACAAAAGTGGTGAAAGAGGATAAGGGAGATAGTTTTCCTCTTTCTTGTGAATATATTGCTTTTAATTCTTATAAAGAAGAGACTGGGGAGACTGAGAGTGGCTGGTGCAGAGGCACAGGGCAGTGGGTGGTTTTGCAAAGGTGGGGGACAGATGCGCATGGCAGGGAATATGTGTGGGCCTGTTGGCAGCGGGGAAGGAAGCATTCTCTCATGCTAATCATTCCAGCCCGCAGGAATTTTTTATTTTACTGATTTTTGGTGGTGGTAGTTCTTTCGTGCAGTCACTATTTTTTTTTCTTTTCCCTCCTCTAATTGTTGAAGCTGTTTTTAGTCCCTGACCATAGTAAAGCCGCACTGTTAACACAAGCAGCGGGGTGGCTGAAATTGCAGCTGTACTACAAGCTCTGCTTTTAATTTAAGGCTGTTATTAATGAGACTAGAAACTTTCCCTTCCCCCAGTAAAGTTTCAGCTGTGTCTTCGTCCAAGTCACTTCACTCAGTGCTTCAGAGCATCCCTGACGCTGTCTGGGATACAACAGGTGAAGGCTGAAGACTTTCTGGGTGTCATGAAGAGGTTTCTGGCTGCTGTCCTTGCTGTTCCCTTGTGCAGGCAGCTCTGTGCAGGTGGAGGGTTGGGAGCAGGCAGCTGCAGGGGCTAAGAGGGAACCTCCAAAGAGACGGTGGCAATGGGGAGCTGCAGCCTAAAGACATTAGGGCTGGGGAGGGGATGGAGCTTCACATGCTTGGCAGAGGTGGGAGGACAGGGTGGTTGTGTGGATTTGAGCTGCTTGTGAGCTTCTGCCCTGCCCTGTAGTCCTGGGGCCAGCCATGAGAGGCTCTGATGGCTGCTGTTGTCATCCCGTGGGGCAGCACCCTTCAGTCTCCATAAAGGGAAGGTTGGTGTGGTGTGTGTCTTCTCTTCTTTTTGCTCATGCAGCGCCCTGGGTGCCCACAGGAACAGTCTGTTGTTTACAGAAGAAGCAGTAATGGCAAAAAGGTTTTATTTTTTAGGCTGTAATATTGTAATTACATTGGGGATATGGAAATCCCAGTCTGCCGCTGAAGTTGCTGCAATAGACTCAAACTTAGAGATTGTCAGGACTCTAGGAAAAATTCCCAGCAATTTACATCTCTAAAGTGCAGTCCCACACTCCTGTTTATAACCTGTGTGTGTTAGAGAGGACCTATTTCTCTGTTTAAGGGCACATCCAGCCCCAGGTACATGCACTGAAAGCCAGGTTGTCCTTTATTTTCTGTGCAGGTATGACTTTAGTGCCGCAAACCTGTGAAACAACCCTTTAGGAGCTGCAATAGTCTCTAGTTTTTGAGTTATCAACCCCCTTCCCTGCAATGTAATGAAGGAAATTATTGCTTGTGCAGTGTACGTGTGCTTGCAGCTCTGCAGGAGCACTTGCTGGGCTGTTCTTGTTCAGCTTGCTCCTCTTTCTATCCTGCATCTCAGGACCGTGATGTCTGAGCCTGACACTCCATGGCATATGCACTAGCTTTTTTCCTGGATGGATTTATTGGATTTCCAGTAAAGGCAAATAAAGTCGGAAGGCTAACGGTACTGAGCACGCAGCGCTGCACTCCCTGGCCCAGCCTGCTGTGCTCAGCTCCTTATACGGCCAAAAAAAGAAAGAGGAAAAGAGGGCGCAGCGTGAATACCAGACATACGATGCATTCCTCCCAGCTGCAAACTCGGAATTGGCTTTTCCCTGGAAAGTGGACCCTCTGTACATCCATTAATTCAGGCTCTGTACTGTTTAGCAGGAGAGGAAAGCTAGCATTGAGCTGGCTCTGAGCAGCACTTAATTGTCTTGTGTAAAGGAATTCCTTTCTGTAAGAGTTTTTTCTTTCTTTGGTACAGGACAGAAGAGGGAAAGGAAGGGAAGAGGAGGCCTGATTGGCCTGAAACTCACTCTCACTTGGCAAACTGCAAGCAGGTAGACTGCAATTTCATCTATTTTCTTCATCTAAAAATCAATCTGATTCATTGTTACCCTCCGCCTTTAAATTATATTTTCCCTGAATAGCATCTTCCAGTTAGTGGGAGGCAGAGGGTAGATAAGACAATCGATCCTGTTGCTTCATTCATAATCTGGCTTCAGCCTTTGTTGTTTGAATAACTGTGGGCGTGAATGGCTGGCTTGAGGTGCTCTGATCTGGGCTTAGGCTGGAAGTACAAAGCACAGGTCCTCTATCTATTAGATATGGGCCTGAGTTTCCTAAATGGATTTGTTAGCTTGGGTGTAGCACCCTCTTGAAAGCTCGAATGAGGAAGGTCAGGCCAGTCCATCATCTCTCCTCGTGTGCCACTGATCCATGCTGTGCAAAGGCACCTTCTGCAGTGACATGGGAGCTGAACTGCCATGGCAGGTATTGTGGTTTCCTAGGTTGTTTGGAAGCCAAATTGTGGACTGGAAGCCACAGTGGGGTGAATCGTGGCGCTGCCTGCACATGGGCAGCCTGCCTGCTCGCCAGCACCTGGGCCCACCTTAGCAGGGACACCTCCAGCCAGCCCAGTTTGTGCTTATTTGCAAAGGGAGAGCTTTTCCAAGACCACAGATGTGACTTGTGCTTCCATGGATGCTCTCTGTTTCACGGGCACCAAACTGGTAGGCGAATCGGGCAATTGTCACTCAGCCAAAAGGCTTTTCTAGCAAAGGAAAAAGCAACCTGACAACTTTGAGTCATGTTTTACTGCTTTGGGATCAGAGTGCCTGGAAAGCAGTTTCCTATTGTTTCTTCACAGGCCTTGTGGAGGTGATGATGCTACTTAATTTCACAAGCTCCTTTCATCTAGCTCCTGCACCGTGCTTTCCCATCTCAAGGATGGGCTGTGACAGCACTTGACTAAGGCAATCCGTGTAGCTTTGTGAAGATCCCATCTGTTTCTCTACTTGACAGCTGGGTTGTTCCATGTTACTTGCCTTCTTGCTTTCCTGTAAAACCAAGCACGTTATTAGGACCCAAAATAGTAGCTCCTCTGGGCCATGTTGTAATAGGAGGGTGTTTCATGATGACAAGTTCCAGCATTGCGTGAAGGCAAATGCCTTTTATACGTGCAAGGAAATGGCAACAATCTGCTTGCAGGTCATGCATGGCTCAGCTCTTTGAACTTCTACATTATCAAGTGTTTGCTGTCTCTGTTCTTAGAGACTGTACTTTGCAAAAAGCACTGTAAATTATCCAATGAGGGTAATAAAGTAGTTTGATGGCAGAAGAAAGAGAAACGAATGGCAAATCTATGCTAATGGAAACATCTGTTAAGTATTCTTGTTACTCTTTCCTCATCCATCCATCCCCATGTGCATCTGGACGTTGTTTCAAGCCAGGTGGAGTAGGGAGTGGACTTTAGGCTCTTGTGAAAAGGTATCTGCAAGTACTACGCAAAATGTTTGGGGTAGAACTGCCAGGTGTTGTTTTTTGACACCATTTCACATAAGTATTATTGAGCATTTTGGTATAAATGGGACATAGTGGTGCGTTAGCCAGAGCTCCATGAAAAGTTGAACAGTAAGATTGGTGAATATTAGGTTTGGGGTGAGTTGATATTTTGACTGTGTGAGTTCTTTATGGAGTTACTGATGTGGATGATGCTTGCCAGTTGAGAACAGGAGACTGGCAAGCTGGTAGGATTGGATACACTCATAGCATCCTGTGGGAAGTGACTGCTTGGGGTGCTGGACATGCAGCTGGGTTCCCGTGCACGTCTGTCTTTCTTCTGAAGATGGAGAGAGATCCAACTGCTCCAACCACCCATCTCCACAGTGGCTGCTGGATGAAATGTTGGATGGCAGCTGCACTCAGGTGGCCACAGAGCCCTGGCTGCAGGCTGGGCATTGTGGCTGCTATCCTGGGAAACCAGTGAGCTTGGTGGGAGAAGTGGGTGTCAGGACTCCACTCCTGTGTCCCCAGTGGGTGTATTGCTTGCAGAAGGCTCTTGGATGTTGCAGATATCTGACCTGTGTGCATGGTTAAGGACCATCGTGAGTTTTGTGGGTGCTGAAAGGTCACAGCCTCTCTATCTTGCTTCCATTTCTGCTAGGTTTAAATGGGAGTAAGATTCCATTGGTTGCTTTTCTAATGCAATGAAGCACTGGAACTGGTGGAGAAGGAAAAAGAGAGATGACTGGTAAATATTTCTGTAAATGTTTGGGTGATTTTGTTTCCAGGATGTTATCTTCTTGTTGGGAAAAAAAATGTAATTCAATAAACACAAAGCAGGCACCATGTTTACACCCTCTAAGTATAGGGGAATGCTGTGCTTCTGTTCCTTTTATATATATATTTTTTGTGGTACTGCCTTAAGGTGTCTTATCAGAAGTATGGGCTGTCATTATTAGAGAGTCCTGTAAAACAGCTGTAATAATTGCACAATGTTCTTTATTGCTGTCAGGATTATTCATAGATGTTTTTTATTTTTTTTATAAGACACATGAGGGACTATCTCTGCACACATCATTGGTTTTGCTAATAAAATCTTGTATTTTGATGGTACATTTCATTGGAAAATCATCAACTGCTCCATAAAATTAAGGCGTACGCTGTCGTGGGATGAGGATGTTTCCTCAAGTCTTGATGAAGAGATTGATCTAGATGGATTTGCTTGATATCTTAACAGTTGTTGCGGAGGGTACAGAATCCAATGCCTCATCTCTGCTCCAGATTATTTGATCAGGGGTTTGGAGTTCAGCATCCAGCTCTTACCCTTCATTTTCTCATCAGGCTGCTGGGATGGCCTGATGTCTGTCTCCTGTGTCAGTCAGTGATACAGAAGGATGCTTCATGGTTGGTGCTGAGCTCAGTGTGACTACAGGAACATGACCAGCTGTGTGGCTGCAGCCCAGAGCGGTGAGGCTCCCAGGGTGCAAGGACTGAGGGATCTGCGCTTTGCAGAGGGGGTCTGAGTGCTCTGGGCTGCTGATGGATGGAGTGCTGGAGGAGAAGGTCCCACAGGAATGGAGGTAGTGTCCATGCATGTGGTGTGCCTAGATGTCTTTTCTTTCTGCAGGGAGTGGGGATAGTGCTTAAAACCTACTTGAAATTATTCCAGTGCAAGGTATGGGGAGAGGACACCTCTTGGACTATGGCCACCGTGTTGTCCCCAGTGGTCTGACCAGGCGAGGTTCCTTCTGGCAGCTGCTCAGATGGAAATGTTGTTTCTATTCAGGCTATTCATGGATCGTAGGCAGGTTAAATCTGCCTCTGTCCAGTATCAGCTAGGACATGCTTGTAAGCCTTAGGCTGAGCTTTTGCTGTCCCTTCAAGCTGAGATCTACAGGGGCCTGGATCAGCAGAACATAGTTTTAGGTCCTTCTGAAAACCCAGAGCACATGAAAGGGCCCAGAGCAAGGTGAATATGAGCACTGCTCTGGTTTATTTGGCCATTAAATAGCCAAGGCAGCGGTTGGTGTTGGACTGGTAGTCAGAAAGCCACTGCTGAGCCAAACTCCAGTCCTGTATTTTGCAGTAATTAGCAGGTTTGAGCACGTCCTTCCTTCAGCCAAAAATCCTGGGAGATGACACAAGTCTGTATTTTATTGTATTCATTAATTTAGTGAGACCGTGTGTGTTGTATTTGAGGGAATGTTTTGTGTTCAGGTCCGTAGAGCTGAATCCGATTCTGTTTTACAGGAGACAGCCCAGTTGTCCATAGCAACCTGAAATTGATTTTTCCCCCACCCGTGCGTACAGAAAGCTGTTCCCTCTTGAATCATCCCTTTAATTTAATACAGTGAGCAGGATGTCCCTGCATGCGGAAACTTTTTTTCTTTTTTAAACACCAAGTAACCTAGGCAAAAAAAAAATCCTCACATGAACAACAGCCCTCACTCTGTCTTTGTTGCCACTTGGCATTAGTCCTTTCTCTGCCGTTTTCTTGTGCTTCATTTCAGGTACTGGAGGCCATTATCTCTATCAGTTAATCACCATTGCTGCCTCAGGGGGATGTCCCCCTACATGCTCCTCTTGGCAGCAGGTCCCTCTTTGTCATGAAACCCTCCAGGCTGCCTTGGCCCAGTGTGTTCGTGATGCTGAAAAGTTTATTCTTTGTAGTATTTATTCTATGTAGAATCAGCCCTGTGCTTTCCCCTGACTTGCAGTGGTGCCCACACGTGGCACTGGTGATGCAGTGGCTCTGGTGTTCCTCCAGGAGTGGGGTCAGTGTTCCTTGCAATGGGAATGCAGTGCCCAGCTTTTCACCCCAGGTAGAGGAGAAGGGCTGGGGCCTGTGCTGTTCAGGGCAATGACACTGTTGTCAGGTGTCTCCTCCACCTGTTGCTAATGAGGATGCTCAGGGCCAGGAGCTGCCCGGGGGGCTCTGCTGCAGAGACCCAGCACGGATGAAGTACTGCCTTGTCTCAGCGCTGTCGGTGTGGGTAGCCTGGGGCATATGCAGGCCTGGAGGTAAATACATGCTCTGTGTTGACCTTGCTGAATAATTTAAACTCAAAAAGCACTGTAATACCTGCTGCTTACAGTCTTCTCTGACTTGTACCCCTTTGGTCTTGTTTCCTATACTAGGTCTCTGCTGTTGTAAAAACCTCTTTTTCTGGGTTTTTCAAGTGGGAGTGGCTTCAGTGAAAGCTGGTTGGAAGGTGTTTGGGAAGAATGGGAAGAATTGCCATGCTGGTTTGCTCCTATTTAGAAATCTGTATGGTGCCTGAGGATTCCAAGGGAGTGATTGCCTTGTCATAGGATTGCCAGGGATGAGGAATTTAGGACATTTGTGGTTTTGCAACCTGGAAGAACACTTGACTGTCTTTTGGAAGACCAGCAGCTTGTGTGTGGTCAGCACAGATTGCAACCTTTTTCCACATTTCCCCATTTTCACATTTTCCACATTTGCCCCTGGATTTTGCACAGAACAGTGAGACAGCAGAGATTTTCTCCTGTGATCTTAGTTCTTGCCCTGCTTGTGTGGAGCCACGGGAGGAGGAGGTGTTGCTGGGGCAAGGTGTGCCGTGGTAGCAGTTGTACCACCAGAACTTGTCCCCGTTGGCTGTTCCACACAGAGAGAAGCAAGCTGCTGCTTTCATCTACACTTGGGCCATTAGCACAAATTGCACCAATCTGTGCTGTGAAATGTCTGCCTTTTCCTGGCTTCTTTTATGAAAAGTTAAAAAAAAAAAAAAGAAAAAAAAAGAAGGGAAAATGGCACAATCAATATGGCAGAGGCGTCGGTTGCGTGTTCACCTGCTGTCACTGCGAGAGGAAGCCATGTCACTTGACACGCCTGGTGTATGGCACTTGTTGAGAAGATAGTTATTTCATCTCTCCCTATTTTTTTCGCATCAGTCAAAAAATGGTTTGTTTAATGTGCATCATCTGAACGTTTCACTGAATAAGCTACCCAAAAAGGTTAATCTCCAATTCTGTAATGCTTTTACTGTCGCATCCAGCTGCTTCAAAGACAGCAATGAGTGTATCTCTAGTGATGACTTCCAGATGCAGAAGTAGCAGAGGCATCTACTTCTTTCAGGTGCCAAAACTGAGACTTACAAGGCCTGTTTTTTCAGAACACTTCATGTTTTGTAGTACTGTACATGGTTATACTACAAGTCTCAATTAAAGGTTGAACAGAGAATCTCAATCTCCGACTGGTACTTCTTGTCTCTTCTGGACGTGGTCTTTCTCTATGTTAGCCAGAAGAGGCATAGCAATAAATACATGGGGAAAAGTTGATATATGTGACTTTGCTCTTATCATTCAGAAGGTTTATGTCAGAGGCATAAACAGGATCTCATTTTTCCAAGTGATGCTTAGCTGCCAGACCACAAAACATCCTTTCTGGTCTCCTTACCATTGCCTGCCTTGCATGCTCCCCATCTTCTGAAAACTGAATGAAGGCAAGGAGACCATTGTCCCACATGGCTGCAACCTCCTAATTGACATGACTTGGCTTTCATACAGTGCTAGCAAGTAGAGTCTTCAGGTCTCAGTGAGTGTGTGCCCACGCTGTTATTCCTTCTTTCAGCAGGAGTACTGCCTGCCTGAGAGATGGGTATGATCTGGCCGGGCTAAGCAGAAGTTCCTCGACTGTTGTCTGTAACTTCTGTCAGCAGGATATTTGTAAATTTAAACGCTTCCTCACAGAAGTATCAAAGGAACTAAGGCCACTTTTCAGCATGAACATGAAAGGCTTTCGCGCTCTGGTGCAGCAAGGATTGCCATGGAGAACAAAGGCTTTTGCTAATCGCTTCTAATGCCTTTCAAGTTTATGCCTCATTTTTTCCTCTTTTTTAGACAGCCTCCCAGAGTAGAGACTTCAGTGACTGACTCACCAAATAATTAACAGGAGGAGGACTCCCATCTCTGAAACTTTTGAACACCTTTTTTAATTTTCTTAAGCCAGCCAGTACTCTGGCCAGGATCCAATTTGTGTAATTACATTTGACCTAACTTAATCCCTTGGCAGTTTCAGTTGCATGTGGTAGTCGTCTTGGCTCCCTGTCCTGGGCTGCCTTCAATGCTACTCCATGGTTTTCAACAGCTGTTGTAATTCAGCTGTAGAAATGGGTGTGTTTTCTTGGTGGAAGCGTTCCTCATATCTCTATCCCTTGCTAAACATCCTTATCTCACTAGTATTTTGGGAGGTAACGTGTCTGATGCTGCAGATGAACTTGCTGAAGTCCTTGGAGCTACTTTCGCTCTTAAAGATGAGCATACATTTAAACTCTTACTAGTTCGTCCGTCATATATTTTGAGATTGTTTTGAGTTTTTCATTTTCATTAAGAG
The DNA here is from genome assembly GCA_035583135.1 of Lophotriccus pileatus. Lineage (NCBI taxonomy): Eukaryota > Metazoa > Chordata > Aves > Passeriformes > Tyrannidae > Lophotriccus > Lophotriccus pileatus. The sequence continues at coordinate 10,289,113 of JAWWES010000011.1, forward strand.
GCATTTATTTCTTAGTCTCCTAAGCTCCTGTGTGCTGCACAGGGACGTTAGTGGTTCAGGTATTCCTCTTTAGCATTGGAAACAGTTCTTCTGTTATCAAATCTGTGTTAAATAGGAGTTTGTCACCTTCCTGTGCTGACAGCAGCTGGGCTGGCTGGCTGTAAGTGTTGGCATTGGTAAGAGTGCAAGTGATGAAGGAAAGCAAAAGCCCAGGGCAGCTGAGAAAGATTGCAGAGGGAAAAAAAACACATCCCAAGTAGAAACTTGGAGGTGAACAAAGTGCAGTAGCCAAAGAAACAGTTGGATGGACGATGCATGCGAAAGAGAAGACCCTGAGTTGTTGCATTGGCACATGCTTAGATGTGCAATAGGTATCTTGTTTTCACAGCAGGTGGCAAATTGAGTGTTTCTTGGCTTCAGCCCTCGGAAAAGGCGTATTTGTTACAAAGCCACTTGATCCTTTGGGACCAGGATCAGCCCCCTGCTGAGAGGAGACAGGAATTTAGATGAGAGGGGGTGCAAAAGGTGATCTACTGCTGAAAGATGCAGTTGTGGCAAATTGTCTGCTGCCATTTAGCTCTGTTTTGCTGAGAGTCTCCTCAGAAGTAGAATGGGAAATGTATTATTGCTGCTCTCCCTTTTAACTTATCTCTCATAAAATTTGGGATGTTCTTGATATTCAGAACTGTGTTTCCAAACACTATTCAATGTAAATCCTTTCTTTATTCTTTCTACACTGTCACCAAACCCTTGGGTTTATGAGAAAGATTTCATTTTGCTAGGTGGAATATCCTGAAGATGGAGGTAAGGACTAAGTTGGGAACACAGAAGTTATTCAGCCATTCATAAGACCTGACTTTTATCCTCTGGCTCTCTCCCATAATTACACACATTTAAATCTCAGAGTAGACCAGAAGTCTTGTCTCTGTTGGTTTCAGTGACACTGTAAATAAAGTCATCGGTGGTAACATTAAGATTTGTCCTCTGTCACAGTACATATAAGTTTGGAGTTGGAGTCATTTTGTTTTGATGTGTGCTGTGTATAACTTACAGCTTGGCAGAACTTTCTTCAAAATCCACAAACGCTTTGCTGGAAGAGAGATTTGTCAAACCCTTATGGTGGTTGTCAGAGAAAGCGTGGCCAAGTTTGAGTGGTGGCTCACGATGGATCTACAGTCATTGATGTTGCTTTTGAAGATCTGTTTGCATGTTAAATAACGGGGTGGGAAAAATTCCACTTCAGAGTTGTTGGGTTTTCCTTTACTACTGGACTGTACTGTCTAACATACTGAAGACAATTCTTTTCCATGTTTCAGAGTACTTGGTAACCGGGGTGTGCCTGAATGCATCAGCCTTTGGATGTGAACGTCTTCTCTTGAAACAGCCTCCTGATACCCAACTGTGTGCTCTCTTGGGGTAAGAAGAGAAATGTACATGCATAGATTAAGAACATGGTTTGGGCAAAAGCAGAACAGCAAAGAGAAGTCAAGCAGCACTGGTGCCTCAGCTTGTAAATTTTGGAAATGGTGAACTTGTCATGGAGAAAGAGGGGAAAAAAACTGTAGATCTGTCCACTGTAAATAAGACAAGTTCTAAACTTAAGTTGCAGCAAGAGCAATTTAGCTGAGGAATTAGTGATGATCTCCTGCATTAAAGCTTATAGTTTGAAAGGCAAAGCTCAGTGTATCTGTGCAGACTAAGATGCCTGGTTTGATGATGAATTGATGCAACAGCAATTAGCTCTGGTGGTCAATGTCTTTGTTACCTGAATGGTGATGTTCTTCTGGAGGGAAGTATAAGCTTAGTGAGAAGAAGAGGTTTAATCCTCTGTTGTTGGCATGCAGCATAAATTTGTGGTAAAAACAGGAGGTTGTATCAATTCTGGCTGCTTTGTAGAAAGTTTCTGGGAGTTTGGTTCTCTTCTGTGGTCCATGTAAGAGATTTACTCTCAGGTGGGCAATATCATCTGTTTTATAGTGACATGAGAACACAATGCTACAAATACAGACATACTGAGCAAAACACAAATATCATGTGGAATACAGAGACTGGAGCCAGGGCTGATGAAATGGAGGAGAGTTTAATTTTTCTTCTCTTGCTCCTCTGTTCTTATTCTCCATTGTGTTTCTTTGTCATGTCTTGATGGCAAACACAGCAGGGTCTTCCTGAGCTTAAAAATGCTGGCTCACCAGCTGGGTCCTGAAATTATATCCTGAAGATGGCTGTTCCTTTAGTTCCCTTGCTTCTTCCTCCCTTCCCTGGGAGCTGCTGCTGATAAACCGAGCCTGGGCTCAGGCAGCCTCTGAGCCATCAGACTGAGAAGAGCAGTGGGGTTCAGGTGCTTCGTCTTCCTCGGTCTGATTAAGAAGATCAGTGAGATACCTGTCCTATCTCATAGGACATCTGAAATTCAGTGGGAAGTTCTTCAACCTCGTGTTGGACTTCGGTTTCTCTAGTAGTTATATTTCATTCTTGGTGTCAGCAAACACTGGTGTCTCCCCTGGAGTTACACCAGTGTCTTATTGCTCGTTATCGTCCTCTGCTTAGCAGAGATAAGCTGTTGTGTCCCAGGGGTATGGGAACGTGGAAGAAACTTTCAAATAGTGCTAAAAAACGCAGACGGTGTCAAGAGAGAAATAAGAGATGCCTTTCTGAAGTCACCTTTGTACATGATTTTTTTTCTCTCCCCCTCCCCCCCCCCCCCCTTGAGCTTTTCAATTCCTGCAACTATCTGTTGAAATCTTGAAAGCAAAATGCGTTCATGGAAAGATACAATTTACTGTGTGCCCCCCTGATCTTTTGATCTCAATCAATCAAATAAATCCAAGACCTTGCAGTTCACCTTGTTTCAAGGATGGTTAATAAGTTGAACGGTTGTGCCAATGGCAGTGATGGCTTTCCAGCCTTGTGCTTCTTTTATTGTTGTTATTATTTTTTATGATTCTGACCTTTCGGACTGGTCAGGGTAAGATTATTTGCAAAGAATACTCCATAAATATGCCTGTCAGGACCAGAGTTAACATTCAGGCATTGCTGCTTAGCAAAAGAAAACAATATGCCAAAGTTCAATTTAGATTTCCCTGCAGGGTTGAAAATAATGACAAGACTCACTTAACATGGCAGGGCTGAGTCCTGCCACCTCTGTGGGAGTGGCTGCCTTGTGGTCCTGCAGCACTTTGCAGCCCTGTGCCTGGGTAACTTGGTGGCTGCATCTGAAATTTGGCATCTGGTGCTGGGGCTCACTTGAGGCAGAGGATCCCTGGGTGTATCTCCTGACTCTTCAAGGTGCCAGCTCAGTCAATTAGTAGTTTTCTTTGATTTTGCAGCTGAATTTTTTTTCCTCTAATACTGTGCTCCTTGCTTTCACTTGCAAATGACATTTTGTGGAGCTGCTCTAAGCTCTGTCCTGCAAATCCATCCTGTTCCCATCCTTGCACTCGATCCTTACCCTCAGTGCAAGCCAGCATGTGTTCCAAGAGTGGCTTAGAAGAGCCCTAGTGCATCTTGATATGTTGTGAGTTGTGTCCTGTGGATTGCTTGCTGTGATCTCTGAGTGCTTTGAGAATCCCAGATTTCAGTGGGAAGCTGGTTACATTTTCCATGCTGTGACTATTCATGGAAACAGTTCCTAGATGTCTCCCACTTAACATTTGCCACCAAGGAGGCTTTGTAGCATCCAGTGGCAAGAATCTTGCTTTACTGTCAGGAAATATAATGGCAATTGTCAGTGTTTCTGCTGTCCTGTCAGCAGAATTGACTCTTGTGGGTGGGAGCAGCATGAGGAGTGAAACTGGGAGCCAGCACCTGCTATTAAGGCTTTAACGTGCAGTGTTTGAAAGCCACAGAGTCTGTTGTGTGGAAGTAGTTTGTCAGAAGCATGTGGCTCTTCTGAGGTTATCTATTCTTCCTTCCCTAGATGAGAAAGTGATGGTATTGAAGATCACTTGCTTTGACCACAGGAAGTTCACGTTAGTGGAGCTCTGAGGCTGGGTCTGAAACCCATAGATTTGGCCAAAAAAAAAAAAAAAAAAAGCTACATGTAGTGAAAGGCAGCAAGTTCCCTGAAAAAAGTTATGCCATCAGTTGAGAAAGTAGACTGGGACTGGGTGGTGAAATAATGGTGCAAAAAGCAATGTAGCTTGTGGCTTGTAGCTCAGCAGCTCTTGGTCCAAGTCAGCAATGCTGTGACTTGCACTGAAGCAGGTGGATCTGGTTCCCTGTCAGCACTGGCTGAGAAGTTTAAAAATAAAATAAATAAATTTGTCTTTAGGCCCATCTTAAAATCCAGAAGTTGTTTCTCCAGCACCTGTAAATAACCCTTTTCTGGATTTACCTGCCTTGCTCATAAAAAGAGAGGGTATGGGAAAAAGGGAGAACTGAGGATAGCAGAGCAATGCCTTTGTTGTGTGGTGCCATACCCTCACAAGCCTGGTGGCTGTGCCATGAGCTGGGGAGAGGTGTCCCCATCCCCCAGGACAGCTGCCATCCTTCAGGTGCCAAGGGGAACAGCCCTTCATATGCAGGAGTTTTGCATGGCTCAGAAGGCGACACTCTTTTTTTTCTAATTCCAAAAGGGACTGGCAATTAGCAGCAGGGGTAATAGCCACCTGGAATTAAATTGTATGGAGGCATGAGAAATAGTAGGGTATATTTAGAAATATCTATTGCATATATATATACCTCTTAAGAAACATGTTGGAGATGCCATATCCATAAATACTAATAAGGCTGTTTGATTCCAATTTTCAGGTAAGATTAACATTTTATTGAGTATTATATCTGTCACATTCAATGCTTTAGTGTGCCATCCTCTCAGGCTTATTAGCATAATTGCAGTGCTTAAGCAACAATAAAAAATTCAACAGTAAAACAGCGGTTAGCACAGGCAATTTGTTATCAAAAGCTTTTACTTAAGGACAGCTTTTGAGCATATTTATTATCCAGTTAGGGCTATACATTATTTTTATTTAGAAAAACAAGAGGGAAACATTGTAGGTTTGTTTGTTGGTTGTTTGTTTTTTTTTTTTTCTTTTTTAATGTCTAAATCAGAAGGCCTGAAAATTGGTCACAGCCTTTTTCTGTTTCTTAAAATTGCTCGGCAAATTCATTTGGAGTGGGAAGGCAAGATAGCAAAACAAACTCAGGTCTGGACCAGGACTGTGACGTTAATACCTCGGCAGAACAATTCTGTTAAATTCTGGTGCTGACCTGGATTCCCTCATTGCATCCCAGACCCTGAAGACACTGTCCTCCCCCTCTGTGGCCGATGGCACTGTCATCAGAGCAGCGCAAAGGCAGGAGTGGCCCAGCCTCTTGTCCCACCAGTGGCTGCAGTCCAGGAGTCAGTGCAGCCGTGTGCTGCAGGGATGATGGACCTTCAGATACGGGGAGGGACCGGATGGGACCTGCAGGAAAATGTCCTTGGATGTCACTGCTGGTTGTGTCTGAGGCTGGAGCGGAGGAGCATGGCCTGGCTGTGTGAGAGTGCTGCACACTCCCTCTGTTCCTTTTCTCACTTTGAGGACACTTATGGGAACAGTCCTTTTTCAGAAGATATATATTCACATAGATGTGAATGCATGTCTGCTTCTGTGCATGTACCTGCTTGTGCACATACACACAGGAAGTCCCTATGGCCAGCATGGCAAAAATTCATGTGACTATTTTAATTCTCAACAAATTTTCTATGTGTATTTAAAATAAAAAGTTGTACCTTGTAAGTTAGGAAGTAAATGAGTTTCAAACAACACAAGAAATCCTTAGACAAAGAGGTCCGTCAAGAAAAGCACATGTATATGGTGAAAGGAAGCCTTGCTGTGATTGCTTGTGATTCCTTTGCTGGTATAGCCTCTTTACAGACCCTCTCTCTGCTTGCTTTTGTTCCTCCAACCTCCTTCAGACCCGTAAACTTATCTGGTTTTTTTGCTCCCATTTTGACTGTTGTCTAAGCTTACCATGAGGAGAAGTGAAGGCAGTGCTGCAGCCCCAGGGAAGAAGCTTGTGTTCATAGTGAAACAGGATGTGCAAGCAGGTTGTAGGAATTGGGAAGGGAGCACATGGAAGCAGGTGAAACTAAGCTGGGCACATATTAGAGAAGTGATGTGCTTGTGGGGTCCTCTTCACAAACAGCTTCTTCTGTGAATATGTAGAATTTGAAAGGAGCTGGTTGTTTCAGATCCTTTTTTTTGAGGGTAGGATAAAAACGCAATGTTATTATTCAGAGATAAATTGTATGTTTCAGATTCGAGGGTAGTTGAGTGCTTTGCATTGGTGCACAGCTCTCTCTCATGAAGCTGCCTAGTGCTGCATAGTGTTTAGACTTCTGTCAACAGAGAGCTTGGTGAAGCTCCTGGGAATATGAATACACAGAAACTGACTAAAGCTAAATTTCCTGGGAACTTTGCTCTCAGTGGAAATTTAACTGTGATTTGAATTGCTGTTGAAATTTGTGCTCTCTGCCTCCATGATCACCTCTAGGAATGGGGACTTGTTGCTGCTCTCTCAGATTTCTGCACAGATCTGCAGCTCCCCATTGTTGTTCCCTTTGGCTTTGCTCGTCTGGGTTTGGTAGTGCCCAAGGCATCAGCTGCCTGAACATCTCCTGCTTGCATCTGGCCTTGCAGCTAGGAGAGAGTTTTCTGCTGCAGCCAGGGAAGCAGCCTTCTAGGTCCTGTGCACAGGCACAGGGTTCCACATTCATAGCAGGAACCGGGGGGACCACGGAAAGTGTTTTCTTGGGGTGTTGGCGTGGCCGAGGACATTTCCATGTGGCTCCCACTTGGGATCTATAAATCCTCCAACAGTTTAGGGAGAAAGGACCTTGCAGGTCTCTTGTGCAGCTCGTGGCTCAAAACAGGGTTAGCTTCAAGGCTGGATGAGGGCTTGTCAAGACAGTGGCCTAGTGTGATCTTGAGGGATGATGATAATATGTGCCTTGATCAACAAAAACAGACCTTATGGAGGGCTTTGTAGGCTGTAGTCTGTGTAAGGGTAGTGGAGTAATGACATTTCTGGGAGAGGATCTGTGTGAAGGGTTAGAGACACACTTTAGGTAATACAGTGACACAGTGATTCCTACATCAAATTCCCCTTGTGAGGTGGGAAACACCATGCCCCGCTCTGCAGAACTGGTTCTGCTGGAGTCTGGCTGCCACCATAGCCACTGGGTACACCTCATGCTCTTCTTCACGATGGATGGGGAGGGATGCTGGGAGGAGAGAGTCTCTCTGGAGATGAGTCCACATGTGAACACATCTGCCTTGAGGAGGAAAGTGCCTGCATGCTTCTTGCAGGGAAAAAAAAGGTCTGAAAGAATTTAGCAGTGATAAATGTCATAAAAAATACTTATGCTGGAGTTTGTAAAGCCTGGAACATCTGCTCTCAACACTGCTTTGATCATGTTGTGAGGCTTTTAAAATGATACTTCCATGAATTAAGTGAGATCCTTATGGCTGCAGGATTCCTTTCAGTGCCCTTTTTTTCATGGAGCAAAAAGGCAAATTTCACAGGGAACGTTACATGACTTGAAACACATATTTTAATGGTTAGTATCAACCAAACAATGTTTTATTAGGTGCTACAAAAATGTTCCAGTTCCATACCCCAGGAAGCAAAGCACTCCCATTTACTTTTAAGCTTATGGGAGCTGTACTTTGAAAAAAATAATTCAAGAATTCAATGCTTGTATGTTACTGTATTCAAAACCAAAACAAACATGGTGAAGTGAGCTTAAACCTTTCTAAGTTGTTGTCAAAAAAGGGCTTTTTGAGGTTTTCTCTCCAGGCAGAGGTACAGATGAAGCAGGATCCATGTGTTTTCTGAGGGAGCCACAGCAAAGGGTGGTGAGACACTGATGATTTACTTCTCTCGGTGCACCGCCTTGGACTGAGTAGCTTTCATCCACTTTTCTCCAAGGACTCGTGCTTTCCCCTTTCCTTGTTGTTTTACCAAGCTTCTGCCTCTTGCCCTTCCAGCAGCTGAGTGTTTATGGCTGAAATGTTTTGATGCTGAAAGCCTTTGGTGTTTTGGGTTCTTTGCAGTGTCACGCCTGGTAGGAGGATTTCTGCTCCTCTGCCTTCCTGCTACAAGTAGGGAAAAGAATATCTCCTGGGCTGTTTGCAGAAACAGCCTGTAGGACATGAGGGGCAGCAGGAAGGAGGGAGAAACAGAAGAGATGTGGAACAAGGGGGTCTCCTTCTGTGCTGTGTTTGTGTGTTCAGACTTGAGAAATCCTTTTCTGCTGCTGCAGCCAGCAAGTCTGGTAGCTCCAAGCAGGATGGTGGGGTAAGGCTCCTTGCTCCAAACTCTTCCTCCCTCCCTGGGATGAATGAATGGACCTGTCTGTGACTCTCAGGCTCTACCCAGCAAGAAAAAGCCTGGGGCAATCCACTGATTCTTCATTTAAAGACTCTCCAAGCTGTGAAAGGAGGGAAAGTTATGATCATAAATAACAGAGGAGGAATATAGATGGGCTTCCTAGTAAGGTTCTGGATGTCAGGGGTTAATTTATGAAAACTGAATTGTTTAATTCCTGCAGCTCCCAGCAGGTGAACAGGCGGCTTATTGCCGTGACATATCCATTTATAGCAGTTTTCCATCGCCAACACCTGCGACTCATTTCTGTTACATGCTTATGCTGTCTGTTAATTATTTACCAATGATTTACAAGTACAGAGTGCAAATAAAATGCTTCTATGCAGAGGACTGCATTGCACACCTAAGATTCCTGGGAATTAGGGCACTCTACTGCTGTGTACAATCCCATAAACATCCCCGGGCTTCTGATGGAGGACTCCTTGCATGTGCCTGAGCAGGAGTCAGCCCTTTGCCCACCAGAGCTGGCACACAGAGGGGCTGTGGTGTTAGTGAAGGGCTTACTACACATGGGACTCTGGTGTATGAGTGGATCAGTGTCCTTTGCTTCCCAGCAGATTGATTTTGCCGTTTTAAATTACTTTCTTCCTCCTCTACAAAGGCTCATTCTTCTTCATAAGTGATAGCAGCAGCAAACTGTTTAAAAAAAACAAAAAACGAACAAACAAACAAACAAAAAAACCCACACAGCATCATATGCTTTTTTAAAAGGAATAAAATAGTATAGAAGTCAAGTAGCAGATCAAGTTCTGACTCAGCTCGTGACTTATGATCCTATGCTATTTCTGTAACATTTTTAGCTTATGACCAAATTTTTCTAATATTAGGACATTGCCATAGAAAGTGTGTCAGTCCCAGGCTTCCAGAACCTGTCACTGTACAGAATATATACACTTTTGAGCAAGTGTGCAGGATCAGGCCAGTCAGTTCTTTGTTGTGCTTTTAAATTGCTGAAGTTCCTTTTTTTTTTTTTTTTCCTATCTGTTAGGTTTTGGTTGTTTTTGTTGATTCACTTAGCAAACAGTGCTGTGCAGAACAACATAGCTGCTTTTTGTTTCTCATGCATTTTGGCACTGGGCTCCCATCCCCAGCTGTACCTCTTGCAACTGCAGTGGCTTTACTGGTAGATTTTCAGCCGGTGTAAAGTGCTGTAAGTCAGTTCAAGCTGTACCAACTGTATGGATTTTATGGAAGTTGATAATCTGGTCATACAGTTCGTGGTTTTAGTAAGGAAAGAGTTCTAGAGATGGTCCTCGTCTTCTAGGCAGGCAAGAAAGTACATGCAAAGTTTATCTAAGCTCGGGGAAAGCGTGTGTGAACAAATAAGCGTCTGTGTTGCAGAGAATGTGATTACTGAGGAAATCCCAAAGTTTACAGGTAGGATTTTTTTTATAGGTTCCAATCTGCTGTGGTTTCAGAGTACCTAAGGACAATTAAAATAGTGGAACTCCAGGCAGTCCAGATCAAACATGCATGACACACAGCAGCAAAACCATCCTTGTGTTTAGCACTGCTGATCAGCTCACTAATACAACATCTGCTTTGGGATTTTGCATTTAATTTTTGTCTGGATACTAAAGAGGAATGCAGGGTTAATGATCTGTGTCCTGTTTCTCTTCACAATGCTTTATTTGCACTTTGTGGCTGCTTTTCATGGTTCTTTGCAGCAGCCCTAAAATGTTAACTGACCTGAAGAAATCGACAACGGATGCCTAAAAAATCCAAAAGAAAAGCTAGAAAGGATGTTGCTTTCTAGTTTTTCATGTGAACACCTTGTACTCAGACCTGCTTTGATTAAGTAACCAGCAAAGCCTATTCATATGTACTCCAATTAAAATTTAATGAAGTAAGAGGATGTATTCGTACATGCTGACTAATGCAGGAGGAATAGATTCCTGTAATTCTGCTCTGCAAGCCCTTTCCTTTGCCATCAGGGCTCAATTTACTAGAAAGCTCCTCAGCAGCGGTGGACCTCCTCTGGCATGAACAACCCTCCTAAGTCTGGGCTATTGTGCTTACAGCAAGAAGTGATGATGGCCTGAATGTGGAATAATGTGGCTCTTCTGTAAAGCAGAGCCTTATCAATGAAGCCCAGTTTGGCTGATTGCAAGAGGTGAGGCAGGACTTCTGCCCTAATGTGCTCCATTGGATAAGAGGGAGTCACTGGATGTGTGTGCTTTATCTGCCCTGATGCCAAAACTATCACTGAGCAGCAGTTGGATGAGTGGAGCAATATGTAGCAAGAAGGGAAGCCCCATGGGCCCTGATTTGTAAGTAGGAAACAGGTGCTCAAGGGGGGTCTGTATGACAGCTAAGCTGGTGCCATAAAACAGACAGGCTTTTAGTGCCTCAGCCTTTGCTGTGGGTTTATTGGGTAGTTGCTCTGGGGATCCGGCCCTGCTTTGCAGGGCATTTTGCTTCCAAAATGTCACAGGGAGTGCACAGTCATCTGTGTGGATAATGAAACGAACTGATGGGAGTGGTGCTGAGACTCGCTTACTTTCACACTGTCTCCATCTCTTCCTGGGTGTTTCCACCTCTGCAGAGCTCTGGATCATCTTGCACCCAGGATGTGGACTGTAGAAATGATATTAAAGGAGCTCATCTCCTCATTGCACAGTGCCCCGTGACTTCAGCTTTGTGCAGGGACTGATAGCCTACCTCTAGAGTGGAATGTGGCAGTGGGGTGATGCTGCACAGCTATGTTCAATGCCATTTTTGGATAAGCAATGAAAGATCCTGCTGTATCCACTCATACTAATGGGTTGGGCGATGAAACGGAAATGCCACGGTGGAATTTGCCTTTGCTGCTGACCCTTGCATGACATGTGAAAGCTCCTCATCACCAGAGCTTTGTTTTGCCTTATCCAGAATACAAAGCAGTGCTTCATTGGCATGGCTGACTGTTCCCTTCTGTCTTGACTCAGTGGCAGAACTGCAGCAAGCTTTCCCGACATACACTGAGTTTTCCTGTTATTATCCGCTTCAATCCCAGTTCTGTCCTGCCAGGGCTCTCACTTGCACTGCTGCAGTGAAGTGCTGAAGAAGCCTTCAAAGGGGGATGCAACTCTGGAGCTGAGATCTTGGCCTTCATTTTTGGCCTGGAAAGCTGCTCTTGGAACAGTAAGCATGAGATTTCTCTTGAAACCTTCTTTGTGTGCCTTTCTGAAGAAATAGCTGGAAGGAGAAGACCTGTCAGTTGAGCTCTAAAAGAGAAACCTATTGGCTCTGAATACACTGGGGAAATTATTTAAGGTCAGTTGATCTGTGAGAAGGCACAACTTATCTAATGCAGCCTAAGGTTAGTTATGCAACAGACAGGCTGTTCTTTGTTGTGAAGAACAACTTCAGTGTGTGCCTGTGAAAATCAAAGGTCTTGCTGAAGGCGTGTTGTGTTCTGACTGGAAGCTATTGGTTGTCCTCCTCTAGTGATTTTTCTTCTGTAGTAGATTAGCTTCGTGGAAAGGTTTCCAGAAGAAAAGGCATTCAGCCCTTGCAGGCTGCAGGGGTGGAGCTGCCAGTAGATGTGTGCTTTGGTGGGTGCTGCTGCAGGACCACGTGCATGTAGTGCTTCAGACCAGCTTTTACCTCTGTTCTCCACTGTGCATCTCTCTATGTCAGAGACTAGGTCACTGAATTGTCTAGATGCCTACATAGGGCAGTATTTTTGAGGTAAACACTGAAAGGGGTGTTTTCTGACTTCTAAAGAGAGAGATGTAACAATTTGCTATTTATATTGGTTTGAAATATGACATTTGCAGTGTGCTGGCTTCATGGGCACTGACATCTCCTTTCTTGGAGAGCTTTTCTTTCCCCATCATCTCTTATTAAACATGCTGCCCAGCCAAAGTGCTGTTATCTCTCCAGAGAGACTCAGCAAATAGAAGAAAGGTTATTTTTTTCTTTAAAATTAGGATTGGTCTCCTGTGCCTTGTGAGGTGGGTAAGAGTGAGCAATTCTGGGTAGGCATTTTTGGATCTGAGTCTCTATGCACAGTGAAAAATGCTTTATTGCTTGTGCAAAGCTAAGCATAATATTCAGCAAGCTTGCCTGATATGCTTGTGGATGGTCTTCTTTCTGTACTTTTTATTGGTGTGGTGTGTGCTGAGAGGTTTAATATTTGCAGGATGAAGATATTTTAACTAGCTTTGCACAAATACTGGTCTTGTGTGGTTTCTTAGCAGTGCCTTCCTGGGCAGAACTACATGGTAATGAAAGTAATCAAATACAGTGAGATTTTTTTTTTTTTTAGGACTTTATGTAAGAGATGGAAAAATTAAACCTTAAAAGGAAATAACTAAGGTGTATAGTCATAAAATGTTGTTTTTCTTAGAAGTTCAACTGAATATGTAGACAGCTTGGTAAAGCCCAAATTGTCTGCAACAGAAAGGTGATGACAGTGACGTGGTGTGACTGGGGGGAGCAAACTGGTATTGCTGCAGTGATCCCTGGTCTGGGTGATGCAGATGTTCCAAGCTCAGGGGGAGTGTTCCCATCTCCCTTAATGCAGCTTGGGAGCAAAAGGGTTTTTCTTAGTTGCCTCTTGCTCTGAAAGCTTTTGGCTGTGCAGCTGCTTTTGGTATTTGGTTTTTGGCAGTCCTGTGAGCTCCCTCTGAAGTCTGCTCAGGTGTTGCAGTTAATAAGAAATTTCCTCTGCTTTACAAAGATCTGACTCTGCTTTCCCCCTCCTCAGCATCCAAATGATTAGCAGTTTCTGTGGGTTCAAGCCTGTGGATTTTATGAGGACCTCTGACAGCCAGGGGTGGTTGTGCTCTTCCTGAGCGTTTTCTAAGTAGGAGGAAATCAATGCATCAAGGGGGACTGTGCCTGACATCTATTAGTTACACTGTCCCCTTATGTCTAACCTACCAGAAGAAGGTCTAAAAGGCAACCCCCTTTGCCCTGGCTAATTGATACGGAAACAAATTGATACAAATGAGTTCCTAAACTGGTTCCTAAACAAAAAGGAGAACATTAGTTTGGTAGTTAGAATTGGAAGGAGCAGTTGCAAACTACAATAAAACATACAGTAGTGTGAGATAGTTGGTTGCAGAAGCCCCCTAAATGATCCCATCAGCCCTGCAGTGCCCCATGCTAAATGCTTGGGAATAAAACACGATCTGCTCTTAATGCTGCATCAAATGAAGGCATTGTGTACGTGCCTGGGGCAATGGGCTAGGGGATAATTACTGTGCCCTTCCAGTACACCATAGATGAGCTGATTTTGAAGCTTTACCATCCTGACTCCTGCAGCACAAATTCAGCTAAATATGACATCAGTGTTAAGAGCTGTGGCACTTGTGGTTACAGCTTTGGGATTCCTTATATTTACTTTCTAGGGAACTAAAATTCAAAGCAGCTTTTATGGCTGTCATGACAATACTGTCAGTTTCGAAAGAGGTGGGTAAATGTGCATTGACCTTTAACTAATATGGCCATATCCTATTTTCCATGTGTTTCCAATTAGGAGAAGTATGTTACGAATTTCTGAAAGAAAATTTTAAAAGAGAAAAGTTATTTAACTGCAAGACTTCTGCTTTTTTCCCCAAAATAAAAGTAGTGAATTTTTTTTCGTAGTGCAGAAGGTTTCATACAACTATTATTATAAACTGGAAATCAAGATTTAATAATAGCACCATACCATCTGCCACCAGTGGTGGAAGAACAAGACTGAACCCTTGACTGCTGTAAGCATTTTTAATTTGCAGCTTGGAGTGAGGCCACAGGGCTTCACATCCTTCTGTGGAGGAGAGGATGGGATTCTCAGTTGCTGCTGCTGATCCCGAGCTGTTGGGTTTTTAGTGCTGCAAATAACAGGTGCAGCATCTTGTTCTTGCTGGGTGTGGTGAGTTGTGCCTTCAGAGTAAAATGAAGGAGAGTGCTGACTGTGCCAGGCTCTCTGTAGCCATCTGCGAACTCCTGGTTGTCAATGATGAGAGCTGAACCAGCTCTTCAGGAGGACCATGGCTAGTTTTTTCATGTGTTTTGATGGTGGTGGGAGGTGATGGGCACATCTGAGACCGAGGAGGGTCTCTCCCTATGCTTCTTCTTAAAAGACACATCCCTCCTCCTTATTTTCCTGGATGTACATTGCAATATAATTTTATACCTTTATTCCTAAGACTTAGACTTCTTTTCATGAGCTGTGGTGGATCTTTTGCTACCTTAGGAAAAGCGGAACATATTTTTCCACTTTTTAAAATGTACTTTGCTAAATAGGTATTTTTGTCAAATTGCAGTTTCCTCCAAAACATTTTTCTTTATATAGAAAATGGTATTCCACCTCTCCTAGACCTTTGCTAACAGCTGTTCTGCTAGCTAAATGTCACTGAATTAAAAAGAAACAAAAATAAGAATATGATGGGTTTGGATAAAGATTTTCGTTGACTATTTCAGTTCCACGTAGAAGTAAATCTCCTTCTTCTGAATGTTGAGATATTCTGGGGATTACTACCGTAATATTTACAGTGTAGAACAATATAGCAGTGCAGCATTTCTGGAAAACTGTATAACATGTACATGGCTTTTGCAGGGAAATGCTGGGGCAGCTACGTAGGACACTTGGTAAGTGAGTGCGCTGCTGGTTTTGGTAACTCACCCTTTAGATCTGACCTATAACAAAGTTGATGCAACGGGATAGTTTCAGGTCAGGGTGCGTAGGAAAAGGGGACCTGTGCCAGCCTTTTGAAGGTTACTTTGATTTGTTACTGGGCACAGTGAGGACTCCTGGGGTATTATCTGAGGATTAAGTGCAACATTAAACATTGGAGCTGGCTTGTCAAAGAAAGGGCAGTTTATCATAATTTATAACCAGCAGTTTACTACTAGCTACAGTAATTAATATGGAACATGATGGGGCCCATCATTAATGCACTTTGTTGTCTCAGCTTGCATTACTGCTGCTGGCAAGGCCAGCTTTCGAGGCTAATGAGGGACAGGGAGGAAAGAAATCTGTGCTGCTGTTAGCTGACGGTAATATTTCTCCAGGTTACACACTGTACCATGCATTGCATCGGATCACAAATCTCAGCCAGACATACCTGTCCAACAAAAGCTGCTCTTCCAAATTCTTGCTTAGAGAGGCAAGAATTATTGTTTGTGCCAAGGTTGCTCAGAGCCAGTGACAAACTCTGTTAGCAGTGGGTTGGGGGAGAGGGTGCACAAGCTGTTCTGGAGGATGAGGAGAAAACGTCTCAGTGGTCCAAATCCTACTCAGGTTTTGGGTGAGGGAAGGCAGTGGTGGTGATTAGTGAACTGGTCTCTGGGTGGTGGAAAATGGAAGAGGTTTTCCCAACATTTTGTAATGGCCAGGCACCCAGATGAGGGCAATGACTGGTGTTTTGTTGCTGATGAGCTTGTGGTTGGTTTGAGATAGGTCCCACTTCCTGATAACCCATCTCGAGGTGCCTGAGAGCCTTGTGACTTCAGCAGAACTTCTATTATCATGCCAGCTTCCAGAGAGATTTTTGGAGATGTTCCCAGCATTGACTTGAGCTGTTATCCAAGTTATCGAAGTTGGAGAAATACCTGAGGCTGGAGGGGCTTGGATGCAGGAGCCAGTCAGGTTTCCTACATGAAGATAGCAGTGGGAAAACTAAATGCCTTTGAAATTTGACACCTTTGAGCTCCATGGTCACTGTGATCAATTGTGACCTTGATTTAGAAGAATATTTTTGGTTTTACACACCCCCCCACTCCCCCCCCCCCCCCCAAATTTAAACACTTGGTCAGACAGTACTTTCTGACCTGCAGCTGCCCATGGTGGCAACGCTGAAATTCGGCACCTTTATAGTAGAGTGTGTTATATGTTACTTTTATTGAGCATTGCCCACATGGTTGAGAAGGATGTTTTAAAGGGTCTTGTGTTAGTCCAGATTTGGCTACTGATATTTCCCAAGAGCATCAGGGCTCTTGGCTCATCTGCAGGGAATCCAGAGGAACAAAACTAGAAAATTTCAGCAGTTCAGTTCGAGCTAGAACCAGGTAAGCAGTAGTCTCATGATTCTTTCTCTTCATCTCTCCCAAACGTGCTTTTTGGCATCTTTGGCGATAAAATCAGATACATTCATTTCATGTTAAGATGGACATGATAAATGGCATATTTACCAGTTTCATTTCCATGGCCTTGGTTATAATGGTTTTTGCTGTGTGCCCTTAGTCATCCCGGTTGCTGGCTGTAAAGGGTGGAGGGATGTGCCTTGTGGGGGATTATATACACCCATCATGTCCTTTTTTTAGATCTCAGTACTTGACCTCCTTACTTATCCCATAAAGGAGCCTCTTGAACATTGACTAATCCCACCAGGATTTATGCAGACTGGCTAAAAGCCAAGTCCTCTCCGTGTGGGTGCAAGATACATCAAGGAGTTTGAACATTTGTGTCCTGGCTTGCCTGAATTAATGTTAGTCAAAGCATCTGGATCACTTGGTAATGCAGTGTTATGCCATCATCATTAAATTAATGCCAGGTAGGGCATGACGATTTTATGACCATTAAGAACATTTGTGAGCAAACGATGAGGCTGCTCCAGAGACATGCAGAACGGGGTATCACTGAGAAGTACAGAGTCCTTAGTGTGTGTGCTTAGTAGGCTCAGACTACAGAGCTGACCAGATGACTCACAACAGGGTTGAAAACCTTGCTTCTTCAGAACTATTTAGTATTCCAGTTGGTTTTAGATTTTTATTGTTGAGTTGATGTTTGTGTTGTAGCAGCAGGTGAACTTTCTCTTTGGGACCTTCAGTATATTTGACAAAGATACATTTCTCTGAGAGCCACAGGGACAGCACAGCCAAGGATTCTGGAGGAGAGCACATGGCCAGAGCAGCTATCTGGAAAATGAACATTTCGAGCTAAAATATCAGTGCTCTTGTCTATTGTGGAGAGGGTCAAAATTCTATAAATGGCATGGTTTGGTTTGATGCTGGAGTGAGCAGATTACCCATCCCCAGTAATTGCAGTGTCCTTCCTTCCATTTGGAGGGTTCTTAAGAAATTTTTGCTAGAATTAGATTCATGCTCTGCAGAGGCGAGGAGGGGGGGAAGTTCTAAATATTTTGAATAGTTTTGAAAATAGTAATAATCGAATCACAATAAATAGCACAACAATGATATATACACATACAATATTGCTCAGTAATCTTTACGTGTGGTGCCTTGGGCCTGTTGGCATGAATTTCTAGTTGCTTTTTTAAACAAAAAAATGGTCCTTTTCCTCAAAGAAAAACTTGGTTTTACTGCTTCATGTGTCTGTATACACAGATACATGCATAGGTAGACTTGGTAACAGTAATACTGTCTTCTGTGATTTCATGCTGTATTAGTGAAGAGTGTGTTGTTGCCAGTCTTTCCAGTATTTGTAAAAGGTCTACATGGGTAATAAAATCTTGTTGGGAAAATTGATCTAATTTTGAGATTGAGAGGTGTGAGAATAAAGGATGCTTTACTGTAAATTGTAGGTAGATAACAACAGAAACTCGAATATTAGAAGAAACTGGGTATCGCACAAACCACACACTTTCACATCTCTAAAACAAGAGCTGTGCTCACACAGAAACATGAACCTCTTTGCAAACCACAGAAAGTAAAAGGGAGCACTCCTGTTTCATTATTGATCTAATTGCTCTTTTCTTGATATGAGAATAGATATGAAATGCTCTTGAATATTCCAGTATGCACAGAAACAGACCATTGCTTTTGGAAACTTTTAAAGGCACAGCACATACTGATAAATAGCAAGGCCATTTATTTTTGAGGGTTACAACTACTTACCTAATGTCACCTAATTGTTCTTCTGGAACTGAATATATTATTGCTTTGATGAGACCTTTCCACTTAGGAGTGATATTAAATGAAGAGAGCCCAGACCATCTTTTCATACGACTGAATTAGTTTTGGAAGATCAGTTGGTGCAATCTTTTAAGTAAGTCCTGTTTTAAGAAAACATCTTGTGAAGATTGGTTGTTTTGGAGTACCTCAGTGTGGGACTTCTCTAAAGCTCCTTCTAACTCAAATTGCTCCGCAGTTCTTTGTAGTCTTTGCCTTTATCTGTATCTCTTTCCTTTGGTTTACAATCCCATTTAAGTCCAAGTTTCCTGAGTAACCTGAAAGTTTGGGCCTGTGGGACTTGTGTAAAATGTGTGTGGTTAAAACCTTGCCGTGTTTGCGTGTGAGAGCAAACATGCATACGAATGAGGTTCCTGGATCAATCCAGCGAAGTCTGGACGCGTTTCAAAGCTGTGAGAGTCTGACGAGGTGTGTGCTTTTCTGGGGGGGAACTGTGAAGGTGAGTATCAGTCTGTGTTCACCTCCGTGTTTTACAACACTCTTCCATTTATGATCTCCACCAGCTCTGCTGCTCCGCCTGCTCCTGCCAGCAGTCTCACCTCCTACTCTTCTGCCAGGCTGAGCAGATTCTGGAATCTGTTGGCTGCAGGCAGTGCCAGCTCCCTGCCAGAGCCCTTCCCGAGGCTGTGGGCAGGCCTGAGGGAAGGGGACCCTTGGTTCTCCTTGGGTTTTGGCAGTGTCTTGCTCCAGTGGCATTGGACACCTCTTTCCCTTGGTTTCAGTAACTTCTCTCTTGCTTGGTTTCTATAACTTAAAAGAGCACTTCTATCACCAAATTTGGGACTCTCATAGAATCATAGGTGGGTTGGTTTGAAAGGGACCATAACAGATCATCTTGTTCCAACCCTCCCCTGCCATGGGCAGGGACACCTTGCGCTAGACCAGGTGGCCTTGAACCTAACTGGACTCTTAACTAGAACTGCTCAGTGGCTATTTTTTCGTAGGTGGGTTATCCTAAATACCCAACTGTGAGAAAGAAGCCAGATACAACCTTTAATAAAAGGTTTTTGAAGCAGTTTAGTTCATTTTGAGAACTAATTTTCACTTCCTAAAGTCTCTAGCACTTCAAAATGGTCTAGAGATTCGCAGAAAAGGTCACTTCCAGTGGTAACTAATAATAAAAGGTGAAGAGGAAGAGTGACTTCTCTTGATAGCTTGTTCTTAAGACATCTCTATGATTCGTTTGATGAATCAGTGGTGAATTTTTACCTGAATTCCCTGGCAATTCACTTAACCTGTATGTCATGTTCAGCTC
This sequence comes from Lophotriccus pileatus, assembly GCA_035583135.1. Lineage (NCBI taxonomy): Eukaryota > Metazoa > Chordata > Aves > Passeriformes > Tyrannidae > Lophotriccus > Lophotriccus pileatus. Next base: position 10,308,587 of record JAWWES010000011.1, read on the forward strand.
ATTGTAATTTTCCTTTCTTATTTATTGGCTTATTGATTTCTGCCTCCCCCTCGCCCCCTTCCCCCAGGAAAACCAAATTAATTAGGTCTCTCTAAACCAAGCTGAAGATGAGTCTCCAACTGTCAAGAACATGACTGCATGGTTGGAGAGATGTCACTTCTTCAGAATAAAATGGCTTTTTAGTACTTATCCAAATTGGTGTTCAAATCCATGTTCATTCTAAGGGCATTTTCCCCTGAATTGTCCTGCAGTCCCAAGGCACTGAAGATAAACTTGCACAAACCTATCCAAAAGTCAGCATCTCAGAAATCTTAGGAACTTGCTGGCTTTGGGTCTCTGTTCTTGAGCCAGTAGGAGAGGAAGTTGGCTTTTGGTTTAGGCAGATCAGGCCAAACCCAGATTTGTTTGCATTTGTGCACCAAGTTTTGTTTTGTTTTGTTTCTGGAATAGCAGCTGTATATATAATGTAATGTGGGAAAAGATTAAGTAAACTCCTTTCAGAAAAGCTTTAACAGACATTTGGCAAAAAAATACAAAAAAGAGGATGATTTTGTTCATTGTTTCCTCAGAGCTTGGAAAACCATTCTTTTGAGTCAAGGTGAATTGTTGATGTGTTTGTAGGACTAAAGGACTGTTTCCAAGATGCAGATGAATAGCCTGCAAGCACCCAGATGCTGCCAGGAAGAGAAGTAAACATTTAGCTCTGGAAACGTGCAGATCACTTGCTCAGGGCCTCTACCCTGAAGGATTTATGTACTTTTATGTTGATGTTTCAGTAGCATGAGAAAAGCCTGTCTTTTGGAACAAGTCTCCGTTGGCCAACTCTGTAATAACAGGTCGTGACTATTTCCAGTGAGGTGGACCACAGGCACAATGGGTGGATGTGAAGAGTAGAGGTGGAAAAAGAGTGAGAGTGAAAAAGGTGTTTCTGTCAGTGTTTTGGTACAGCTGGTGATGCACAAGACTGACATTCAATAGCAGTGTTAAAAGGTAGAGCTGTGCTTTCTTCTGGACTGTTCCCAATAGTGGCTGAATATCGCTGTGCCTGCTGGATGGGAGCTGAGGAGAGGAGAAATGACTTACCTTGAACTCTATCTGGAGATAGCAGCTGAAGCAGGGGCAGGAAATCATGATCCTTCAGCCCTGTGGAGGATAAGAAATTAATTTGTAATCTCCAGGCACGTTCAGAAATTTCAGTCCTCTACCTTGCTGCTGTTTTCTGTAACCATTTGAACCAGAAGCTGGAGAGTACCAGCATATGTGAGTTGGATTTCCATCTTTTTAGCAGACGGTCACTTTTTTTAAGTACAACGTCACGTGCTTGTGGTGTTCTGGTGCTCGGCCCACATAGTGGCATTTTGAATCATATGAATCAAAATTAAATTCAGCTTTGACTTTCCAGGAGAGTGGTCCAGTTCCCACTGAAGGATCATGTTGTCCTGAACTCTCACACAGTTCTTCCCTCCATCATGAACTACAGTGTGGTGCTGACCTGAGTACCCACCCAGAGGTAGCCACGTTTCAGTGGCAGATGAAATTATTCCTGCCTCTGTGGGTTTGTAAAGCACTTTGGGATCGTCTCGAATGGCAAGTGTTGTTGTTTGTTTGAGCCAGTGATTTCTCCATGTTTTACTTCGATTGCTCCTGTTAGATATGTCGGGTTTCATTATATCTTCAGATAAGGCTGATGTGAAATGGGCTTCTGTTTTGTTTTCTCACCAGAGGAGTGATTCATATTCAAATTGAAATGTTGTATTGCTCTAAGCCAACCTTCTCCCCATGTGCTAATGGGAGGAGAGGGAGACACAGACGTGGACCAAGCAGGATTATTTTTCTCCTACCGCATTTAGAAACTTTCCAAATGGCTTTTTAGGAAGACACGTGGACTTAATTGCCTGGCATGGGAGAATCCTGGTCTTGCATGTTTTAAGCATATGAGATGAGCCTGAATTTCATCAGCTGTCTGTTTAGGCTGCAGACCCATATGCTGCCAGCACTGTTCTCCAAAAGAAAAAAGAGAATTTACGATCCACTTTAAGTTGAGGATTTTCTTTTTTTTTTTCTTTTTTTTCAATGGTCCTGTATTTTCTCTTTATTCATACCACTAAATTTAAGAAAGTTGCTTGCAGTAGTTTTGGGGCACTGACTCCACAGGCACCTTTTGCAACACAGCCAAGACCACTGGCTCATGGTCTCTGCTGGGACCATGACAGGACCCACAAGTTCTGTTACTCTGTTACCTGCATGTCTAAGTGAATGTCTTTGTAGATCTTGTGGAGCCTCGTGGCTGTCCCATAAACACCTAGACTGAGATGGCAGTGTGTTTAATGGAAGCTAATAAAACTTGGGTGAATATTCTCACCTTAGTGACTTAACTGAGCCTACTCCAGGGGAGACTGACCATATTTTAATCTTAAACCCCAGCTCAGTCTGTTCTTTACCTTGGTCCTTCCAAGTTGTGCTTAGGCACGTGAAATGATCCTCCCCCACTGGCCCTTTCCGTTTCCACACTGTTTATGAAACTCGTTTAACGTTCCTAAGATCCCCTCAAGTTCTGAGATAAATGTGATACATGAAGAAACATTGATCCTTGGAGGATCTCTTGCCTTTAATGGAATATCAGTGGCCATATCTTCTGTGTTGCTTTGATAGTTCAACTACATCAACAGGCTGAGGGCATTGTGAGGATTGAAAATGTTCTGCATTTTTGTTGGCTTAAAATTAGAATTCATGTAAAAGTTTTTCCAAGGAGGAAGAAAGAAAAGAGACAGTGACAGATCTTCATGGCTGATTGTAGGTTCATTCACCACAGGAGAGCTGGTGAGACAAATGTGAGAGCTTGGTTACACGTCACCTAAATAATTTCTGACTTAAGAGCATTTGAGCTGGAATCTCTTGCAATTAGCATGGGCTGGGCAGAAACTGGCACTGCTGCTGCTTGCATAGAAACTGCTTGCACAGTCCAGTTGTGCCATGGGGAAAACTGCTGTTAGCAATTAGCACAAGGGTAGTCTTGAGGTGATGTCTGTGCAGCGGCTGCTCTTAGGGCAGCAGATGTCCTTGATGGCCACTCTGAAAACAAGAGCATAGCTGCCTGTCATCTGTACCTAGTCTCTCTCACTCAAACATGGTAGTTCACCTATTTGTCATCATAGGCATACGTTTTTTAGGCAGCTGTTGGTGTCTGGGAGCTTTTAATTGCACTGCATGTGAGAACCTAGGCATGTGCATGGTCCGTGGAGATGTGACCATTGCTACCATTGCTCTGCTCTTGATGGTCTGCTTGGGTGAGGCAGCCTCCTCAGCTGGCTGAGGTCAGGCTGATGCTGAGTGCAACCTGTTGTAGACTCAAATGACCCAGCTGGGATCAATCACCCAGTTGACACAATAAATTATATCTAAGTCTGTTCCATTAAGTAAATAATGAGGACCAGAGGAGACCTGCTGGTCCTCATAGTCTGTGTTGCTACTTGGAGGTTGGGGGAAGAATCTCCTGCCTGCCTGATGGAGCCTGGGAGCTTGTGAGTGGGTGGCGTGGGAACTGGGGACAACTGAGGATTCGTACAGGGATGCAGAGTTGCTCCTTGGGGCAGAACAGTAAATGTATGATTCTTGGCCCTAGAACGAAGAAAACAAGACGCTGCGGACTTGTTGCAACCCGTGCAGTCTGTGAATGTTTTCTTCTTGTCAGATGCTGCTGTCACATAAGTTATTTTATTGCCAAAGGGCAGGGAATGAACTAGGAAAGTGGGAGAGAGGGATATGTACTGAAGGGATGTGTGTTGTAAGAAACAGTGCACCAAGTGTGCAATTCTTCACTTTCTGCTTTTGCAGTGTTTATTTACCTATATGATTTGGGGGGGGGGTGGGGGGG
>JAWWES010000011.1:10312560-10342923 GCA_035583135.1 Lophotriccus pileatus
AAGGGGTGGTGGTGTAGGAGGTACATCTGTCTCATCCAGGAGAAAGCATGTGTTCAGATGAGAAAGCATTATGCATACAATGCCTGAAATCAGCCCTTAAAATAGCACTCTCCACATCTTAGTAATGTATTGAATATATCTGGATAAGAAACAGTCTCATTGAAGTATTGAAGTTATTGTAGTGTGTCTGCTGTGACTCATCAGGAAATTGAAAGTCTAGAGACAAAACTCGCCCCCCTTCAGTCTTTTTGGAAGAGACAGGAATTAGTCTTAGATGGGAAGTAATTAATTGTTCTGTGATTGCTGTAAATAGGTACTGAACAACAAGCTCATGCTGAAGTATTTATATCCTAAGCCCTGTCTTGTGAGCCCAGCTATCCAGTCTCCATCAGACAGAGACAGTGAAAAAGAAAGTTCTCTAGAATGAGCAACACTTCCACCTACATGCGTTTAGGCGAGACTGGCTGGAGGTGAGCTGGTAGGCTGCATGCTGTAATAAGCCATTTACGAGGATAATGGCTGCAGGCTACAAATGCTGTTTCTACTTAGTCTGTCTATTCAATGCAAACATTAAAAAAAGAAAAAACCCTCTCCCTCAGTAAAGTCTATAATATTCTTAATCCCCAGTGTACTCCATGAATATTAACTCAGCCAATATTGTAACACCCCACGGAGGCAGATGGCATGTACATGCAGCCCTTTTCATCCACCAGAGAAACTGAGGCAGTGGGAGGGACTTCAGGCTTCTGGTTTTAGACAAGGGCAAACTCCTGGGCAACAGTTTGGCTTGACAGTGACTAGGATGGAGCCATCCTTTGGTCCTGGGTGGGAGCATGGGAATTATGACTTTCAGGGACTAATTCCATAAATTTAGGGTTTCATTTGGAGAGATCTGCTGCCTACTGTTGCAGGCTGCAATGCCCTGCATATGGAGTCTTAGAGAGTGCATTGGCACAGCTGGCAGAGGTGGATTGTGGGGGAATGAGTATGTGCAGGAATATCTCCATAATTTACTGAGTAGCTATAGCCATTATGTATCTGACGACAGGATATTGCTGGGAATCCAGATGTTGAGAAAAGAAGCAAGAGAATCAAGATGATCAAATACCTGTTTAAAAAAAAAACCCAAAAAAACACAGTGCCCAAGGAAAGGGAGCTTGATGGCTTTGTGTTTGTCTGCAGTGAAGTCATAGCAACAGAGCACTCATTTAGCAAAATTAACTGTTTCTCTATCTTACAAAAAAAATGAAAATGATGCAAGGGAACATCCTTTTATCTAAACCAAATGAGTCCATTTGTGCCAAAGCAAAGGAATCATCCTGGGGAGTTTGCTCCAGAAAGCACGTACTTTATTGGTACAGAATGTAATAGTTGTCCCAAAGCCATAACTGGCCTGATGCCTTGGGCGAGCACTTTCAGTAACAGGAAAACCAAAGTTAGGTTTCTGTACTTGTATGGTGTTGAAATAGGAGCATGATTTTAAGCTTTTGGTTGTCTGGGATTTCAGCTCAGTTAAGCTCTGGATACAGCTTTGAGGAGGACTATTATCTCTTTGAAGTTCGTTATGGATGATGTTTAGTTTGAAAATTATTTGGGCATCTAGGGACAAAATGCTGATGTTGCGTTGGTTTGGGTGTACCCAAATACTTGTAAAAAACCAGTAGCCTTTAAGTGCCTTTGACTTTCATTAGACCAAAGTCTTCTTCATGGCAAAAACTCCTTTTTAACCTCCTAACTTAAGCAGTATTTGAAGTAATTCTCACACAAGCCCTGGAAATAACCCTTCTGTGCTACTTCTGTTTTGACATTCGCTGCCCATCTCCCTGTGCAGACCACTCTGTGAAGCAGCAGGCAAGGTGAACCACACAGTGACTGTACTGGTAGGCATGAAAGTTCATTTTACATCACAGAGAACCTCATATTTGGAATTCAGAAATTGTTAATCTTGGTGATGAGCAGAGGCAAGCTACAGGGAAAATATCACAAACTCAGATGTGTTGCTTGAGGCGCCTAGAAAGTGGTGTTTCTCTTAAGAAGTGTTTTCCAAACAGATTTTATTTCATGGCTCTCCTGGAGATGGTTTTAGGCAATGCCTTATGGTTTCCATGAAAGTGTCTGACAGGAGAGTTGCAGAGCTTTTATCTGTATGAAGGAGTGCAACAGTCTGGGGGAGATTTTTAAGTATGATTCAGCTTTGAGGTGTTTTCTGTCAAAAATGTTGGGGAAGATTCAAACTAATTGGAAACCTGCCCATTAATTGAAATCACAGAATATTCAGAGTTGGAAGGAACCCTCCACGAGGATCATTGAGTCCAGCTTTTAAGTCAGTGCTCACTGAGTGAACTTAAGTGGTTTTCCATTGCTTCTCATACCTGGGTGCACCGGTGCCTTTCTCCTGCAACTTAAATTTTGGTTTAATGAAAGGAAAGTGGGAACTGAGTACAGATGGATGAGTTTTGGTCACTGAAGAAAACCCATAATCATTTTATATGCAGGCAGATAACGTAAATGTTGTTGTGGAGGTCTTCCATGTAAAAAGCCAGTGTTTGAGGCATTTTTTGGAAAACATCTCTTTCAGAAGGGACCTTGTGAACAGTGGGGCTCTTCACACTGATGAATCATGCTTGTCAGATGGGTTGCAGAGGCTTACTGGGGGTCCATGGTGTTTTCCAGCTCAGTTTCAGGCTGGTGTATTTGCAGTATTGGCTGGCAGTTTCTTTCCACTTGTTTCTCATCCCCAAGCCTGGACACACCCTTGCTTTAGCTGTTAATGGTATGAGAGCGGAAGGTCCAGGCTGTAGCAGCCTCCTGGCAGAGCCATGCCTGTGGTCTTGGATACAGCCCCCTGGAGGAAGGAGGGCAAGCAGGTGAGGGTGGGAGTGCAAAACCCAGGCAGTTGCACGTAAGATGTTGTCAGAGGCTTTTAAGCAGTAACATCACACATCTCAGGCTTTCTGCAGCGAGGGATGAGATCCCCGAAACAGAATGCTCTCAAGCTATGCAGCCACAGCCCCATGGGTTGTCCCAACACTCATGGGGTGAATAAGCACAGCGGAAAAGCCTGAGCAACTGCTGCCAAACGACTGGGAAGATGCAGCCCACGGTGTCTGTTGTGTCTGAGATCTCTGTAAAGTCTCTCGCATCTTTCCTCAAGTTTAGTTTTCCAGTGGAGGCTGTTGCAGTAATGAGAATGTCTCCCATCTGCTCCTCACATGGCTTGGCACATTTAGCCAGAATATATATATATTTTTATTGTGGGGTTAGCCGGTGGTAACCATGACAATTAGACTTATCACGCAGCATTTTTTTCCCTCCTTGAGTCAGTTTGAAATGCTGACAATTAAATAGATACAGTACACTTTAGAGATCCATCAGTCTCTTTGTTGTCTTGACAACCAGAGTATATTTAGAAATGTAACAAGTACATGGAGTTCAATTGCACTTTTGCTAAAACATAGTTTTGTAGCTTGAGAATTTAATCTGTTGTTTGTAGATCCAGGTGCTTATTTGAGCTGTGCCTGACTTTCTCTTGGGTCTCTCTGGGAAGTTCCTACATCGGCTAGTGAAAAGAAAGTCATCAGGCAGGGAGCAAACCTGCCCACTGCGTGTGGCAGGGCTTGGGTGTGGGGCTGGCAGCCGCTTTCTACTTGGGTACTGGGTGTGCTGTGCCCCTGGATGCTCCTTGTGGTTTGACTTGATTTGCAGAGCAAAAGGAACGTGTGTGATTGTTGTCCCAGATCCGCTGTCCCGGGAGATCCAGTTCAGCACATGATGTGGGGAGCTGTGAGCAGCATGTCCAATCATCCTCTCTCAGAGGAGCTGCTCTCACAGTTCAGTAGCACTTTGTTACAGGAGGACAGTACCATGGAGCATGATGCTGGCAAACTGAGATGGCTTTCCTGCTGCACCTGAGCTTTGGTTGCAACTGGGAGCAGCTCTCAGCCACTGAAGCAATAGAGGAGACTGTTTCTCTGTCTCACTGCTTCTGTTTTGTTTTTGATTTGAACGGGGCATGTCTTTTTGATTTTACCAATAACTACTACTTCCTATTTGATTGCAAAATTGAGCCCATCCTCTCCCCACTGAACTGGAGTAGCAGCATCTGGGCTAGCTATCTGGAGCTATGGATTTTTAAGGCTGCATTCAGGGCTGGAGGAGCAGGAGGGAATTACGATGGAGTGCACTCTGGGGGGGTCTAAGTATCCCTGTCTCCCACCACCCCTGTGCACACACTGAGGGTGGGTGGGTGTTGAGTGGCTGTGTTCCTCTCTACCCTTTCCCTTTGTGAGCCAGTAGAGAGTTGTTGTCGGTGCAGGCACCTCTGCGGGTGTGACAGCAATACCTGAAGTGTGGTGACGTGCCAGCCCAGAAGAGCAGCTCAGACATGTGGCTCTCATCTGCTGCCATCTCTCATCTGCCCAGTGCCTGTGAGATACAGGCTGGCACCACAGTGCCCTTGCTACATCTTTAGCACAGGACCTGGCTGTGCCGCTGCCTTGCCTAACTTGTGCTGGCTTAGAAATCTGTGTCTGAAGAAAGAGGCACCCAAACAGGTGTATCAGACTATTTCCCTGGCTTGAGTGAATGAATGAAATGAAAATCAGGTGAGGAAATAGCTCAAACATTCCCCACCACCCCTTCATCTGGCTGTCCCAGGCAGTGATGCTGGTCAGAGGTGCCCCTTCAGAAGGCTTGCAGGTCAAGGATCTGCTCAAAGGGACTTCTTTGTGCTGGTGGCCCTTTGTAATCAGCACCTGAATCCCATGACAGGGCCTAGGATGCTTTTGGATTTTCTGCTAAATGTTAAGCGAGACTATTCTACCTCTCCTTGCTTTAGGCTTGGCTTATAATTCATGCTTGGCACTATGATTTGGCCAGAAAAAAATGAAAAAAAAATAAACAAACCAGGATTCTCCTTTATCAGCAAAGCTGTGGCAATGCAACAATCTGAACAGGAGCTTGGTTACAGCCTACAGAGTGGCCTTTTGCCCAAGGGAACCAGTTCATTTGGTGAGATGGTTTAAAGAAGACAACCGTAGGTCCATGGCATGGATGTAGTGATGTTTGGCAGCATCCACCCCTGGGCAAAGGTCTGTAAAACTAGTCAGTAGCACTGCTCTGCTCCTGGGGAGCACAGTCAGTAGAAGCTTGTCTCTAGGTGGTTTATTACAAGGAGATGAGGAAGGCTGAGGGAAAGAAGTTGATCCTGAGATTGACTGTTACAGCAAGTGACAGCCAGTGAAATGCAGCTGTATTTCCTTGGGTGCATGACATCTTGTCTGTGCATTATACCCAAAATATAATTTAATAAGGCTCAAAATGAGGACAGAATTACATGATTTTGCTTCCTTATTCCCTGTGTTTCTTTTTCATTCATTATCTGTCAAGTAACGTTTGATTTCTCAGTGTGTGTGCACAGCTCAGTTTCATTTTTCTGTTTTCTTTCCTCCCTCCATTTTACCAATTTCCCAAAGAAAATCCTAAACTATAGTTATGTCTCCACTCAAGCCTTGTTTGTAGACTGTTGTAATGCGTTTTTCCAGTCTTTAGTAGCTGCTGGGGTTTATTCTTAAAATATAACCGCCAAAACCCAGTGATCCTAATGAGTCTTCAAGAGTGTTTTAACGAAGTTATCCCAATCCATCTGACAAAGGTAATGGTCTTCCATTAGAAGATACTTAGCTGGAGGTTGCATGAGCTGTAATGTTTATGGGTCTGTAGATCTGTAACCAGACAAAATCAGAACAACTCCTTGGATTTCAGTGGAGCTATATCTGTTTATTACAGCTGAGGCTTAGGCAGCGCTTTAGATGCAAATTGCAACCTCTGTGAAGTTAAGTGGGGTTTTGATTTAATTCTTGGAAGCAGTAATGTCAGCAAAGAAGTGAAGGGCTGGGACCTACATACCCTGAAGTCTGTAACTTTGGGTTGCTCTCTTTCCGTTATTGTCAAGATCAGATTCCCTTGGTTGGGGCTACTAATTAAAATGCAGCTTCTCTTAAGCATCTCCCAAAGGTGAGCAAGAGGGATTGGAAGTGCAACCTATGCAGATTGTCTCTCTCTCTCTCTCTCCCCCCCTATACTTTGCAGAAAATGCCAGTGGTTAGGTTGTTCTCTCCGACTGCTTGTAGTTGGGCTGTTGACCTGGAGTTTGTGTTTTCCATCTCCAAAAAAAAATGCAAAGACACTATGCTGAGTTATCTGGCTGTGATGCAGAGAGAGCTGGGTTCTCCTTTTCTCCAACTTACTCGTGTCCCTGCAGCCATCAGGAGACATGGGCCACCACTCATCACCCCCACTGTGTGTGGCATGAGTGATTCACCATGCGTTCATTTCTGGTCACATAAGGGCCATTAGTTTAAAGCAGGCTTGAGGCGTAGGTTAGTGTTAGCTATTTGAAGTCTGAAGTCTGAAAGCAACATCAAACAGGGAGCAGAAAATGTATCATGCACAGAAAAATCTCTGGGATTTGTTTCTCTCTTTAAAGAAATAATAACAATAAATTCCAAACTGTTTGCATATGCTGTCTCCTCTGTGGTCAGGACACCTGTCTGCCTCTTTGTGGATACTTGATACAGGCTTACAGTGCTTGCAAAAATGTTAACGCAAATTTTTTGTCATGGCAAATATGAAAAGAATATCCAGTGTCTGTGTGGGCAGGTCCTCAGCAAATTTTTCTGTGCTTCTTACGCTTTGGTGTGGATCTGAAGCAACTGCTGCTGTTCTGCTCCTCTTCCATCGCTGCGGACGAGGAGCGCAAAGCTGCTGCCCTGCCAGACCCGCTTCTCCTGAGCAGACAGCTGATGGTGGGTCTAATGAGGTTTAGCCTGGTTTCCTTAAAAAAATCGTGTTTGTGACTGGCTAGATTTGTCTCTCCTTCCTCTCTTTAATGACTTAATCCTTGGCTAATCTCAGGAAAATAGGGGTGAGGATGCAATTAGGAGGAATTGGGGGTAACCTGGTGCAACCAGGAGCATGGTGGGCTGGGAGAGCTGGGGCAGGCAGAGGTGGACCTTTCATTAATCATCACTGGTATTTTTTGAACTTACTCATTTCTTCTTCAAGACTGAGATGAAGGGAAATAGAAAACACCAGATAGGCTCAAATATCAATAAGCTGGAAGTGTGAAAGACTGCTGGTTGAAAGCGGCTTGTGGTAACTTGGAAAACCTGTGGGTTTTTTTAATTGGGTGTCTTTGGAGGCACCCAGAAAGGAAACTAGGGCTGGAGATGGAGGTAGGGTTTGGGCTGTCCCCTCCTGACTCTTTTTCCACAATGGCTGTGTGTTTAATGCATCCCGTCTTGGGTGCTTCTTGATGCTTGCATGGCAAAGCCGGTGCTGTGGGAATGACTCACCGTTGGCCTGAGCGGCAGCAGAGACTTGGGAAGAAGAGGCCTTTTAAGCATGAGAGGCAGAAAGGCGTCTGGTCAGGCTTTGAAAGGGACTTTGTTACCTGCAGCCCTTACGTCAGTGCCTTTCACCAGCTCTGCAGTGATTTAAAACAAGTAGCTTCTCTCCCAAATAAACCTCAGCTACTTCAACTCCTGCTCAGATGTAATCTGTGCTGCCAGTGTGTGAAAAACCCTTATATGGGTCAAAACAAGGACAGACTGACACACGAGTTGTTTCAGAGAGGGGAAAAAAAGCTATGGTCTGCTCTGTACAGGAGGGCAGCTGGCCTTACATGCCCTTTTGGGGTTGATTTCTTGGCGAGGTGTTACAGCCAGCTTGATTTACTTTCTGCTTTTACAATGAGCAAAATGTTGATTCTGACCTTTCTGTTTGCACCTGCAGAGGTCCCTTGGAAGAGCCTGTCCGTACGTCCGTCTGGGTGCCTGAAGGGGCTGCCTTGCTTCCAGGTGAGGAATGGATCAACTCCAAGGGCTTTTGCCGAATGCTCAGTTTAGGGAGAGTGGGAAGACCTCGGTACCATGTTTGGTTGTTCAGCAACTGATGGGCATTTCTCCAAAGCCTGGGGTGGTGGGAGGCCAGCCTGCCTGGAAGGGTTGAGGTGATTTTACGCTTTCTGCATCCAGGTCTAGAAGAAGGAAACATTCAGGCTGTCCTGGGAGTGGGAGTGTTGTATGGGAACATACTTGGTTCTGTGGGCCATATTGCTTTGACTCCTTTTTGAACAAAACTTTCTTGCTTGTGGACCTGAATTCATTCCCCATTCACGGTGTGGCTCTCTACAGGCTGGAGATGCTCCCAGCTGGTGATGGAGAGCTGACTATATTATTAGTTTTAATCAACCATGCTTCAATGGATGAGTAGAAATTCATATGAGGAGCAAATTAATTTCAGGAACAGTGTCAGGGCAGTGGATCTGTCCTCAAGCCTCTCTCAGTTGTGCCGTCCCAGGAGACAAAAGGGTGCTGAAGGTGCAACAAAGACATGACTCTTGCGGGAAAAATACAGCATGCAGCCCTTCTGAGAAGCAGATAATGAATGAACTGCTACCCTGGTGGTTTTGACTGGTGGACCTTCTTTATTTGCCATGATGTTACCTGACTTGAGGACCGTGACATGTCTGTGTGATATGCCAAATAAGGAGTAGTGCTTCTTCACCCTCTTGTGTCACTGAATATAAAGGCACTTTCATTCTGCCCTTTCGCTATGCAATGCACATCCTTCCTTTCTTCCTTTACCCTCTTCTTGGGTTTAATTTTTGTGGGTTTGTTTTGTTGTTGTGTAAATTATGGCTAGCTGGAGATGAGATTTCAGCATCCTATTTACTACAAACAGCGGTCATTAATAAATGGTGAAAGACAAAGACAGACAGGGATTAATAACTAGAGGACAGGAGATTAATAGCAAGAGAGTAGAATTTGGTTCAAGGCCTGATCTTCCCAGTTGCTGGGTTATGGAAGATTAATGGCAGCTCTTCTGTTAGTCTCACTCTTTCTGTGGCAGCTTTCCTGGCTAAGTCTAATAAACTGTCCCAGTGGGTTGCTGTAAATATGAAATCTAGGAAGAAGCCCATCCTTTTATACTGTTAACTGAATGAGGCAGTATTAGTTTTTCTTTCTGTTTGGAGCTTGAGCAACAGCATCAATACATTTGTGAGTGGTGAAGTCAGATTTTCAGGTACTTACAACTCCTCTCTAGACAAAAACATATCATAAACTGTATCTTGCCAAGCACGCTGTCTCCAACAAATTGGTTTTTTACTCTGCGTCCTGTGCAAGAGATTAATTTCTCTTCTCCTGACTGGTTTTCAGCTTTCTTTCTGTGAAAAATTGGGCTCTTGACCTGTTGCAGCTGGCTTCTCATTAGGCTTGGTGTGAGATTAGATCATTTTAAGAAAACACTGACTTTACAAAGAGCATTCCAGGTTAAATTTGCCTGAGAACTCTAGAACATGGGACTGTGTCACAGAAAGTTTATTCTGATAGAAGGGTGCATGCAGTTCTGGGCATCCTATGTAGGCTGCCAGCCTCCATCTCCTACCTTCGGGTTGAAACTGCTAAGTCGAGCACCCCTGTAGTCCTTTGACCTCTGCCCTTGGGTATTTTCCATAGTCTTCACAAAGATGATCCCAAGCTCTTAGTGCATAGGGTTATGGTGGAATATAGGTATGGACATTTTAGGAAGGAAACAACTGTGTTCCTGTAACAGTGAGCATGGTGAATCCAGGACTAACATCAGCACTTCAGCAAATATCCATCAAAACTTCAGCAAGAGCTGAATTTCTTTTCCAGGAGAGAAAGGCTATGCACTGCTTCAGTGGCCCTGTAACAAAGCTTTTCCCCTCTCATCTGCTCTTGCATGCAGTGCCCTTGGCTTTTCAGAAGTTAATTGATTTGTCTATATTATGATTCTCTCTTTAATTTTATTTGTGTAAAGAAGAACACACGCTAATCTTTCTCCAGAGAAATGTTTCCCATTGCTCCTCTTTGAACGTTGGCCCTGGGTCTGCTGTTTCTTAATGAGTCTCTAACTAAACAGCTTCGGTTCCCACATGCTCAGCCTTGACACAGACATACTTGTACACCCTCGTGCCTGCTCCCTTGCCCTCTGGCTGCTTTAGGATTCGTGTTAGCAAGACAGCACCTCCCTGGGAAGCCCTACATGCAAGAGGGGGCTTTATACCTGCGGGTAGAGATAGATTGGCATCAAATGAGCTGTCCTGTGAATTGGAAGGGCCATAACCTCTTTACCATGCTGTTCCCCCACCCCCAGGCTTGTTCAGTGTGCTTCTCCAGGAGCCTGGATTCCTGTGGGCTGCGCTGCCCGCGGCGCAGACCTGAGTGAGTGCCGAGTGCTGAGCTGAACACCCAATGCTGAATTACTGTCTGGTATGCCACTGGCTGCCAGATCTTTGATAGCTTGTTTTTAATGAAGATTCCTCCTGTAATTCCTAGAATATCTTGCAGTACAAAAAAATGAGCGGTGTGTGTATTTTGCTGTGGGCTGAATTTTTTCCTGCTCTTCACAGTTCCCTCCGTGAACAGAGAGGAAAGGGAGGGGGAAGCAGCTGACTGCTTTTTTTTGGTTGTTGTTGTTTTTCTACTTGACTTCTGTGAAATATGTGGCGATCAATCGCTCACAACTAACAAAATGTTTTTGTTTCTCTTTGCAAAAGCATATGGGAACTGCAGGAAAAGCATATGGGCGTTTTTAGGAAAACATATTGGTGAATGGACAAATTATAGTGGTGCCAATATGTTTTGGATGTCTGGCTAGACCACTACTACTACCACACTTGCTGGCATGCAAACACATCCACAAGATTTCCAGCATATGAGGGGTGTGTAGTTGCTCCTGGGGAAAGGCAGGCTGTGCTGGATCAAACTCCTGTTAGAACAGTGCTGCGATCCATCGTCGGTGTGCGTGACTGCCTCACCATGTCCTGGGCTAGGCTTATGTTTACGGCAGCATATCCATTCTCTCTGAGCCCAGAGCTCCACTTGCAGCTGGCTGCAAGCAATGATAATGGTAACCATTTTATTTTCTGAAGCCCTGGACTGTAGTCCTCTTAAAACCTGAGCATCCTGCAAGCAGACTGGGCAGCCTCTGGTTTTCCTCTGCTGCTCTATCGAGGTCTTTATGTGTTGACTTGGGCTATTACCTTTAATTTCTCTATCAAGGGGTTTACTTTTGAGGAAATGCAGAACATTTGCATTATTGCTTCTGGTCCCAGTCCTGATTGCCCTGATGCTGGTGACCCATGGAAAGGGATCCAGGAGCAATAAGGGGATTAAGTGCTCTTCGTTGGTGTGTTGGTTCTGGTGGCTCACAGCATCCCTACAGTGTGAGCTGCCCTGCTGTGGACCCCTGTACAAGGAGAAGTCCTTGACAGCTGCAACTGGGCAGTCCTTCCTGCTCATCCTGGCAGCTAGGGAGTACTGCCTGCTCTGCCTCCCTTGTGGTGTGCTGGGCTGTCCTGGGCTGCAGGGGTTGGTAGCAGTTCTCTGCCCATGTTCGGGTTTCAGCAGGTCCCAGGGGACTGACTGAGGTCAGCTTGCACAGATGTGCACAGGGGTACTCACCTCCTGTCTGCAAGAGCTCACAGTTAGCTCACAGCTAAGTGGACAAAACTGAGCTCCTGAGAAGGATGTGAAGGTCTCTGAGTGCTGGGGAAGACGAGCAATAACTGAACTCAAGTGTGGTTTCATGAGCACGTTCAACCAGTCTGAGTTTGTGCCATCGTTGGAAGAGGTGGTCCTGCTATCCCTGTGCTCCAACCCTCATTTTTGCTCATAAAGTCATTTTTATCCTTTATAAGATAAAAGTGAGTGGTGAGACAGAGGAAGGAGTAAAACGTGGCTAAAGACTGAGGGGGAAGCAAGATACACAATTGGGCAGTCATTTCGACATGGTGTTGTTTATCTCAGTTATGAACCTGCACTCAAATATTCTGAATGGTAATTCAGCACCTTTTAGTGTTCTTCCTCTTATACCAACCTCAGGATGATTTGCTAGTGAGTAATTTTACATTATTTAATGTGGCCACTTTCCATATAGCTCTTTTGTTCTGTGAGACAATTCCCTATTTTATTATGCAAACAGTACATTAAGATCCTTGTGGGCCTAAGTTCCCAGCAGTGCTTGAGATGATGGCAGAGAAATAGGTTATTTCAGAAATCATGATTCTCTCCTCTAGAAGCTTTCTTGTAGTTCTACTTTAACTGCTTTTGATATTATACATGCTTAAAAAAAAAAAAAAGTTAAAAAAATCCAGTACTTCCTAAATGTTATAAAGCTCAAAAATACACTGTATGCCTTGTCACAATATTTAATACAGAGTGCTATTTACAGTAATGAATCAAAATGTCAGTTTTTAAAATATGAACTGTCAGAGTGTTCCTACTTTGCAGAAAACTTTGATATGACAGTTTGTTAATCATATGACTATTACATCAAATGTGTCTGAGAGTACTTTTGCTCAACGAAGTCTTTTTTTATTCTTTTCCCTGTTAATTCTGGTAGGGTTCTTTGATTGAATACACTTTGATTAGTGGTCAGAAGAATGCAGAACTGAATGCTTTTGTGTACTGACAAAGGGGATGTACCACTGCCTGTGTTCTTGCTGGTTGTGGTAACCTAGCCTTAGGTACAGCCTGGTTGGGATCACTTTCCTTTGTGTGCTCATCCCAAATCTTCTGTGTGCAGGGCTCAGGCTCAGAAACGAGCCCTGACAGAATAGTGCTGATGCCTTCAGGGGTAACTCTGCATTTGGGGCAACTGGGCTAAAACTGTGTATTGGATAATAAAAAGCTGGCTTGTGCAGTAGCACTACAAATCCCTATAGCTTTAGCATGAAGGCACAAGTAAAATAAAGAAAATATCAATTTAAAAATAAAAATAAAGGCTGCCCACACATCCTCAGGCTGGTTGTGCAGGGCAGGGTTGGTGTTGCTTCTGGAGGAGGAGGAGGGGGCTGGGGATGCCAAGGTCCTGTCCCTAGTGATTACTCTGGACCCAGGTCAAGGAGTGTGTTTCTGCTCTAAACTCCCTTCCATTAATTAAGACCAGGATGTTTCCCTTTTTTCGTTCTTTTGTTTGCTTATCTTCAAAATGGGAGTAATTAATTGATATTAGTTAACTCAAAAAAACCTTGAAGCCGATTAGTCAAAGAACTGCACTTCCTACTGAAGACAAGGGAGAGCATATGTAGATAACATTTAGAAAATAGCCTCTGTAAGGAGGAGAGGGTTCAGTGTGCTAATGTGAGGACTGGAGGCCAGAAAGGAGTCCCAGGTGTAGCAGAGTAATGTACCTCCACCCAGAACGTCTTTGTGCCACGTTGCCTGGGGCTTCAGATGGATTCCTGTTCCTTATTAAAACTCTCAACTACCATTGCATAGGTCTTACAAGTGCAATATTTCTGATTTGGAGTTGGCCCAGCACAGCTATGGGAATAGGAGGAGTCTAAGAAGGCAAAAGCTGTGTGTCAGCAATCCAGAAAAGAGGAGAGTGGGCAATGCAAGACAGTAAATCTTAGAATCTTAAAATCATAGAAAGGTTTGCATTGGAAGAGAACTTTAAAGACTGTTTTGTTTCAATGCCTCTGCCATGGGCAGGAATACTTTCCACTAGATCAGGTTGCTCCAAGCCCCATCCAACGTAGTTTTGAGCACTTCCAGGAATGGGGCATCCACAGCTTCTCTAGGCAACTCATTCCAGTGTATTATAGTAAAAAATAACTTCCTTAGGCCAAATCAGGTGGTCTTGATTGTGGGTATTTCTTAGGGCCTGATTAACTTGGCATTTCAGCTGGGTATGTCTATTAAATAACAACATTGATACTTTCACTAATGTTATTGAAGAGGTGATAAAAACTTATTTTCAGGGGTGTAGTCACATAATTAAGTGCATTTTTGAGTAGCACATTAGCCAGCTCTTGTATGTGAAAGGCACAGGAAAGGGCATTGAACGTATCTGAAGTCTGGTACAAGACGCTCACTGGATCTCACCAGTGGAAAGAGATTTGGGAAGGTGAAGGCAATGCTGTAGCATCCATCACAATAATATCCTGCTGATAGAGGAGGTGAGGAAAGAATAGAAGGGAGAGGAATGGGGGGACGGAGGTAGCTGGTGTGCGAGGCGAAGTGCAGGAGTTTTGCTAATGGTGGCGCCCGTTGTGGACCAGCAGGAAGCCTGGGAGAAGCTGTCACATGCAGCCATTCTCACAAAGGCTCTTACACAAACACAGCAGCAGCAGAGGGCTTGCCAGCAGTGAGGGGCCACCAGCAAGATGTATGTGAGGGGGTCACTTTTCAAACCACGTCACTCTGATGAGTGAGGGCTGCTGCATTACCACATCCCACAGAGGAACGTTGGTTATTGTTCAGTTTTCATTTTAGACAAACCACACCGTTAGTGCAATGATTTTTCTTTTATTATCATTAATGCAGTGGATGGAAGAGGAGCTCTAACAGATGTATGATTAGCAGGGCATGAAATTAAAAATGTTTGTGTACAAGGAAAAAGGTTGTTTACTACCAAATTCCTCATTTGGAATTTAAGCGATAGTAAGATTGGCCGTGCAGTTCTGCAGCAGACCTGCAGCCCCTTTCCTTCCCTCCCCCAGCAGCACTGGCTGAAAAGTAGTAATATTATTAATGTTACCTTTAGTAAAGTAGTAACACAGCTGAAAGGGGAGTACCTGCTTTTGGATGCAGATTATCCAAAGATAATATCCCGCTCTGGCACTGACAGTGTTAATTCAAAGCACTATTTTGACTGATGTTTAAGCACCGTTGATTAGAACAAATTTAATATTTTGTATCAAAATTCATTTGGATGGAAAATGAGATTCTGATTGAATAATTCTGAGTATGAGTGTGTCCTCTTACCCATTACCCACCACACTGCCCTGGGTAATGAAATTATTAGTTTGAGAAAATTATCTTTTTGTCTTAGGAGCTCTGCCTGTGATGCACAATTCTCAGGTACAGCTGCTCTTTCTGGATTTTCTTTTAAATATCATAGAAAGATAAACTATGCTAAGTTGGAAAGGAGCCAACAGGTCATCGAGTCCAACTCCTGGCCCTGTGCAGGACACCCCAAGAGTCACACCATGTGCCTGGGACTATCTGGTGATGAATATTGAGAGAGCTACATTAAGACATGTCCATCAGAAACGCTTTGTTTATCTGTGTTACATGGTTGAGATAAGCCTGGTCCTACCTAGGACTGAACATTTCCTGGGTACTTTGAGTCTCTCACCTATCTCATTCCAGTCATTTTGTCCTCTAAAACTGTTGTGGCCAAGTTCAAGTTGTCTGAAGTTTGTTGGGCTACTCACTTGTCAAGTTTCACCCGGATGAGCGTTTGCAGGGCCCAGACCCAAGGTGTTGTCATGATGGATTCTTCCTGCTGGGCCTGGATGGCATTGAGCAGAAAATAGGAAGGGGGATAAAAGATTGTTCCTGCGCTCTGGGAACAACTGAGACAGAAAATTGCTTCCAGGATTTCTTCACTTTTCCACAGAGGGTAATCAGCCTGTGTAATTCTCTGCCACAGGAAATACCACCTGAATCTGTTACCCAAAGACAGCAAGCAAAATGCAGGTAACGGCCTGAATACCAGAGACTGCAGAGCAGGGACTGTCCCTTGGTCAGGGTTTCTTCTTAGGGTAGTGGCTGCTGTATATATCATGGGATGTCACAGTGGTGCAACTAATATGAGAGATAGTTGACGAATTGCTTAGATACTTGGCATGTTCTGGTACACAGTTGGACTTAGGTGCCCTAAAGAAGGAGACAAGTTTGTATGCTGAGATTGTAGATCAAGTTTGGCTTAGCGTGGTGCTCGGGTTGTACTCCTGAGATTGTGGGGGAGGTTAGAGCAATTCTAGTGGGGTGATGGGTATCTGATAACTTCAGTTCTGCTCTTGGCTCATTTTTAATCTTTGCTTCATAAACATAAGCAAATCGTAATTTCTACACCTTTATTTGTTAGTCTGGAGGATGGGGCAGCACTTGGGCTACTTGCAGAGATTTGTGTTAAGTTTCTGATAAGGCCTCTCAGCCATATGTTTTATTCCAATTTTTAGAGGAAGTTATTTAAATTTTTTACTTAAGTGAGAATAGTTGTGACCAGATCACTGCACAAGCTTTATACCTACTGGGCACTGAAATTTGATTCCTGAATTTCCATTAGCAGGTCATACTGGGCCAAAGGATCTTGAACAGCTAGAATAGAAGAGAATAAAACATAATGGAGTTGGTGTTTGGTTATGGGCTCTGGATGTCATTGTTCCTGACTGTTCATCTGGCTAATGTTTGCTTTTGTGTAGTATTTGTCTGTGTCTGTGCTTCTGTGCACATGGGGAAAAGGAGGACAAATATCACTGGGGTGGATTAGCATTAAAAAATAGTTAACTGATCAAAGCCATAAAGCTTGTCCAAGTGAATTCTTCAGAGGAATAGTTTTGAATTTCCCAAGCAGCCGCAGGCCATAAAAGCGAAGCGCTATCATTCAGAGATGCAAAAAATCCCCTTCTGTTGGCGTGTTGGACCTATTTGTTCCTTTTTAGGAGGGGATTCAAAATGTTTTCTTAATTTTCTTCTGAACAGCTCACTGCTATCCATCATGAGCCTTTGCCAGCTCTACTCCCCCTCTGTTTTAACCCTCCACTGGAATCTGTGTATCCATACTTAGCATTTTGGATGCCTTTTCATTCTGTGCCCTTTGCGGTGGGATAGCCCTTACAGAGCATGTCTTGTCGCTGAGCTCAGTGCTGTAAAGAAAGGTCTAAATGTTGTCCCCAGTGTCTGGATGGAGGTGTCAGGGAAAGCAGGATGCAGATGGAGAGTGGTGCCTGGAAAGGTTTTCTACATGTCCTGAAGGGATGGCAGGGGAGCCCTGTTCCTGATGCCATGTTCTGTCTTGTTCCTGGTCCTGCCCCAGCAGGAGCACCAGCCCCACCAGGTCTGCAGAGCAGGTGGGACAAAGCGGGAGGGAATTGCCTTTCTTTCACATGGAGGAGAGAAAGCAAAGCACATTGTTTGACTGCTCAAAGTTATTGAAGCCTCATTATTGAAGGTTAAGCAACCAGCCTCTGGGAATTGGGCACATAAATTTGCTTTATGCTTATGAAAGTCTCTCTTTCATAGCGTTTTGCTTTGTCGCTTCTTAAGATGTACAAAAGAATGAAGTGCTGGTGTATGGTCCATAGACAGAGTATTTGGATAGCACGGTCGTTAGGAGGAATGAAAATTACACCGTGGTGGTTCAGAGCTTGCCAAGAAAAAAAGAAAGAAAAAACTCTCAGAAGACACGAAGTGCTTTGTAGCTGGAAGTGCCTGTTGCCCTGCAAGAACTCAGCTGTCCTTTTCAGTCCCAGTCTTCTCTTATTGAAAATATTTTTCTGCCTAATACCTACTAGCTTTTTAATACTGCCTAATTTTTTGCCCCCCCCCCCCCCCCCAAAAGATAGCCACACATATTTTTCTGCTCTTGTAAATGTTCAGCTTTAGGATCCCCAGGGAGGGTGTTAATGGCCATGTCCCAGCCGCCTTTCAAGCAGAGAATTCCACTTTTACTTCCCTTGTGAAACTTGGAGTCTCAATGTCCAGATAACCAAACTTCAATCACATTTAAAATGTGTGTGTATATATATATATATATATATAAATTTTTTCTTATGGTGAGTCCTAAGTATATTCTCCTAGAAACTGAGGTCATCTTTGTAACAGGTGGGCAGTGCATGGAGGGCAAAGCTGTGTCTGAGGGACAGGCCTGTAGCTTTTGAAAAGGGATTAGATGCTTGCACAAGTGTGGGCATGACATTTGTGTGTTCCATGTATACACCTCCTGTGCTTGGTTTCTTTGGTAAAGCAGAGTTGATTTACCCACATAGCAGGGCCATTTGCTACAGTGAAGTCATCACAGTTGAGTTACTAAAACAGTGTACGGGCACATTGACATACAGGATAGTGCAAAGTCACTGTGAAGCTCATCTTTCTCCTCCAAGATTGTACTTTGGCCTCTTGTACAGGCTATATCCTACCCTCAGATGGGAGCAGAGCTCAGCTACTGATAATATGAGGAGAAATTGAATCTGAAGCCGAGGGCCCTTCTGCTCAGGGAAGCTATTGCGAAAAAAGCCAGGGTGTGAATTTAAAGTGCAATAACTGTTCCGAGCGTACTTCTCATGTGGGCAGTCTTATTCTGCTCTGAGAGGGCCTTTGTGCAGTTCTGCTTCATCCAGTGCCAAAGGCACTCTCAGTGCAGAAAGAAGAATGCCCACACAGGGAGCGGATAGCTTTTCCAGGCTATTTCACCATGCTGAGGAGTCCCAGGAGATGCCATGTTTTTATGTCCCCATGAATGTTGCAGGAGCTTACCCTTCATTCAGCTCACCCTTCCACCCGAGCTTGCAAGCAGAAGTGTTTTGTGATGTGCTTGTGGTGGAGTTGTGTCTTCCGGACCCTGCTGGGTGCAGTGTGCATCACTCATTTGCCTGCAGTTCTGGGGGGCTGATCTCTGGGATCCGTGAGGTCTTGGTCTTCTCTGGATGCTGCTGGTGTTGCAGTGGGGCATTCTGCATCAGCACCATCGCTTCTCGTGGTGTGTCCAAGCTGCTGAAAGAACTCCTGTGAGAACACGTCTATGTTCATGTGTTGTTCCTTTTCATGTGAAATCATCAAGCAAACCTGTGCACTGGGTATGATCGTTATCTGAATACTGTCGAACAGGGAAAAAAAAAGGCCCATCTGTTCTACAAAGAGGCAGTGTAAAGAGCAGGCTCTGTGACTAAATAAATTCACATCTGTTTAGCAGAACCATCAAATGGCAAGCAGAGGGGCCTAATGTGAATCACATGTTGAAACCACAAGTATGAGTGAGATGAGCTGCAAAAGAGAGAGCCTGGAAGTGTTGATCCATGTGAGCAACTGTTGGTTTCTCTCCTTATTCTTTCCCTCTACCAGTTTCCTGAGCAAGTGCTGTAAAATCAAAAAATCAGGGGTGTGCAAATGTCTATGCATATATGCGTGCATGAATTAGTATTCTTTGTATGATTAAATTACCTTGCTACGTCCTCCTGAGCCACTGGATCATAACTTCAGTGGAAAGGGCACTGGATGGGGGAAGGGCTGACATGAAGAGAGCAGGTGAAGCTGTTCGCTAGTGATGGCGCTTCATGAAATAAAATGGCCCTGGGGTAGCTTGTTTTAAAAAGGGACTTGACTTGGAAGTGATTCCTTAGGATATCCCTCCAGCAGTGTCATCTCAAGGAAGCTGATGGAGCAGTCTAGAAGCTTCAAAGTGTAGGTTATGCCTTCATGTGCTCAAGCTAATGCCAAAATAGGTATCCGTGTACCAGTCCTAACAGACTGCATCTTTCCATGGATCAATGTAATTTGTTCCTTAGGTTTTCCCCATAATGTTTTAAGCCCTGCAGAAACAAAGGGCAGCTCAAGTTTCTGTATTAGTTGCATTTGCAGTTTATTTCTTTTTCCGTGCCAAGAACATATCAATACAATTTCAAAACTTAGTATTTTTTGTGACTTAAGGCAGAAGTTTATAACTTAAAAACATGAAAGCTTTGGGGATGTACATACAACTCAGGTACCTCAGTTAATGTTCTTTGGCTGGTCTCCATAGCCCCTTGAAGTGTCTATGCAGAGGAGCAAGCATCTTCTCTCCCATAGGATCTCATGAAAAGAAACATGCAATAATTTTAGTCTGAAACATAGTTTCTTGTTGCTGTCTTGCCTTTTGTCCTAGATATTCTGCAGTAAATGAGGCCAAACTTGTGGGAACAAAGAGTGATGGAAGATAGGCTGTTAGACCTGATTTGCACTGATTCTGATCTCCTGCAGCTCAGTCTGCTCTCTTTAGCTGACAGAGAGCTGTGCTCATACAGCTCACCTGGGATGTGAGCTCTGCAGGAGTGCACTGGAGGTAATGAAGCACTTAAGGGCTGACGTGGTTGAAGGTCCCCAAGGAATGATTAAGGTGTTGGCAGCTGTGTTACTTTGAAAGAGAAATATGTGTGTTACACAGCAAAGGCATGCTGAAATGCCTTTCAGATGCTTAGTTGTGTGTGGGAACACGCTTTGCCTTAGACCTGTGAGATAGCGGTAGCAACTATTGAAGGGCACTTGATAAATGGAGCTGTGTGTGTGCTTACCAGCTGCACGGCCCAGCTGCCTGCCCGAGCATAGCTCAAAAACAAGTGCTTGCAGGCAGTGGCTAAAATGCAGCAGCATGTAACTAGCTCTAGATACATTAAAAGTTTGGTTCTTCCTTCCCTCCAAAAGTTGCCTCTGCTCCTGATTCATTTCCCCTCTTCTACCACCCGCCGCCAGTCTCTTCTGAGAAGGTGCAGTGAGAAGGTAAAAGAGTGTTGTGATGTGTTCCTAGAGACTGCCAGGTTTGAGCTGTTTCACGTCTAGGGAACTGATGTGGCCAGTCTAGTATGAAAACTCCTTTTTCACAAGAAAACTCCCTACTGATTTCTGGAAAGGGGAACAAATGATTAATTTGGGTGGTCAAAACCAGAAGACACTAATGTGATGGTGGTAGAGCAATTGGAGTCAGCTTTTTAAAATGATGAGCTCGTTTAGCAAACTTGCGAGGCCAGTGTGGATGCCTGGCTGGATTAACTTAATTTCTGGCACCGTGGTTTGCACTAGCTGGGGAAAGATCACCCAGAGCTTTGCGTATCACTCTCCTTGAATGAATGGACACAGAGTTAAAAGGGAAGAACAGCAGTTTCTTGGGCTCGTGCTTCGTGGTTTTATGAGTTTCAAAGTAGAATTGAAAATCAAATCTCAAACACTTGTCTTTTGTCACAAGTTTCTATTCAGAGCAGAACTAATGTTCTACAGTTACTAAACCAGACATTTATCTTGATGTGCTCCAGACTGTCATGGTGTGCTTTGCCTTTGCTTTTAGTCTTCTTCTTCACCCATTTCCCTGTGCTTCCTCCTCCTTGAATAGATATCTTCTCCATGAGCTCTATGTTGTGTTTTTTGCAAATAGCGTAGAGGTAGTTAATACCACCTTGTGACCTACCCCAGATCCTGTGTGGCCATGGACATGGTGGAGCTCCTCCAGCTTAGGCACTATCTCAAATTATGCCTTTTATTCTGCTTTATTTCTTGGTGAAAGGGCTGGAGTAGGCTGTGAACACCCAGTCAAATATGAGTCCAGTGTGTCCTGTCACTGCCAGTAAAGCAAACTAGGTATGGGGCTACTTCAGGGGGAGCCTGGACAGTAGCTTGAGAGGAGTTATTGTGCACTTATACTCCCTGCTGTTGAGGCTGTTATCCATCAATGAGGCTGTCTTGCATCCACCAGTTGAAGTGGGATGTTGAAGAGCTGGAGAGGATCCAGAGGAGGGTCAGTCAGGGACCTAGAGCACATGGCCTACAAGATGAGGCTGAGGGTGCTTTGGCTCCTCTCTGTGACGGAAAGGAGGCAAAGGAGTGATGCAATGGCAGCCTGTGACTGCTGTCAGGGGCACTGTGAAGATGACAGAGCCAAATGCTTCTGTCCAGATGGCAAAAGGAAATGCCATGGACATGCATAATAGATTGGGAGATTCAGCTGGAGAGCTGGAAAAACATTTTCACTGGGAAAGTAGTGTAACACTTGAACAAATCACCAGGTAGCAGGGAATTCTTCTTCTTTTGGAGGTTTTCAAGATCAAAGCCACAGCAAGCCTTATCTAGCATTGGTGATAGTCCAGTCTCCTGCCAAAAGCAGGGCTTGGTAACCTGCAGAGATCCTCTTCCTTTCCTGACAGTACTGCAGGCTTTTAGCTTCTTAAAGAAGGAAGCACTTAAATCTTTATTTTTGCTTTGTGTTGCAGAAGGGAGACAAGATGACACTGGCGTGCTCATCTCTCGATGATGTCAAATCACCTGTTGTCGTGAAACTCAGAGAACTGTAGCCTTTTTTCTGACTGTTTATACAAAGGGGTTTGTGTACTTCCTTTCCTACAGTGGTATGCACTCAAATATCTTGCTTCCATTAGCAATCTCTCCAAAGCATCAGTTCCCAATAATCTGGCAGCAATCGCTCTTCTGTGTGTTAGGATACAGGATTTTCCATGGGAAAAAGGCTATTTCCCCTGACTATTTGCAAGGTGCCATGGGCTGAGCCTTCAAAACTGAAACACAGGTTGGTGAAGTACTCTGGAAGAAGAAGTCATTCAGGGATTTGTTGTACTTGAAGCTGTGATTTCCAGGATGGTTTGGGATCTGGGGCAGGAAACGTTAAGTGGATCAGGTTGGAGGAAAAGAATGAGGGATTAAAGATTTTGATCCTGGACACAGTTCCTGTCCATGAATTGATTTAATTGCTTGCTTTTTAGGCATCAAAAAGTTTCAAAGTCTGGATTGTACTGCCAGCTCTTTGAGGTGTCACAAGGAGTGTATGATGGCATCAGGCCTGCGTGTGCTTCCTTTCTGAGTAGGACCCATGCTGTGCCTGTGTTCTGGGCTGAAGCTCCCTTTCCATTCACAGAAACCCTCTTGATGGCTTGGGGTTCAGAGTGCTAATAGCAGATATATTTTCTTCCAGGGACAGCAGCATCTGACTCTTCCTGCAACTACAGCTATTTTAGAAGAGCATCAAAGTGCAGGGACCCCGTAGTAAATTGAAGAACACCTGCCTGCACCCACATTAGCCTTGCTTGGTAGGACCTCAAGCTCAGCACTGTTTCCTCATTCACTCCATCAGTTTCCCACTGAGCTCAGATCCCTGCTGTTTCTCCCCAGGCTGAGACACACACACACAGAGCACTCTGCAAAGCTAATACAATTATCTGTGTGTGTCAATATGCTGCCATGGTCCCATTTGGTCCCACTGAGGTCTTACTGGTATCTCATAGCTGAGCTGAATGTTAATTCTGCACGGTTCCTTTTTGTTTACAGCCAGCATCAGCATCCAGACTCCCTGAGCTTGCTCTAACAGCCTTAACCTTGCCATCTCTTGTCCTGTTGGCTTTTCTCTTACGTGGGACTCTTGATAGGCCTGATTCCAGTACGTCTGCATTGGTTGAGAAGTCCAGTCCCTTGATCATTTTATTTGATGGATAAGCTCTGTGTTGCTTGGCAATCCCTTGCTGAAGTAGGAAGCCAAGTACTGAGCTGTGCTATAGTCAAGACATTGAATATGGGCACAAAAGGAATAAAGGCAGCTTTTTTTTGGCAAAGAGGTCTTGAAAATAAATTGTATGCAGGAAAATAGTATTTGTGCAAGGGAGCTCATGGTTTGAAACTCCCAAAATAACCTTTCTGCATCATTCTGCCTGTTTTTGCTGTCTCTATTAATATATTTCCTCTCTCATTTTGTACACAAAATTCTGAAACATCCATCTCAAACTTTGCATTGTGATGTAGCAACATCCTTGCTAACTTGTAGGTCAGGTGATCAGGAAGAGAGGCTTTAACAATTGGAAGAAATTCGTCTGGCTCAGAGCTACCTCCTGGCTCAGCTCTTTAGGTTCAGGCATAAACTTTGCTGTATTTGTATTAAGCTGGCAGGTCTACCTCCTCCACTGCAATTGCCCTGGGGTTTGTTGTGACCACAACTAGCTGAGTCCTTGGATTAATGTTTTATCCAATATGATTATGTTTGGAGTAGCTGAGGATTGTCACAAGCCGTGGAAGTCAGGAATCAGCCTGCACTCTGGTGAAATTGTAATGCAGTCATTAGAGTTGTATTAGATTAGGTAGATCTATCTCTTTGCTTCAGTGCACATGGACCAGTCAAGTTCAATTTATTGGGATTTTAAAGCCTAGTTTGTCATCGGACAGCAGGATGTGACACGGCTGTAAGAGGAAGATCTCGTTCATCAGTTTTGATGTGTATGTTTTGCAGCAGCAGTCATATTCAAATAGCCAGCATCTAATCCCAAAACTGTTAATGCAATTACATTGGCAAAGCAAAGAAGTTTTATGTTTAATTTGCTCTTCTACTTTTCTACTACTGAAGCTGATATAAGACAAATGAGCTAAGAGGGGAAACTTAAGAAGGGGAAACTTAAACTTGACATAAATGTCTTGGTTGATATCATGATTGTCCCAGCAGCAGGGTTTTGGTGTAAGAATTATGATGATACTGGGTTGGTGTCTGATGAACTATTTTCATGATGATATTAACCTGTTGTACCAGAAAGACCGTTCTGTACCATCACATATTTTCAGTCTCCACTGTGGACTTGCTGTCTTCTGTTTATGTCTGAGTTATACTGTAGAAGTTGCAGTTACTTTAAGATGTACAACTAAAGTCACATCCCAAACTGGTGTAGATCTGCTGGCAAAAAATGAAGTGTGAATGCAGCTGTGCTAGGGAAAAAATAGGTTATTTTCCAAGTATTGGTTATTGACTTTCAAGAATGGGCACAAAATCTGTCCCTTTCCAAACCACTGCAACTAGAGAATAAGCAATATAATGTTGCATTGCCAGTAGGTGATAATGCTGGTGTATCTTAAGGGGGATACAGGAACTGCAAAACAGTTTGAGTACAAATAAAGTCACAGAAGTCACAGCAGGAAGTCTGGGGCTTTAGAGTCATAGAATAGCATCATCCCCCCCAGGAATCTCTGGAGATTATCTGGGCCAACCTTACTCGAACCTTATTCAGGGTGAACTTTGAATTTAAGTCAGGTCTTTTGGAAGGTCCCATGGAAGTTTGACTGGACATGTTAGAGCCAGAGTGAGACTTTACCAGCCTATATTCTTCGAGGAATAATTCAGCATAAGTAGTGCTCTAACTAGGTTTTTTTCCTCCTTTAATTTCTCTGATTACATTAGTGATGTCCCACAGCAGGAAATAGGCAAATGCTCTCAGCCCTATTTAACTGGAGAAGTGACTTTGATTTCATTTACTTTTTTTATTTATTTTACTCTGAGGGAATTAGAATGAAGGTAAAAATGCCTGCCTTATCCAGGCAGTTGAAAGAAACTCTGGATCTGAGGGGAAGAGGCCGGGTTAAACTTGCTCCAGCTGACCCCTGCTGTGAAAGACTACAACAAAGCATCAGAAATGTCCATGCACTGTATGAAATGTGTACAAGCAAAGAAACCTGATATTGAGGAGAGATGTGCCACAGGGACTCAGAGTCCATGTGCATTGAGTTTGCATATCATCAAGAAGGCAGTCACTGGAGGGTGACCGTTTTCCATTCCTCTTCATCACCTCTTGAAGTGTCTTGGTGGCTTGTTGACTCTTCTCAGCTCTGCTCACTGGTGGTAGAGGTCACATCAGCTCCATGCACAGGATTCCTGGTGCTCAGAGTTGTTCCTGAAGCTTTGCAGTTCTGGTTGTTGATGTGACGTTTGAGGAGCATGGAGATTTGGAGCCAATTAGCCGCTGGGAGGGTTTGAGGGAGGAGCTTTTTTGGACTGGTTAATATTACAGAACTTAAATTTGGAGAGATGTTGTGCAGATTGGCAATGATTAAGGGAGTTCCAAAGAAATCCCAATTTCCCAAATCACATAATTTCCCATATGATGTAGAATTGATGAGGATAAGTAGTACCATATGGGAAAGACATCCCAGGAGAGCTTGTGCGGAGTTTATAAGTACCAATGGCACTTCCTATGTTTGGTTAAAGCCCTCTAATGAGATCAGAATTTTGATATTGTATCCTCTTTTGAAGGCCACAGCAAGTAGGAGAGCTTCATGGCTAGAGATCATCAGCCATAAATGGAGACATAAATTCATTTAACAATCAGAGGGGAACAGTGCCAAGAAAAACAGCATTGGGAATTTGTAAAGAGCAAATCTCTCTGGTCAGCCTCTATTACTGCATTTGACTAATTAGTGGAGTGGAGGTGATGAGGACAAAGCAAAGAACTGTATTTTATCAGGGCATTTGGGTTTGCAGTTTGGGGAATTTTAGGCAGAAAAATGAAGACAAATCAGCTCAGAGACTTCCAGTCTTGTAGGTTGCACCTCTAACAGAAAGGGGTAATGAATGAGCGACATGATTTTGTGTTGTGAAAGGTGTCCTCTTGGCTCAGTTCTAGAGCCGATCTTTAAAACTCAGCTGAAAGGTGAAGTCAGAAGTTTTTGAGTTCTTTTACATGGATGAAAAAGAAGAGGGAGTGGGGAGGATGCATTTTACCTTTCTATCCATCTCTTGTAAGCCCTTAGGGACAAACTCAGGTTATCCAGGGTAGGTGATATCTGGATTGTGTATCAGAGAAAAGCCCCAAGAAGGCTTTCAGTCACATCCACTGTCATATCCAGTCAGTCCTTTGACCTTAGGAGTGATGGTTCACTGTGCATGGGTGATACTAAGACAGAACATCATAGACCTATATCAAGCCAGTGAATTTAGGAAGGTGTGGGATGGAAGACAGAGCAGACTATCTGGAAGCACAGACGGTTGTTGCTCGTGTTTTGTTAAACACTGTTGCTACTCACTATGAAGCATTAGCTTAATTAACTCAGGGACAAAATCTTCTGTCTTGATGAAGTCCATCAACATCCAAGGAGTATTTATTTGGTCCATGTTATAAACACGAAAATGAAATGAAGATTTATTTGGGTACAGTCTAATCACAGAAAAGCGAGCTTGTCTCAGAGGTGAATGTACTAACAATTTCAAAAGTAGACAAATTGGTACTCTACCTTTCCATTGCTTATCTGATGTGAGAATAAATTGACTTGGAACCGTCATTGTTTTACCTTTGCTTCTCAAAGGTGAATGACATCCTGTAATTAAAAGCAAAAACAAGCTCTTAATGCCTATACATTAAAAAGAAAAAAATAAAAAGGGGCAACAAAAAAAGCCTTGTCAGGCTTTTGTTACTGCTTAGTGTTATCCTCT
This sequence comes from Lophotriccus pileatus, assembly GCA_035583135.1. Classification (NCBI taxonomy): domain Eukaryota; kingdom Metazoa; phylum Chordata; class Aves; order Passeriformes; family Tyrannidae; genus Lophotriccus; species Lophotriccus pileatus. The sequence continues at coordinate 10,339,312 of JAWWES010000011.1, forward strand.
ATTGATATTCCTGGTCTGACATTTATAGATAATGCGGTCTCAGCTTGGGATTCGTGGATTCCAGTTCCTCTGCTGTGGTGTATTCTTTCATGGTTAGAATTTTCTGAACTTACAGCATTAAGATCATTCTAAGATAGAACCACAGCACACGGTTTTCCTTATTTATGCAGCGTGATTTCACTCTTTGCTCTTAATATTATTTATCATGGTTAGTCTGGTCTTATCCTCTGCCTTCAAAAGTAGGTGATGACTAATGCTTCCAAGGAAGGAAGGATAACAGAACCTCAGGCATCCACAGCTGATTTCAGTCAGGTTGTTGTTTTTTTCATATATATTATTCATCATTTTACTCCTTCTATTTTAAGTTGCCATTCTTGAAAAAATGTTCTTACTCTGTCATCCGCCATTTCATAGAAGGTAGCTGAAAAATTGAAGAGAATTCAGAGTAAACATACATGAAAGAATCAAGAGAAGTCTGCCCTTTACAGGAAGTTTAATTGATACTTAACTTAAATGTTTTGATTTGATTTAACCAACGACCTGGCTGTGTTCTGAAAGGATCTGCATAAGTAAGAGAGGCAGGTCTGTAATACAGATGACAAGAGCGTAACAAAATGCAATGGTTGGAAGCAGAGCTAGCTAAATTTAAAGCCAGACATACAGGAGAAGTTGTAATTATGGTGCTTAATTGCTTGTCCAAACAATTTACCTAATGCTGTGTTGGATTCTCCAACACTTGCATTGTTTCAGTTGAGGCTACGTGTACTTCATAACAAATATTCTTTAGCTCAACAGAAGCTTTGTGGAGCAACAGTTGGGTACAGTTCAGTGCAGAAGGGCTAGTGGAGACGGTCACTGAGAAAGGCTTTCAAAGAAGCAATGTAAAGAAGATTTAAGGGATTTTTTTCTGGGATGGGGCAATGAATTTGGGAAGTGGGTATTGCCAGAGTGATCAGTGAGTAAAGACTCACAGGAAAAGCTTGTAGCAGTCAGATCAGGAGCAGAGCTGTTGTGAGTTACTGCTGACCTGGGATGGCTATGGGACAGTGGCAGGCAGAATTTCAGAAGGCTTCAGCCAAGACAGGGAGACATGGCACTGATGAGGAAGCAAAAGGTGGCTGACCCTCTGGGAGGGTTCCCACGGGCAGGGGCTCTGCTGACAAGGGTTTTTCCAACCTTGTTGTGTTAAAGGTTGCATGGCTAGATTTATTCAGGTTTGCCAGGAAGGGGCTCATTGAATGCAAACCACACCTGAAGAATGATTTGCTTGGAGCAGAAATGTGGGGGGCAGCTGTATATTTAACCTATAGGTTAACTTTTCAATGAAAAATAACTTTTTATGGAAGAAAATACCACAAAAGTGAAAGGTGTGTGTGTTTGCTGGCGAGCCAGGAAAGCACTGCCGTTATCTACTGGAGGTTCTCATTCAAGTGCAGGAACCAGTGATGCAGAGACAGTGGCATAAGAGTAAGTTTAGAGTAAGGGAATTAGTTATAGGCCCAAGTTTTCTCTGTGCTGTTTGATTATTTGTCTACATCACAAAATATTTTGCTCCAAAGAAGCTTCTGACTGACAGTAGGCAACATTGCTGGGAATGGAGAGGGAGCACTGATGGTTTTGTCTGAACTAGCCAGGGTTCTCCACCATGGAGAAGTCTGCAGAGAGGTGGGAGGCTGTGCCTCTCTCCAAGTCCCTGTCCCTTACATTTTTCTTTGCTTTTGGCCTTTTACCAGCTGACAAAATGGGGGTAAAATAACAGTAAACCCAGAAGTTTAGCTTCAACTGTTAAAAAGAGATTAATTCATTTTCCTTTTTTATGATCTTGCAGAGTAGTTAGGCTAAATTTAATTGAGGCTGGGGAGCTGGGGCTGGAACAGATGAGGAAAAGGGAACTTGCTGAAAACACTGTCAAGGCAAAGATAGCAAAACCAAGTGACAGTAAATGCATAACAGAAAATGAGAGGGGGAGAAAGAGGAAGAGAAAAGGCTAACGGGGAAACAATTAGAAAATACCACCACGGCCAAAACAAAGGCGTTAGAGGTTAGCTGAGAGGGAGCTGCGTGCCAGCTTACAGTCAGCAGCTGAGTTACTGCAGTGTGTCCCTCACACTCCCAAGCTGTCCATAGGAGCGTTCTGCTCATTAAGCTCATTCACTGAAATTCTCATTGTCTTCAGCCCTCTCAGTGCTGTGGAACCTGGCTGCTGAGGCAGACGTCCTTGGTTTGTGCATCATGCAACCCATCCTTGCCATCAGCCTGGCAGGCCATGAGAGCTCAGTAGGACCGAGGCATGCTGCCTGGGAGGTGGTTAAGGAACATTCCAGAACAGGAATGGTGATGATCTAGTTAGTACTGGGATTTTTTTTTTTCCTTTGTTTCCTTTGAATCAGAATGGAGATAATGTCCAGGGTCTGAGGGTGCTTCATGCAGCAGGATGCTCTTTCATATGAAATGTCAAGCCAGAGGCTGAAAACCTGTTAGAATTAAACTCCAGGATGCTTTTAGCAATAGGTAAGATGCAGTTGTCTTTGGATGTAGTAACTCTTGAGTGCAGACTTGTTCTGTTTTGCTCTTAGGGCTGAGTGCCCTCATTGCTTTCTGTTCTTAAAACCTAGATAGTTGCTTGAATTTTATTGCTGCTTTTACAGTTTTGAAGGATGTGGGGAGGAGGAAGCATCATGTAGGTGAATGTTGCTGATGGAGTGATAGTCATTTTCTAGGTCCATTGGGGTTGGTGTTGGTAATGGGAAGTATCAGGCAGAGGGACTGTGGTTCCTGTGCCCTCAGTCTCCACTTGTCATGGCTGGTTTGCTCTCCAGCCCTGTGGGGAGGACCTGCCTTTCACTTCTTGCTTTCAGAAAGATGCTCTGCACTCTTACCATAGGTTTGGATGACAGGCAGATGGAGGAGAAAAGTCACATCCTTGCAGCTCAGCCTTTGATACTTGTCCATCTCCAGGCTCCTCCTGCCATGCTCCTGTCAGCCTCATTTTGAGCCAGCCTGTGTCTTTTTTTCACTGGTATTGGATTCCTAGTGCAGCAGGCTCAGTTTCTAGTGGTAGGAATTGTGGAACTACCGTCTGCGTGTCAAACAGTCAAACTGCATGGCCAGGAAGAGGCAAAGCTGTTGGGACTGATGTTTGGCACTTGCCAGTTCCTCTCTCGTGCAGGGAGTGATGGAGGTGAATGTTGACTATAAATTGTCTGCTTTCTGTTGTTGGGTCAGACATTGGGACTCAAAGTAGAAATTATTCCTGAAGTAGGAAACCTGTTACCTGGTGTAAAGTTATGATGTTGGAATAAGCACTCGTGTATATCCATCAGTTTAAACAGTCATTGCGTTAGGTGGAGGTTCTGTTCCTGCACTACCATGTGGAGACCTTGATCCTTTCCCCTGACTGACTCAACATTGCCAACAACAAATTGCTAGGACATGCTTATCCATACAGGAACCCACAGGAATACATTCTCTAGTTTAGACCCAAGAGTCTTCATTTGCTGCTTTGATAAAAGGACTCAACTGAATTTGTTCCATCATGCAGCCAGGATAAACTGGCAAAATAACTCTGCTCCTAATTCCCAAGAGCTTAGTCCTGACATTTCTAGTGATGTG
>JAWWES010000011.1:10343023-10372710 GCA_035583135.1 Lophotriccus pileatus
ATGCAGCCAGGATAAACTGGCAAAATAACTCTGCTCCTAATTCCCAAGAGCTTAGTCCTGACATTTCTAGTGATGTGTGAACCCAAATTAGGAACTAAAAAAGAGAAACAGTGTCCTTTCTGCATTGTTTTCTCTAGGTAGACTTAAATATGATATTGGGTATGTCTTCTACTTGCCTAAATGGTCTGTGTAATCCTGGGGGCTGGTTGAAGAGCTCAGTGTTGCTTGTTTCTTGGAGAAGCTTGCGTGCATGGAAGTCTTAGCTGTGAGGCACTAGGGATATGCCCAGGTAGGCTGGGAGTGGCCCCTCCAGGGGGATCTGCCCCTGCCGAAAGGCCACCTTTCATCTTCCCCCTTTCTATTCCCCACCCTGCACTCAGGTGGCTGTTCACACCGATACAGCCCTTGGGGACATGCCCAGCAGAGCTACAACTCTCTTCCATCTCAGCCCCAGCAGGTGGCATTTACTGTTGCAGTTAGAGACCACCTTTGTGTGAATTCAGCAGCTCCTCTGCTTTGTCCTGTTGTTCCCAGGTGGAAGTGCCTTTCTGCCATGTCAGTCTGCTCATGTCTCCCATGGTTTGGTGCTATCTCTTGCACTGATCTGTTCCCATGAGCAAAACAAATCTTTCCTGTTTAGGTCACAGCTGCCTGCTGGCTTGGGTGGCCTTGAGGAGTTCTGACACCAAAGCAGTGTGTGGGCAAAAGTGACAAGGTGCGTAAGAGTTCCAAAATTAGCATTAGCTTTTGTCTGTATGGGGTCTTCATTTCTCCAACACTTCTCAAATCCAGTTCCATAGGATCATCTGATAGTACTGTAGGACTGTCGTTGCTACCCAGCGAGTATGGTTTGTGTGTGGTGAAAAGCACTTGTTTATTGCAATGAACAGGATTTTTATGGGCAACATTTTCAGCAGCATCTGAGTCCAGTTCTCAAAAGTGATGTAGGCTTTTAAGAGGCCAAAGCCAAGATTTTCATAAATAAGTAATGATTTGGGCTGCCTTTGTTTTTTTGTTACACAAGTCAAGATGTCTAAAAGGAGCCTGGTTGTCAGCGGTTGTGGGATTCTGGCATTTTTTCAAAATTGATATGCTTTTAAAATGTCTTAAGCTGGGCATTCAGAAATGGAGGCATCAAGAATGATTAGCTGCTTTTGAAATCCTTTTTCTTAAAAGTCTGAATGAAAATCACTGGGGCATGGGGTCCTAAATGACATGTGAAAAAGTGCTAAAAGTGTATTTTGGAAGTATCTGCCTGTCTGTGACTAGACTTGTCCCCAGAGCACCTGCACTGTTGTACTTTAATGTACTCACGAAAGCCTAATAGGGAAAGGCAAACACATCACTACTGTGCTGAATGGGTGGTGGGAATGATGGGCTGCTTCAGGGTATCAACCTATCTCTGTTCTGGTTTGAAGAGGAAAATAGCAGTGATTTTTGTAGGCACCAGCAATAATCAGTAACTCTAACATGCTGGGAAAAGAAACACAAATTTGTATCTAAAGTCCTGTATGTTAGGAGCAATATTGTTTAAAGTTAAGCATGCACTAGTTAAACATGTTAAAGGGTTTTGTAGGTTTGATTTCATAAAACAGCAGAATAGTAGGAATCCAATTGTTGTTTCCCCAGCCTTAACTCCTAATGCCTGTGTGACTCTTTGCCTCTCCTCTCAGATCTGAACCATGTCCCACCCATCCTGGCTGCCACCCAAGAGTACCAATGAGCCTGTTGGTCACGTTACTGCAAGGATGGAGACCACGCACACCTTTGGGACTCCCAGCATCTCGGTGTCCACCCAGCAGACTCCAAAGAAGTTTGCACCTGTCGTTGCCCCCAAACCAAAGTACAACCCATACAAGCAACCGGGAGGTGATGGTGAGTATTTATTTTTTAGGAAGGAACCACAACTAATTCAGAGAAACTGGCTGCTAACACAGGCTGTTCCTGACTTGCTCTTTGTTGGTGAGTTTGTGGGAGCCTCTCTGTTTCAGATCATACATATCAAGAAGAATGTGAAGGTATCTCCTACCCTTACTCTGGCTGCCTACCCTCCTGAGAGGCATAGAACTAGGGGAGGACATGGGGACAGGTCTTTCGTGGTTTTAATTGGAAGCAGATGTTCCATATCCAAGACTTATGAAAGGATTTTGCTTGTTGGTCTCTGCTGGCATGTGATGATTCAAGGAGCTTGGGCTCTAATGACCCTTTTCAGTATTGATCTGTAGGAATATGGGTATAATTGGGGGTTGTAGGGCATAAGCTTGGCAGAACGAATCTAGAAGTGCTTCTCCAGTCTACTGGCTGGGTTGTTTTATTCTTTTCCATCTACTATGGAACATTCTTGAATATGAAATAATTCAAAGGATATTTACATGACCATTGCAGTAGCCTCTGTTATGTTAGCAAAACAAATGCCTGCCAGCCACTGTGTCTTGGCCGCCTTCTACCTCCTGCTGTAAAAGTCCTCCCCTCTTCATGTGATTGAGCAGCAAGCGTGGGATTTGGGTGCCTGGCTTGTGGACACATGGGGGGATGGGGTTCCCAGCATCAAGAGTGCATGGTTGGAAGCACCTTTGGGGTTTGCAACTGGAAACCTGCCAGTTGGAGCACCCAGGATGCCCCTGGCTGACACTGGAGAGTGTGTGATGGAACCTTACTGCAGCAGAAACAAGGAAAAAGCCAAGGATTTTAGGAAGGAGTGGTAGCTGTCTTGGCAATGCGTGACTTTTCTGTTTGTGGTGATTTACTATGGTTAGAAATGGGTGGAACACTCTTCTCCTCCTACTCTTCAACCCTCCTTCAAAAGGAAAGCTCAGTTGTGTTAAAGAAAATTGCCCAAACAGCTTTTGTATATGGTTTTGGATGCTCTACTTTGTTCCATCGTCACGTTTCCCTCTTTTGTATTGAGTACAATAAGTTAAATATCATCTGTATATTTTTTCCTCTTTCTGATCTATCTTTTGTAAGTTGTATGCATTTTCAGGAAGACTACAGAATAATGGAAAGGAGAAATAAAAACAAAGCAGCACATTAAATCTTGCACTTAAGTGATTTTCTAAAGTGAAGGATAGCTTGTAGGAAAGTTGGAAAAGTCTGAGTGTTTTGGTTTTTTTTCCTCTGCCACTCTAACTTCAGAGAATTCAGAACAAAAAAAGAAAATGTGTTGGAGGGGGAAAAGCGAAGTCATATGCACCTGTTCTGCTGCCTTCAGTAACAAAACTTAGTGAGAAATAGGAAGAGAAAGACATTTGGAATTTAAAAAGTAAAAAATAATCCACTTCTGAAATGCAGTGAAAATGTCACCTTCAAGTCAAGTGGAAATTCTTATTTTTCTGATTCTCTTGAAATTAAAAATAATAATGGAAAATAACCCTCTTTTTTCCTAGGAAAACTGTTCTTGATCAGTCACTTACTTTTGGGTGAAAAAAGTCAGTATGTCTTAATTGCAAGTGCTTTAGTGATTGTGGGTCTGATTATATGTGACTCAGGAGCATTATCACCCTCTAAAAATTGTGTTGGCATTTGGGGAAGGAGGCTTTCCCAAAGAGCACAGCAGGCACTGCAGGCTGAGAAGGGGAGACAAGACACACAAACATTTCTAGTGCAACCCTGAGTGTCTGGTCCCATAAACAGTCAGGCATCACCGGGTGTGTTGGAAACTGGGAGACAATCAGGAGCTCGCTGGGGGGCTTTGTCAGTGCCAGTCCCTTGCCTTGTCTGATGTGGGCATTTGGGGATCCTGTCATTATCTGACAGGCCTGGAAGAGCTAAGGGTTGGCCAAGACCTGGTCAGAGACAGGCTTAGTGATGTGACAGCGTGCCTGCAGCTTAAGCTAATCCGCTTTCGAAAGGTGAGATGCCGCTGGTCGCTGTCAGCAGCCCGTGCAAAGCCATTACCCAGCCATATATAACCCTGAGAACATGAGGCTTCTGGGATCTGCCAGGCGAGAGCGGGGCGGTGAGAAATATTTAGCCCAATGTGCTTCATTCACTTTCTATGGCTCCCTTCTCTCCTCCAGGCTCCCTAATTGTTTTTTCAATGACCTCCCTGCTTTTGCAGCAATAGTTCAGCCTGGGAGACAGCTCCGTGCCCCGCTGGTTCCCTGAGTACAGGGCACTGTGAGCCATTTTGCCTGAATTTGTTCTCTGTTGGTCACAGATCTTTCCCATCTGGTTGGCTGTGAGTCTGTAGGTGGGGGAGCTGCAGCATCCCCTTGCGCCCCGGTGTGTTTTCATCCCTCCTATCCTGCCAGAGCTGCTTTGCTGGAGGAACATGGGGATTACCTGCTTCCTTCTGCCAGAGATGAGTGGGAGCAGTGGTGCCACTCAGGGGAAGGGCTGTTCTGGGGCTGTGATGGGGCAGAGGGTCACTGTGCACATCACAGCATTGCCTGCCCCAGCAGCATTGCTGGAGCTGGTTCCCTGCAGCCTTTGGCAGCTGGAATAGTATCTCTCTGGGAGACTGGCAAATTCTGTTCCTGGTAATTTCTTCAGCTTGTTGCTTTTAACATTCAGTAATATGCATCCTTTGGCTTTTTGTTTCTTTATTATTATTTTGTAGGTGTGTTGCTCGCATGTGGAGGGTCTGTCTGTTTGATCACATTTGTGATTTTATTTCTTGATCATATTGAAAGCACAGGGAAAAGCCCCTGGAGTGACAGTGGAGCAGGTACTATGTGCACGTGTAGGGGGAGTGACTGTACCCCCTTCTCCCTCCCACCAAAGCATTTGCTTAGTCTCACCTTGACTTTGATTTTATTTTTCCTTTCCTGACACCTGCACAAAAGTCAGCCAGAAGGTGCTGATTAAAAGCTACTTAATGGAACTTTAAAAGAAGTTAGAAATGGTTACATGACTCAAAAAAGTGAAATCACAACAGCCAACAGTTCATAAACCAGCAGCATTTTAATGTAATTTGAAGCACTCAATGTGTGTGTGGTTCAGACCAGTGAAGTGAGCAATTTTCCTGGTGCTGCCAGTCCCCCTCCTCGCTGTTCGCCATGCTGAGTGGCTGCAACTTGTTTCAGACTATATTTATCAACTCATCAAAGCAGAGACCGTTTCTTTCTTTTGCAGAGGTCTGTTTGGGGGTGACTGCAGTAGTGGAAGAAGTAATAATGATAATCATCATTATCATCATCGTCAATAAGACCACAGCTCTGCCTAACATTATGCACAGGTCTCTGCCATGCAGAGAGCTGAAAGGGCGGGCACGGCTGTGTTTTTATAAGTTCCACAAACACCAGACCAGACTTCCACGTGCTGTGGTCTGGGCTGGATTTCTGGAGGATTTAGTGTTTCCATTCCCCACTGTGATGGTTTGCAGGGGATTAACCTTGCCTGATCCTGGGAGGCGTGAGCACCATAGCTCCTGGAAGGTGCAGGTGCTCGTCATCTTACACAACTCTGTATTTACCCCACAGAGAGAGGAGAGCTGTTTGAGCTTGGGGAAGATGTTTACCTACAAGATGAACAAGTGTGCATAGGGAGGAAGTGTAGCTGCTGATGAGTTAGGCTGGAAATCAAAATTAGATGTCCAGACATTGAAGCAGGAGCTCTAAAAGAATTTAACCAGGGTCAAGGTGGTCCTTGGATAGAGCTAGATGAAGGTTGAGAGCTTCATGCTGGAAGGAGATGAGTCCTGAGATGGATGAGGCAGCATCCAGCCATGGGTCCTGAAAGTCCACTTCTTTCTCCATGCTCATGTGTTTGGTGTTATGTCTCCTCCCTCTGTTCCTCAGCAGACCCTGCCCAGCACTGTGCATAGCAGGGTTTGTCCTCTGTACTCACTGACCAAAAAAATACCTTACTCAAAGTAATGCCTTTTTCCAAGGAGTTTTCTTGTATTAATTTTGTTTCCTTTAAAAGCATTGGATACCCCATCATTCAAAATCCTCAAGGTCAGGTTGGACGAGGCTTTGGGCAACCCAATCTAGTGAAAAATATCCCAGCTGATGTCAGGGAAGTTGGATTGGATAATCTTTCAAGATCCTTTCCAACCCAAACCTTTCTGTGATTCTGTGGGTGCCCTTCCTCCTTTCCCTGCCACTTACTTCTCTCCTACTCTCCAGCTTTTAGACTTAAATTGGTATTTCAGCATCTTCAACAGAGCTGGAGCCTTATGGAGGCGCTGCCACATAGCTGTTCTCATCTATGCTGGGGTCAGGAAGATGGAAAGGATTTATAGGTTGTAGATGAAGCAAATTCCCTTTTCTCCTTCTTTTCCTAGCTCCACAAAATGGGGCCTCACCCTCAGGGCAGACTAAGGAGGCATCTGGTGTGGAGTGAGGTTGGTGATGGCTGATCCGCTGGCTTTGTGCCCCCTGCCGTGGGGCTGGCGGTGCTGGCGTGGGATTGTGCACTCCATGGCATGGGGAGGAGAGCTGGCAGCTGCTCCCAAACAAGTGTTGCTGAGGCAGGGCAGTCAGGATGTGCTGGGACGGTGCCAGGGGTTGTGAGGCCAGAATTAGGGGCTTCAAAAATGTTTAAGAATCTGCTGTCAGTCTGAGGTCCTCAGAAAAGCCTGAGCTGGGGCCGTTGGATGGCTTGAGCACAGTGAGTGGCAAGCTTTGCAGTGTGACTTGCCTTTTGGTTTGGATCCTTCTGGCTTGAAGCTTGTTTTGGTAACGATAAAAGCTCTTTTCCCCTCCCCTCCAAATAAAGCTCTGCAAGTCAGAGAAAAATGACACTATGCTGATACAGGTGGAGCACTGTGGTAAGCTGGGGAGGCTAAGCTGGATTGCAGGGTTGGGCTTCCCAGTCCAGCATTTTGAGCACTAGCACAACTCCCTGTGGGTTGAGTGCACTCTTCTGCCACTCTGTGCAGTCACGTGGAGGATGATTTCATGGTGGTAGTCCATCCTTTCCTAATGGGAAGTACCACATCATTGCTTGGCTGCCAGGAGATCTTCTGATCCCATAAAGATGATCATTTCCACTCCCCCCAAAAGACAAATTCCTCATATTCTTGCAATGTCTTTTGTCATACGAATTGGACCACGAATGTTTCTGAAGCTGCCTGAGACAGACTGAAATGCTGCACTGCCAGCCCTGACCAGAAAGGGATGTGCAGCCATCATCCCTCACAGGGCAGTCACTTGGTTTGTGGGGCTGCCTCGTGCTTGGATGTGCTTCTCTGTCTTCCTCTGAGGCTCCCAGGACATGCTTTACAAAATTAGCCACTTTGGTTTATGCAGTTGGGTCCTTCTAAATTCAGTATTTATTAGTGCTGATGTCTTTCCTTGTGATCAGCTGTTTCTTGGTGCAGAAACAGTTAATATGGATTTAATAGTGGAAACTAAATGGAGGGATGAGACTCAAAGCAAGTTCTTCCATTCTCCTTCCTTTCCTTGGGTGCCTTTCAGATATGGTGAACAACAGGTCTCATGTGAAGGTCTTTGAGGTTTTAATTACTTTTTTTTTTTTTAAACCATCTCCTTCCATTTACCTTGGTTGGTGGACTGGGCAAGTGAGTTGTGAGACAAGGCACAACAGCAGGACGAGCTCCAGGGTAAGGTTATGTCACTGACACCAATGTGTACGCTCGAACCCAGCTGATCCAGGTTTCCCAGGGCTTGACTCTTCATGCCCTCCTCCTCTTCATATGTGTAGAGGTTTTTGAGCACTAACAAATTATGTTCTGCTATGTCTGTAGGGGACTGGGAGCATGAACTGTCAGGCTGTTTATTGTTTTGTTATTGTGGGTTTTTTTATAGACAGATATACCTAGTGGATTTTGTTTACAGCAGCTGCTATCAGTAGCTCTGCCTTAATTTTTGAAGCTTGGATATGGATTTATTGGACTAGGCACTCTTTTGTAGCTTTGCTGTTCCCACCTCTGCAATTTTTGACAGTTCATAGAAGCTAACCAGGTCCAGAGTCTATTCATTATTTGCATTGAGAGCCCTGAAAGAATAAATTCAGGCTGACTTGAAAGATTCTGTGGGGTTTGTGTTGTTTTGTTTTGTTTTTCTACTTGTCTGTGCTGGGCCCATACCCCATAGCAGAAGAAATTCTTGCTACTGGAAGGGTTTTGCTGGCTGAGAGGCAGAGGGGTGTTGTACCTTCTCCTTGGTGCATCTCTTGAGCTTCTTCAGTGCTGTGCTGGTTGTTGGAAGGGGTCTGGGGTGTGGGCAAAGCGAGATGTCTTGGCCATTCCAGTGCTGGTTTGTATGTGCATTAACATGAGAGAATGCAGTTGAGTCTCTTGTCATGGCAGAAGCAGAAGCTGGCTGTCCTGCATGTGTTGTGGACCATTGCTGCAGCCCAGATGAGGCATGGGAATATGTTGTTACTCTGTTGGTTTGATGCTGAAATGAGTCCTGTGAGTACCAGGGTATTTCCAGTGGGATCTGCTGGTCCCTGACTTGCTTCTCAGCTCTGCCACCAGCTGAAAAAATCCGTGATGCTTCAGGGGGGAGGCAGTGTCTCAGTGGTGGGACAAACAAAAGTTGTCCTGGCTGTGAAGTATTCTGACACTTTCCTGGTTCCGTCATTGCAATGGATGCTATGGTCCTATCCCTCACAGGACTGAGCTTGGAAAAAAGCAGAGTTGAAAAATGTAGTTTGAATAGAGAGACAACCTTACTGTTGCAAATCATCCTGACCGAGCCTGAGCACAGCCCCCATGTTAGTGCTTGTTTTTTTAGAAAAGCTTTTTAAAAGTGTTTATTATAAACTTTTCAAGTCTTTCTGAATCCTTGCCCTCGTTCTTCCCTGTGTTTCTTGCACTGAATGAAATGCAGCAGATGAAGCAATACTTTATTCATTAGTGTCAGAACTGCATCATCCACAGGCTCTTTCAAAATATAGCCAGTGAAAATGAACTTGAAGCTCTAGGCCTCTTTGTCATGGGCTTGCTACCTTCTACACAAGAGCATTTAAAGCACAAACAAAGCCCCCAAACACTGCAGAACAAGCAGGAAGGCGGGGGTCCCTCATTAAGAAGTAGCTGTGAACCAGTTTGGAGCAGCCTTTCGGAAGTCTCCATTGATTTCTCTCTAATGACATCCTCTTTCCCGTTGGTTAGGAACCAAGTGAAACCAGTTGGAAATGAGTGGTGGTTCTCATTTGTATAATAGTGGATTTAAACTGCCCCAAGCAAGCTGAGCTGTGTTGAAGAGGCGTGAGACCAAGCTGATGCCTTTGTGCTTGGGCAGCATCCCTCCACTCGATAGCATATGAGTTATGGAGACATGGAGTTTTGCCCAGTTGTCCACAGAACAGTGACCAGTATCAGGACCTGTGATTCTCACCAGTGTAAATAAACTGGCTCTGTGTGGGGCCTTTTGTTTTGATAGCAGTCATCCCAAAAGTTGTTGTGCTGGATAACAGTGTCTCCATCTGCTTTTTCTTTTTTTTTTTTTTTTCCAGAGACAAAGTCGTAGGTCTGTGTCTTGGCTTTGCTGTCAGGATGAGCATTTTGGTTTTTTTTGAAATACCACCTCAGAAAAAGACACTGAGAAAAACTGCAGCATTAAACAGATGCATGAAAACTGTTATTGAACCAGTATACTTATCTGTAGTTCACAAAATGTCACATCAAGCCACCAGGTTTTATTAAGTATTCTGACTGTGTTTTGTTAGAATTACAAATATTAAATTTTCACAGGCTCTGGAACACATTGCCTCTTATTTGTGAACTACTTGAAGTAGTGCCTAGCCTTGGGTTTCATCCTGGTGAGTGAGCTTGTATTTTCTCAGTTATTTGGTATCATAAAGCAAACATTGCACTCCTCAGCAGGTTGATTTTTAATTTTTTTCTGCTATGCCTATTTTTTCCTCATTTTCTTTTCCTCCTGTCTGTCTGTTCTTCCAAGATACTATATTTAATTTTTCCACTTCATTATTTCAAACACTGAATAATGATTCATCTTAGCAGTGACCTGTTCTGTGAACCACTTTGGGTAGAATAAAGAAAAAGGGCAAAAAAGGGAAGGGAAAAAGAGAAAGAAAATACATTTATGACATACACTGGAATGGAAAGGAGCCATCTTTTTGTAACTTGAATTGCAAACAGCTATCATCAACTGTATCAAACCTACTTTTAAAAAGATAATGTTTGTCCTGTATATAGTTTTAAAGGGTTGTGGTGCGCAATGAAAGCAAGAGAGCATTTCTAATGCAGAAATAGCTTGAATTCAAGCAGGCAACACTTGTCCCTTTTATTTTAATTAGAAATTTTAACATCTTCCAGATGCTAGTCTGTTAAATAATAACAATTGTTATACGACAGTTAACAGTCGAGTAATATTTTTTTTTTTGCCCTTGTTCACACAATGCAGCTCTTCTACTCTCTGAAAACTTAACTGTTATAGTAGAGGATTATACTTATGTTTTTCCTTTTCTCTGCCTAATGCTTTTTTACTTTGCCAGACTGACTCCTGCTAAGTCAGAGCGACCAGTAAATGTCTGTTGGATTATATTACAGGTTGGTCTAATAAAAGGTTAGAAGAATGAATGAGCAACTCCTGAAGCCACAGAAGCTGTACTTGTGGCCAAAGAGCAGGCATTTCTGGCAGTGAACCCTACACAATTACAATTTGGGCTAAATATGCAAGGCCCGAAATGCTTGTTGCTAAGCAGAGTGTGTTGAGATGGACTTGGCACAGGAGTCGAGGGTCCATGAGCAGGACTGAGAGTCCTGTGGCTCTGCTTGGCCCGGGGAGGGTGATTTTGCTGGAGATGAGCAGGGCTCTGCTCTAGTTCCTAATAACCAGACACCACTATCTAAAATTTGCCTTCTGCCTTCTTCTTTTACTAGCACGCTTGCTGGAAAGTCATAGCCGTGGCAGAAAGCTCAGGCATGTGCTAGGTGTGCCTATGGGGATTTACCCAAACTATTTGAGGAGCTGTGAAGCGCTACAGACTCGCAGGTTCTTTTCCAACTCTTAATTCCTGTGATGGCAAAGACTAAAGAAAAGTTTTGGTTTAGTCTAGCCGTGACCCAAACCATAAAACCAAGCCTGGCATGAAGGGCTGGTTGGTAGAAATGGCATGACAACTGGCATTTGTTTTGCCAAGAACTGAAGTTATGGGAAATGACATGGACATGAGAAAGGGACCTGTGCATCTGGACCACCTCTGTTAGAAGGTCCACTTGGAAAGATTTAGTAACTGGCTTTTCCAGATATTCTGCAATATCTGTGGTGTCAGGGGTCTGCCCAGAAGAAATTATGTAAGTTTGAAATTTATGTTATAAAAAGAGAATGTGATGAGAGTTAAATTCTTACTAAGTGGAACTGATGGTCTCTGAGGTTGGTGGCCCAAACTTGAGCAGGCCTGTTCTTTTGTAATAACATCAACAAAACCAACTTATCTTAACTTTTTGCTCCACATATCCCTCAGTGCAAGATCCCAATCTGTGCCCCACTGGCCCCCTCCCCTATGGCTTTTTAGCAGGATCAGTGCCAGGCTGTGGCTGTTTCTGCATGAAGTGGGAGCCTGTTGGACATCCCGGTGCCTTCCTTGGGATCACTGTGCACCTACAGTTGGAACTGTTTCCAGTTGCTTTCCTTATCCAGAGCAATCCGTCTTAGCTCTTTGCAGGACCAGATCATCTCTCAGCCCCTGAGGTGCCATGATCAGTTTTACAATGTGCTGTCAAGCCCTTCAAGGGAATGTTCTAACCCAAATTGTGCTGTGTATATGCAAAGTTTTTTTTCAAGAGAATGGAAAGGAATAATCATAGTTCCTAGACCACTTCTTGGGAAGGGTAAGAAAAGGAGGGTTGCTCAGTGAGGATCCATTAACACCGCTCTGGCTGGCAGGCAGTGAAGCACAGGAGGTAAAAGTCCATTCTTTTCCTTTCCCAGTCCTGTGATTTAAAATGTTTGAACATGCACTTCAGAAGCCAGGGAAGTAAAAGCCCCCAGTTGTGCCTGGAGTCTCTGCAAAGGCCATGGCGAGCGAAGGGGCTGCGGAGTGTTAATACAGTCCATCATTTTGTAACGAGCCCGGTGTTCTTGTATGAGCCGTGTCAGGCTGTTGTCTGCACGCTGTCTTTGCTGATCACAGTAATCGGGTCATAAGAGAGGGAGAAGTAATAGCGCGTCTCTTAGCAACCAGCCCCAGGAGAAAGAGAAAATTACTCAAACAGACTATCCAGCCAGGGAAGTAGAAAGATGAAATTTTCTGAAAGTCTGTTGGAAAGTGCTCAGGGACATAATTCTTTTATGTGTGAGATCCTTACAGGCTGGATCCAATGGTATCAGACAGGTTGGGTTTTTTTCCTTGTTGTCTTTCTGGTAAACTTTTATTTTTAATTGGTCTCAGAAAAAAGGGGGAGAACCCTCTGAAACAGAGACATTAAAAAAAAAAAATAAGTGACAGATTTTTGTATTTTTAACCATGCCAAGGAGAAGGGAGGGAGGGGAGGTCAGTGTGTCTCAGGCAGGAGATGAGGGGAGCCTCTTATCTCTGCATGAGTGCTTTGAATGCTTCCCATGTCAGTACGAGCCAAAGCACGTTGCTGTATCTGTCGACGCCGCAGTGGCATGTACAAAACAAACTTGTTGGGTCTCCATTGCATTGCACGGGGTGTCACGTCCCATGAGTGTCCCAGACTGTGTGCTGTGCTGATTGACAGCTTGGCAGAGAGCTGGACCCGACGTGCCCTCCCAGCAGCCGTGCTGGGAGTGCCCAGCTGAGAGGTCAAACAGAGCAGGTACTGGTCAAGTTTCTGCCAGCAGCCTTTTTTCCTCATTATCCTGTTTTTTTGTCCTCTTCCAAGCTACTGGTTTGTGTAAGACTTATAGGGAAACATCTTTGAGGCCTTCTTCTCAAAGACCATTTGGCCAGTGTTGTCCCCAGGTCTCAGAGGGGAGGGTGGTTATGGGGACAGTCTGGAAGTCATAGTAATAAATCCAGGCATTTGCAGTTTGTGTACAGGCTGGGGACAAGCTTGTGTGCTTGGATCTTTTACTTTTAAAAGCTTTTTTTTTTTACCCAGAAAGCTGCACTTCTGTGGTCAGCTAGTCTACTTCCAGCCAGGGGCTATGCTGCTGCTTAGAGAAGGATGGTCCAGCATGGTCTGCCCACCCTCACTAAGCAAAAACATAAATCCATGTGTGTTGAAGGGAAAGGCACATACTGAGATGGCTGAGACTCACAAGATTTGTGGTTGCATCCTTAAAAGTATTGCAGGGACAGAATGTTTCTGAAAGCCTGGCTTAGTCCCTGGCTTTGAGGAGACATAAGGGCACTGTTGCGTGTCTGATTCAGGTACTGATCTGTGCCTTCCTTTGCTTCTGTCTGCTTTGTGATACCAGGGCATGTCTAGATTGTGCAGAGGGATCAACGAACTCTGCAGGGGATAGTTTGATTTCCTGTAACGGGGTTACCTTCAGATTCGTGTGATCTAATGAAGGCTGCAGCCATTCATCCAAGTTGGATTCTGGACAGTTGGGTAAAGGGTTCAGGCTGACCTCTGAGCTGTGATGGTTGAGCTGTTGTTGGTACCTGGGTTCATGCAAGTCTTTCTAAAGTTTTTATAGACAAGGCTGACTTCAGCATCTTATCCTGTAAATAATCTGTAGTAGAAAGGAGAAAAAGCTCAACCTTGCAGCTGTACAAAATTAATAGCTTAGGAGCAACATCTACTACTGTCAGAGAAAAGTGAGATAAGGAACAATATTAATTGTAACTTCTTCCAAGCAAATCATAGAGGCTGCTGCTTTGCTGTTGTATCATAAAGAAAAAAGACCTTCTTCCTTAAAAGTTTGGTAATTGAAGACTTTCCTTGCTATTTTCGTGAGTACCAGTAAGTGATGTTTCCTGGAAATTTTCCCCCAACTCTATAAATACCACTCCAGGGCTTACAGAAGTGACTCAGTTTGGGAAGTCAACACCATGCACTTCCTCAACACAGCCTGACAGCCCCCCACCCAGAGGAACTTCTGCAAAACTACCACTTGGTTGTTAATCTGTAGTACTGTTGGGTTCCTTCTTAAAAACTGAATTCCTGTAACGAATTCTGACCTTCCTGTCGTGTTAGTCATGATGGCACAGGGAGCAGAAGAGGCTGAAGCACAGTTTGAATCTGGAAAGTTGTAATTGGCATTTAGAGTTGCCACCTTTCCTCTCGATAAGATGCTCATTGGATGACCCCAACTGACAGATAGATGAGACGTTCCTTATTGCCACTGCTCACTGTCCTGGAACCAGGATTATCTCACAGATCCTGCTTTTGTAATTGGGTCCTTTTCCTCCTTCCCGTTACACTTTTGACATCACTTTTGTACCAGCTGAGCACAAATAGAGCCATTTGTAATTCTTTGTGTGGTGCCCAAGGAGAAAAAGAACCTGGCAGACTGAATTAATTCTGCAAGTATAGAAGGAAAATTGCACTGGGAGCTCAGGTCTGACACAGCTGTCTTACATAAAAATGAATTTATAAAGACAACAGGCAACACCTGAAAGAAGTATGAGCTGGGTAAAATCACAGCTGGCCTGCATCTCCTCTGGTATCAGCATGAACAGGAGACCAGACAGTCATACCAGCTAATGCATGAAGTGTTGCAATGTATTCCTCATCTTCTACTTAATCCGTTCAATGCCTTAGATTTGGATTAAATTCATAATTGGGTTTTCCTTGTTAATCCATCCATGCTAACGGGGATCCTGCAGAGTTTGAGACCGTAACCCATTCCTATGCCCGAAAAGTCAGTTGTGTTTGAAACATGAGAATACTTGACCAACTCCTCTTGGTAAATCAGGTGCTCAGCTTGTGTGTGTAAAGGGACTTGTGCCCTCAGGAGGGAGAGGTGACCTTGCAGCAGCAGGATGAGGTTGGGCTGGTGGATCTCCAGCTGCCAGATCTCTACGTTTTGTCCAACTGTTCACTTCCCTCATTAGGGTCAAGACTCTTTTAGCCTTAGCTGCAGAAGGATTGGTTTGGCAGAGCCTTAAAACTCATGATCTTTAAACCATTTCTCCATGCCAGTAAATCACTCTTATTGGATAGACAGAAAATACTTTAAACTTAGCAGCTAATCCAAGATAAGAGATGTGATGTGTGACCACAGCTGAGCTATTTCCCTGCAGTCACAGTTGGACTTCTTAAACAAGAAATTGCTGAATCACCAAGATTCCTTTCTGAGTATATGATGTTTCCTGAGATATCATGGAGATAAGCTGATGAGGGTCCATTTGCCTTTTTATGCCTTCTTGTGTGGAAAGACCATTATAATGTTTCTGTTTCTGGTGCACATTTAGCACTGCCTCTTCGCATCCAAAAGTGCTCTGGCTAACGATCTCTTTTGCCCCAGTGAGAATGTGTTTTGTAACTGCAGTAGGGAAACAAAAAAAGAGAAATAAAGTAGCAGGGTGACTATTTTGAGAGATGAGCTTTCACTTGGTATGTTGATTTTCCTAAGAGATACGGCTCATCCAATACCTCGTGTAAGTTGACCATCCAGCATGGCATGGGTCTCTGGAGCGGGAATATTCCATTTTAAGACTCTACTGGGTAAGACATGGGCTCATGTTTGATGAACGTCGCCAAGTATTTAAACGTTAAAGTGCTGTGAATTCCACCTGTGAAACTGGAGGCGGAGGTAACACAAGTTGGAGAATCTGGACCTAAATGTCAGGCCCTAAAGGTCAGTTTTAATCAGCGGAAAGTACAGTTGTCACCACAAATGTGGGGCTGCAGGAAAGGAATTGTGAGGCTCCCTATCTACTCCTCCTAATACTTGACCAATGCTTAGTTTACGCTAAGTCCAGAGGGGTTTTTTTTTTCTGTTCTGCAAATGTGGTTCTGATCTAAGGACTCAAGCTACCTTTTTTTTTTTTGGCTTTTTTTCTGACTTTTTTTCCCCTCTATTATCCAAGAGCTGTGAAGAGGTTTCTCGGCATTCGGACAGTGACTGACATGGAGCCGAAATCAGAGATTTCTCTTGTAGCAATTCTGGCTCTGTCATGAAAGCTCTTTGTGAGGGGATCTGGAAAACTTATGAGGCAACAGAAGGAGCAGGAAGGTGCATCTTACTTCTAAAAGTATTTAATTGCAAAATCTTTTCACTACTTACTAAAGTGATTAGTGAAGACTACTGGAAGGCAGTGAATGTCTATTTACGGGGACTAGGAGAGGTTGGATTGTCTCAGATTTCTTGCCTCCTTGTTCCTCCTTCCCTATTGCAAACAGTAAATGATTAAAAAGAGTGTTGGTTTCTAAAGAGAGCTTGGAGAATTCTGTCCTTGCTTATTAATGAATTCATATGAAATGATCACCATTTGCAAGTGGCCAAGAAACAACAAAGCATTTGTTTGCTGATCCCAACACTTAAACATGCTTTTGGAATGGTTTTGTCTGCCTTTCCCTCATTCAGCAGTACCACAGGGCACATTTCCCTCTGACACTTGCACAGCCCAGTTACCGCTCAGTTAGGGCAGTGGTGTCTCCTCTGAGAGGATTTATATGGAGGAAGACCTGGAGTCAGATACTTCTTGTCAGGGGTGGCCTAGTTGAGCTTAGAAAAGGCACAGCCTGCAAGGAAAAAACACTTTTAGCTTTAGCCAGTAGCTCCAGTTTTTATTGGGAATAATCTACACTGGGACACAGATGTGTTTACTGTGAAAATGCCAATTTTATATATGCTTGTTTAATATTTGTTGGAAAACAAGAGAGTGGAGTTTTCTGTATTTGATTAAATGTTTTCCTGTTAGGGTCTGGACGCTGTGTCCCAGCAGGCTTATTCACATATAGTACTTCAGCTGTGGGCTTATCTTCATGGGGAAGGAGTTTGTTTCACGGTTAGCTGGCATGTGGAGACAAGGGACTGGCGAAGTCTCTGTGGAAGCTGCGTGTTTGTAGCTCTCATATGAGTTAGCAAGGGGAGTAAAGCTGTAGGCACTGTATTATCTTCAGGTCACCCTCATGACCCCAGTGGACACGACTGATCACAATTTTGCCACCTCCTAGTTATCATATGTGTACTACTAGTGTTAAGAAGGCATCTTTAGCCCGAAGGAGGTCGTTACTGAACAGCTCAGATCTTACAAGCAGTAGCATGGAGTTACAATGCACATGGGCTGGTGGATATAGGTCAGCTGCAGATGGCCTTCACTGAGGGCTTGGGATGTTGCTTTGAACACAGTGGAGAAGCCTGATCCATTTCTCATCAGGTTGACATGTTCTTCATCGACATTGGTACCTGATAAACGAAGCGTTGCTTCTCAGACTTCATTGACACATCGTCTGTTGCCTGTCGTCTCATAAATCTCCCCGTGAAGCTCTAAGTAAACACCCCTGGGTGGAATCAGCAGATCATTTTTGTGGCATTTCTTGTCATCTAAACAATAATTCATTAAAAATTTAATGACTCTTTTGCTCTGGAGAGGAAAAAAAAAGGGGAGCTGGCGCCTGCCTTTAAAGTTTCTGTCTTGTATTGTTTGGTGATTTTTGTTTTGTTTTGGAGATTTTTTTTATATTTTATTTTGGAAGAAGTCAAGTTGATAAACTGAAAGAAAAATGTCTTATTACAAAAAGCCTGAGTGCTTCTGAGAACATTTAAAACAAGGATGACTAGAAATGACCTTTCCATCCTGAAGCGAACTTTGAGTGTATTCTCCCTTTGGCATTTCTAATGATAGACTTTCCATCTGGTCTTTGCTTAAAAGCTAAGATGCAACTTGGGTTTTTTCACATAAAAACTGTGCATACGCTAAAATTAATCCTCTTGATCATTTCACTTCAGGGAGAGGAGTGCTGAAACACTGGGAATATTTGCTTATTTTTAGCAACTCCAGTCCTCCTGACAGCAGACTTCTTTTGTCCCAAATCAAGCAGATTCTGATTTGAGGGAACCCTGGATTTCCCTATGCTTGAATTTGGGGAGATTATACCCCCTAGAGGAGATTTTTAATGGAAATTTGAGAGATGTCAGTGGCCCTGGTGGAATCTGAATCAGTGGGGAGGGATTTGTGGTTACTTCAGCTACTCTGGGTAATACTGTCATTTCTAACACTGGGAATTCCCTGATCCCAGTTTCCCATAGTGATTCCCCAAAGCTGAATGTACTAGAGGGAAATCGTAGCAAATGAATGCTTCAGGGAAGAATTGGGGATCTCTTGAGAGTTACCAGTGCACCATTTAGCCTCATTTCAGCAGAATCTTTGGGGAAAATATGTGAACTGATCCTTTTGCTTAGCAAAGCATTTCAGAAAATGCCTAATTTGATACACACTTTGGGAAGGCCCGTTGGACATAATATTGAAGAATGCACTTGAACTTAAGAGTGTAACTGAGTCTGTGCTGCGTGCAAGCACGTGTGTGCACAAGGGGTCATATGTAGCAACATCAGACAGCAGATTTTAAAAATCGTTTTTCCTCCCTGCAACATGCACCCCCACTTAATGTGTTTCCTCTCCCTCTGTTTTTGGGGTTTTTTTTCCTTCTTCATCCTTCTATTCAGTAAAATTCTACGAAAATATATGTAGAATTTATGATGGGAGATTACTGGTGATCCATCATTCCTCAGGCGTTTTTCTGGTGGGAACAGCCAAAAGCAGGTCTGTTAGCAGAGTCACATTTTTATCAGCACTGAATATGTGGTATGCACAGAAACCAATTTTTCTGAGCATTGAGAAGACTGCAGAAGAGAAGATGTTCTTTGGGGCTCTTAGGTAGATATCCTGTGAGGGTTTTGGCCTTTTTGCTGCAGGTTCTTCTGGTGACCAGCTTTATTAAAACAATGGGAGGGAGAAAGGATGTTGCAGATAATGGCAGAGAACAATTCTGGCACACGTAGCTTCCTCTTCATAAAGCTGCTTTTCCCTTGAGGCAATATATCTTGCGTCTTATGGGAAGGAAATCTTACAATATAAAAGGAAGTCTGAACTGCTTACCAGTGAATTTAGAAGCGTAAAGTTGGATTCTTTTCATGAAGAGACAATATGGGGCCTGTTCCAGTATATTAGGGAAGCTTTTTTAAGATGCATCTCCAAAAATAGGAGGACTATGGGAATCACTTCTTTAAAATAATATTTGTGGGTGGCTTATGTTAATATTCCCGGAACCTTAGGGGATGTATGCTCAGCATAATGAAGGTGTTCCGAGAACAAAAGCAGCAGAGAGACAGCGTGTTTAGCCTGAGAGCTGTGGGGCATGGCAGAACACAGGAGGATGGCTTTATGTTCCTGGGGATGCCTGTGACGTGGGTTGGAGTGGTCCGAGGGCTGTCCTCGCTTCGCTCTCCTGCAATAGCTCCTGAGGGGCTGTTCTGCCTCCAAGAATAGCTGGCACATTGCAGTGCTCTAATTATGCTTGTTTTCTTGCCGCATCTCCTGCACTGGGAATGACGTGCCTGCTGCCAGCTCTGCTGCCAAAGGCTGCCCGCCTGCCGGCTTTGCTCCGCGGCTGCTGCCGGTTTACAGCTCCTGATGGTGGATCAGGGTAAAAAGCTGGGTCCATCCAAAGTCTGCAATGTTTTAGCCCCTCCCCAGTGCTCTTTGCTCTTCCCATTCTCCTCACTTAAGATAAAGTCATGGAGAGAGAGAAAGGGGGGAAGAAAGCAGAGTTGATTTTGTCTGAGTAGCACAAGTGGCAAAGTCCGGATAACTTCAGTAGGAATATCCATGTGGGAATATATGTTATGTAGACCTTGACAAACCAAAAAGTGGTAAACAAAAAATCAGGGGAAGAAAGTGTTGAGAATCCTTCCAGAGAATTTCTGCATTTTTTGCAAAGTTCCTAATTGAAGGGGATTTTTTTGATAAAGGCTAAATTGTGTATGGGTATGAAAAATTCATCAGGGAATTTAAACCATTTCCAAACCACATGAAACATTAAACATTTCAAGCTCAAGAATAACTTGAAGATGGCATGCATCATCCTAAGCTTTAAGCAGTCATCTGATCTTTCTCTTGCAAATGTTAAATATATAGTAAATGAGAGCCAAAGTAGGTTTTATCTGCTTTCTCATAATGACTGCAGAACCATTGCCTTGAAAGGTTTTTCTGGCTGACCTGACACACACCTTATTTACCTATCTTGACTAGATGATTTTAGGTGGAATGTTTTGAAGAATGAGGGGAGCAGATACCCGTGCTGCAGTCACAGTGTCCTATTCTCTGCTTGTGATCAGATCCAGACTTGGGCTCTTGTCTGAGTGGCTCTTAAATTAGTTTTTTAAACACAATGGAATTAAGATTTTAGTCAATCAAGATGGTAATCAGACATAATGTGATAAGTATGGCCAACAAGGCTATTGAGGTAAATCTCATAGTCTTGTGAAAGCAGAGAGTCTTGTTCTTTAAATGATCTTCAACCCACATATTTGGGTTTCGCCTAGATGTGTTACTGGATTTAAAGCTAGGTTATACCTGTATTTTAAATTTAAGATTCTTTGTGTAGCAAAATAAACAGTGGCTAATTTCAGAACATTCTCAGATGTGTTCTTGATTGCTTCTTGTTTTCTTGACAGCCCAGGTACCTGAACATGCCATGTTTTCTCTTTAAATGAAGTTGTTATTCACTTGAGTGTCTTTCATCAAGGAAATCTGACTGTGATTGTTTAAATCCTCTAGGAATGAGCTTTGCTTCTGCATAAAGCAGTCACCTTGGATGACTGCATGCAGCAAGTCATGCATTGCAAAATTGCAGTGTGAGTTTTCACAACCTGCTGCTGTTCAGTTTCATGTAGCAAAGCTGGTTAATACTGTCTGAAGTAGGGTGTTTCTCCTCTAGGAGAACACTAGGACCGTGACTCAAGTTTGTCTCACTGTGCCAAAGATGGTCATAGAATCATGTCACAAAATCATCAAATTGTTTGGGTTGGGAGGGACCTGAAAGACCATCCAGTTCTACCCCCTTTGCCGTAGACAGGGACACCTTCCTTTAGACCAGGTTGCTCAAAGCCCCATCCAGCCAGTCCTTGAACACTTCCAGGTATGGGGAGTCCACGGCTTCTTTGGGCAGTTTGTGCCAGGGCCTCACCACCCTTGTGGTAAAGAATTTTTTCCTAAAATGTAGTGTAAACGTACTCTCAGTTTAAAATCATTCTTGCTTGTTCTGTCACTACGTGCCCTTGCAAGAAGTCCCTCCCCAGCCTTCCTATAAGCCCCCTTCAGGTACTGGAAGGGGCTCTAAGGTCTCCCTGGAACCTTCTGTTCTCGAGGCTGAACAACCTTAATTCTCTCAGCCTGTATTTGTAGGAAAAGTGTTCCCAGTCCTCTAACCATCCTGTAAGAAAATTCTTCAACCTTAAGTATCTCCATGTGCACCCTTATTGGGGCAGAGAGCTTTCTCATTTTGCACTGTAAAAAAATACCACATTGGAAGCAGCACCACAACCTTCCCATCACTCCCCTTGGGACTGGAAAAAGGCAAGAGCATAATGGTAGTCCTCAGCTCCATGGCACTGCTTAGGTCAGGGGGGAGACACTTCTGTCCTTGCTGTGATTCAAGAAGGAAGGTAGAGACGTTGGCTAGAAAATTCTCAGAGCTGATAAGCAGCTCCGAATGACGTAGGGTTTGTGATTCATCATAAAGCCTCAGCACATCAGGCACTTCTGTGCATTAAAATAATTTCCGAGCAGAGAACCTGCCTGAGGTCTCTCTGGCTGTTTGCACTTTCTGGTAATGTCAAATTGGAAGTTGTTCTTCCTGCATCATTTCTATCTGATGGAGGAAAAGGCCTACTCTTTCCACCTCACTGATGGAGGGATTCCTGTTGGATGGTGAGAGGGACCATCCAGCTCTTCCACTGTGCTGGTAAGCACGCCTTCCTTCCCTTTCACTGCTCCAGGCACGTGGGGAGACGTGTATATTACAGTGGATACTGTTGTCTGTCACTGCAGGCATCAGCAGACCTCCAAGTATGGCAGAGGCTTTTGTGATCATAGAAGATTTATCCTCTTCTCCTGCTCCCTGAGCACACACTCAAACAATATATCCATTTTAATTGTTTTCTGAGAGGTTATTAATATTGAAGTAGGGGTTTAGAATGAAGATCAATCATTAATCTGAAAAGGATAGATTTGCACTTTCCTGCAGAAAAGCTGGAAAAAAAAGTTAGAACTAATGAAAATCAAGAGAGGCTCCCCACCTACCCTAATTCAATTTTTCTTTTGCTAAAATTGTCCAAGTAATGGTTCTGAGGGAAAACCAAACCTCAGAATGAAGATTTCAGAAATCCAGCCTAGAAACTGTAGCAATATGTTACTACAATTTGTTATCCTTTTTTTCCACAACATTTTATTTTAAGAATAGAATCTCTGGCTTTTCAAACAAAACCACAATCTTAGCAGAGGATTTTAATTTTCTTCCGCATTTTTCCTTTTAACAATATCCACAAATATTTCAGTAATTTGTTTTCTCTTGGTTAAATAGAAAAGTTTTAAATCAGTCTGGAAGTGATCTCACACAGGTTTCTCTTCACCGAATAATTGACCCTGCTTTTATGGTGAAGGCACCCTCTCAGTTACTCTGGGCTTCTGCCAGACCCTAATACTTTTTCTCTGCAAGGGAGGCACCATATGCTGAGCAGAATTACAGCACAACTGCTGGTTTGATCAACTGCTTTCTCAGAATGGTCAGAAATATGTAAAATGTGTGCTTGGATAACTGCTGTCTCATGGCTGTTCCTGTTGGGAGTGCAAGATGAGAGCCGTGTTTTCCCCCAAAACAGCACAGGTCTCTGCCTGCTTCTATTCTGGGGATGGACACTCTGCCTGGGGTTTAGGGAGTGAATGCTATTATCATCAGTGTCCTGAATGGGAATATGATTCTTATGGATTGGGAAGTCCTTTCTGTGACTCAGTTATTCACCTCCTCCTTGCCCAGTTTAAGTTGCTTCTGATGAGAAATGCTCTCTGATGGGAAATCGTTTTCCTCACCACAGTGCTCTGGGCTCTCACCAGCCCGGAGAAGGATGGGGTGGTTCTTGGTAGGGGATTTTGTGGAATATGGAAAAATAAGTGTAGTTACTTACCTAAAAAAGTCAGTTTAGTATGTTCTTTCCTAAACAGTTACTTCACTGAATTATGCAAAAGTGTAAATTTTAAAGCATTTCTGCTCAAAATGTGGCAATAATTGCACAGATAAATGTGTGTAGTAACTTTGGCATGTTGGAAAGTGGTCCTTGATACAGAAAGCTTGTGCATCAGTGTTTTAGGGTAAAATTCATTTCAAAGAAGAAAAAGCCTGCATCATTTGTTTTTCTCCTCTATGTTCTCTGTTATCAAGAAGTACAGTAGAGAGGATGTAGAGCACCTACCCAGGGAAGGATACACGTAACCCCCTCTTTTTTATTTTCTTTTGATTTTAATCCCATTTTTTCTTCCATGAACTAGCCAGATCACATGTGACATTTTTAGTAGGTACCTGCAAAAGGAACCAAACTACCACCACTCCCTATAAATATATATTTATATAAATGTATATATAGAGATAGAATCACAGAATTATTTAAATTGGATAAGATTTTAAGATGAAGTCCAGCTGTTAACTGAACACTGCCAAGTCCACCACTAAACCATGTCCCTAAAATTTGGATATGGAGCATTAGCTATTTATTTGAAAAAAAACAAGATAGAGGTGAATTCTATGTATCCAACATTTAATTTTATCTTAAATTATCTCCAGGGATTAAGGAGGTAATTTACTATTTAACTCTTACAGTGGTGAATAAGAAAGCAATTTTTTTGTAGAAAGAAAATCCAGTTACTTTTCTGCTCCCCAGTAGCACTGATTACCTGCAATAGAAGGAAAAAAGCCAGTGCTGTTTGTGTTAGTGTAAACAGTGAACTGAGATACATCTCATGAAGACACATTTTGATTTAGTCTTTCCAAGTGTGGACCTTTGTAAGCATTACATAGGGAAGTGTGGCAAAGAGGATGGGAGGAACTAAATGACCCTGTTTGAAAGCCAGTCTTTGGGGGTTGGTTTGATCCGTTCATCTGAGCACTGCACACACTTTTCCCACTTGGTGTTTCTCCTCCAGTCTCTTAAAACAGGGAGCAGAAGACTTACTGTGGAGAAGAGAACACATTGCAGGAAGGTTGAACCCATCACCCAGGGATAGTCTGCTTATGGCAGTGGTTTTTGTTGTCCCTCTTCCTTGCATGCTGGGCAAAGAGAATGGATCCAGCACTTCCAGATGTTCTGCAGCACAGGCCACTGCTGACTGTGAGGCTTCAGCCAAGGCTGCAACACATGGGTTTCCTCTGCTCAGGTTGCAATTCGCCCCCAAAATGGGAAAACAGTACAAAACCAGTTATAGACAAAGAAAAATGAAACATTGCCTAAAACTGTTGGCTGCAGCTTCCACAACTTGAGGAAGCCCCTTGACAGTGAAGAGCTCTGGGAGATGTTTATTTGCTATCTGTGCAGTGTTTTATATTTCATCATCACCAGGCACAGAGAGGGTTTGGTTGGAGATAAGATAGGTTGTATCTGAAGGACATGGTCCACATCATCCGTGTCTGCTGCCTCAGGGGAGAAAGCTGATCAGAACAAACAGACTCATTTTCATTGTGCCATGCAACAGCAGCCAGGGACAATGAGGTCCTAATCCAGTGGCGTAGCTCATTTTTTTCAACTCCTTCACAACAGCCCTCTTTAGTAAATTAATGCGTATGTCAACCCTTGTCAGAAGCTCTTAGCAATGAACAAATGAGTTCAACACCATAATCTAATAAACAAATAGATAACCTGTTCCAGCTTTGTTCTGAGTGAGGCAGTGTTTCCCTCATTGAGTTGTTTCATGGACCCTTCACTCTGCGGAGGAGACGGATGGTATGTGGGAATGCAGCCTGTTTCCCCTCCAGGACAGGGTTTGCTCTTTTGACTTAGATGCCCTGATTTCCACCTGTTTGTGTGGAAATCTCTGCATCACTAGCAGGCTGTTTTCTGTAATTTTTTTAAGAATCATTCAGAACTACTTTTTTCCTCATTATTGGACCTGAGCAGCTGCAGCTGAAAGTGGGATCTCATATTAATTGCTGCACAAATAAGATGGACTCTGTGCTTACTTCTACAAATAAACACTGGAGAGAAGGCAAAGGAAAGATTCTCATGCTTGTGGGCAGAAGCACGGTGGGGTTAGGTGACATCTCCAACATCCTAAAATAAGTCTATGACAAGGAATGGTGCATAGAGCTTTTTTGTTAATCTTATGGCTCTTCTTCCTCTTTCTATTTTAGCACAGACTTTAATTAAAGTTTTACAGTGCCGTGGGCTGTTTCTTGCATTGGCTCAGCTTTAGTCCTTCACTAAGCTTTAGTAAAGGAGTGATGTATTTACCGTAGAGCTGAGTTCTGATACTAGCAGACCTCTCATCTTAGCAGACATCAGTGTTACAGAGATAACTGCCACTTGTGAAGTGTTCAGAGCAGGAACAGAGCTGGTTTACTTGCATCATGTTTAGAAAACAGGTTGCTGAGATGAACAAAATAAGTTGCCTCTGTGGCAGAGAGGTTGGTGTGGCACGTTGGGTGGAGTGCTCTGCCCCACAGTGACATCGAAAAATAAGCTGAAGAATCAAAATGCAGCCTTGTATCCATGGCTTTGTACTTAGTGGTGTGTATTGCAAGTGTGATGCGTAGGAAGTTTGACTGATGTGCTGGGGGAGGACAGCCCAGCACTGGATTATACCTGCCTGCCCCTCCCTGTGACCTCTGGGGCAGGAGCATCAGCTGCACTTCGCTGGGAAGGATGGCACAGCTTGGTGTCTACAGCCACAAGCTGAATGAAAATGCAGTCTCATCAAAAAGCCCCATTGTTCTCACAATGAGGGGCACCCACTGTGGTGAAGCAGCTGAGATTTTGCATAATTTGGGGAACTGAGCCTTTATTTCCTACCCTCGTGCTAATTACTGCTTTTGGGGTGTTTTGAGAGGGAGGTCAGTGAGTTCTGTTGTGAACCTGGGGGTGGAGGGGATTTCCCCCTGTGGTGACCAGAGCTGGAGTGAAAGATCTGTGTACAGGACACTAACAACAGTATCTGTTTGTTCTAAATTAAGTTGTTCACTAAAAGCTGCATCATTTGCAGTGAGCCTGGCAGGGTGTGCCAATGCCGCTCCTGTTAACAGTCACAAACTTGTGGGCAATGCAAAGGGTCCAGCCTCCAAGTCCCATTGAAGCACCTGGTTATGGTGGTAAAACCCAGTTACCTCCTGAGAGAGGGTAAAAAATGGCTTTTGAACTGCTGCCTCAGCTCAGACCCAAATGTCAATGCAGCCAGTGCGGGATCTCCCCATTGGCACTCTCCCACGCAGCCTCTCTGTCCCCATCTGAGTCTCATCTGCTACTCCTAAAAGCTTCAGTACCTTAGTCTGGCTCTAGTAACACTGGAAGAAATCCAGAGCAATTCAACCAGAGCTATTTTGGATTTGTGTTTGCAGGAGGAATTGTACCTAGAGGTTTTAAGTTAATCGCACGGTCATTTTTCCTCTGTATATTTAACCACTGAAGTTAATTAACATTTCAAAGTTTCACAGGCTGCTTCTTCCATTATCTCAGCCAGCTGTGGTGAAAGGCAGGAGGGTTGTAGTCTGGCTGGAGTTGTAAAGATAGGAAAATTGCTGGGAATTGTTTCCAGTGAATCCCAGGGGTTTGAGTAGTTGGATGGCAGGGTGAGGGTGGAGGTAAGGATGCATAAGCTGGCATGGTACATGTTGCCTATTGACTTTCCATGTAGTAAACAAAATTACCAGATGATTGTTGGCATGTGGTGTGGCTCGTTTGTTTTTTTTTTATTTGAAGAGAATATTTTAAGCAGGACTGCGATTCATAGTCCTGAACTGTAGGGGACTAATGTTCCTGTTCTCCAGCTGGGAGAAACTAATTCAACATCTTGTGTTGTAAACACTCACTCATTTTAACTGATTACACCTCCAATGTTCCTCAAATCACTAAAATTACTAATTGCTATTCCTTACACATCAGAGAGTGAATCCTGAATAATTAACCCCAAATAAAATTAGATGAATTGGCCCTTTTAATTAGAATCCCTGCTGCTGTTTGTTCTGAGCTTCCTTTTCTTACTGTTAAGAGACTTTTTGAATGATTAAAACTGTTTAAGACTTAAACAGCCAGTGACCTTTTAATACAATATAAATCCATAAAAGCAATATTTCAGCTAGCAGGTGGTGAAGTAAATTTTCAGTGCAACTACCTGACAGACTCAGTATTCCTTTTTTAAATGCGGAGGATGAAATTAGCCAGTGTGGTGTTTTTTTTTTCTCTCTCATGCTTATTAATACAGTAGCTGATTAGCACAAGTAGTTGAAAAGGTAGGATTAGTGATTGGTAAGAGTGGTAATTTAAACAGTGCTTTGGGTTGTTGGAGGTGCTTTATTTTAGGAATCACAGACCAGTGTTTAGGTGGATTGAGGAGCTGGTGTGTGTCATCATGCCACAGTTTCCCCTGTACTGATGTGATGTCAATGATCTCTTGCAAGGTGGTTGTGACCAAAAAAACATGATTTTAATAATGTGCTTTTCTTGTCTAGTTTTTTGTGTTAAGTACAGATGTTACAGGAAAATGTTCATTTTGGGAAACTTAGTAAGATGTGTGTTCACACCTAAGAGCCACCAGGTCACATCCAGCTGAAGTTTTCTATAAAAATCCTGTGACATCACTTTGCAGCATGAAGTTTCCCAGACCACTTAGTAATACTGTGATATTCTGCAGCCTTTTTCAGTGGTTATTATGGAGTACAAGTTCCTGGTAGCCTCAATCAACCATATTTTGGCCTAGTCCTCAATGAATTAGGGTTTAGGTGTAAATCTTAATTGTTTCACTGTTGATCATCAAATTGCAAGCTTTCGCTTTCTGCAGTAGAAGGTAAACACTTGACTGGGCAGTGCCTGTGTCTGCTCAGTACTTTGCCAAAAGGAGTCCGTGTGGATCAGAACAGAAATACGTCAGGGGATTTGCTCCATCGCTATCCTTAGTCTGGTCTCTGAGTCAGGGCTGAGCTGTGTTTTTCAGGTGATTCAAAGTGATTCCGGACCAGCTTTGGAGGCAGAAATTATCAATATGACAATGAGAAAGGGTTATTTTTGCTTGGAAGGTGAAAAATGAGAAACAACTGGGCATATAGTCCTCAGATGTCAGCCAGGGATCTGGGAAGACCAGTGTGAACCCAATTTTGTTAGTTGATAGGTTTCAATAACTTATTGTTTCAGAGAAAATATGGTGTTTTGCTTTTTTCTTTCTTCGTGTTGTTCTCCAAAGAGTCTCTTCTTACTGAACATGTGAGACCTCCTTCATATCTAGAAGTTTCAAAGCTGCAAATCTTCGTGTCTGAACAACTTGTCAGTCAAGGAGAGAGACAATCACTGTGCTGCAATTCATTTGTTGACTGGTAGATGTATTTTCTGAAAACAAAGACTTGAGACACGAGCCTGATCCAGCAAAAGCAGAAGTGCACTTAAAAATTTAAAGGTTAGACTGTAAGGGAGAACAATGCTTGGTGCATGAGGCAGAATGTTTTTCTCAGCTCGTACTTGGACCCAGAAGACATCAGGCAGCCAGTGGCAAAAATGTTACGAGTTTCTATTCAGCCTGACAAGCTTGTGCTGCTGTAGATGTCTGTTAAGGCTTTGAACAGTTTTTTGTTTGTATACTTAAAAGTGTAATAATGAAATGCCCAAATCTCCTTGGGAAGTGTAAGAGGAAATTTTGGGGCAGAGAAGGGTAACACCTTGCAAGTGCATCTGCAATGGCAAGATTAGATCAGAGCCAGAAGCCAGGCTGGGTCCTGGGAGGCATCACTTCTTCTTACGGCTCTGCTGTAGTTTCCCAGCATAGCCATGATGGACTCACTTAATTTCTGTCTAATTACTTGGAGGTACAGTATACAAGCATTATATTGCTTAGAGTGGAACATTACCAGGGCTGACAGTGTCATCTCTCGTGGTTGCATCGGGTGATGCCCTGGCACAGGAGCAGGCACGAGAGCTGAGAGAAGAGCTCAGAGCTGCGGTTTCACGGCACGTTGCGCCATCGTGTCTGAAATAACCAGCCTGGCTCGTGTCTCTCACTGCACAGCCCCTTTGTAGGTTGGCTCACGGTCTTCACACCTGCTAAGAAGGAGGAACAAGTAGCTGGTACAACAAGGAGTGTTTATTTTCTCCGCTAAATGTATGGTAATGGTAGAGATTTCTCATTGTAAGAGCTGAAGGCAGGCTGTGTCACAGTGTGAGGAGGGGCAGGATGTCATTCCCTACCTCCAAATATGCCTGCCCCAGGCTGCCTCCATTGCCTCCATGGGGAGACTTGCCATTGGAAGGCAAGACCCTTCACCTGCCTTGAAGTACAGATTGCTTTCTGGAGGTGCCTTGGTGTCTCTCTGTTGACAGAATTCAGTGCAGTCACTCTTGCAACTTGAAGTACATCCAAGCATTCAGGCTGATGGCAGGTGAAAGTTAACCAAAATGCTGGTCTCGGTGTTGAACAGTAATCAATACTAATGAACCTTTTGCCCATCTTATCCCTTATTCAAAGCCAGATTAAATCAGTCAGGAGAGGGTGAGTGCTCAGGGTGGGATGTGTGCTCCACAACCCCATGGTTAACTGGTAACCCAGAGCCCCATTCCCCTGTGGCTTCTGGTGAATCCATGCAGACCAGGGAACGGTCCCTTCCCCAGACAGCTGCCACATAGCTGTCTGATGCTGAAGGTGGTCAGCAGTGGGTGGCAGTGATGTGCTCCCTCTGAACATGGACTTTCCTACCTCCT
>JAWWES010000011.1:10379601-10434804 GCA_035583135.1 Lophotriccus pileatus
AGGCAGACTTTTATTATGTTTTTGCCTTCTAGTTTCAAAACAGGCATTCTGCCCAGGTCAGGGAAAGCAAAAGTGAAAAACTCTCATCAGCCACCTCTCGAGTGCCCTGTTTGCTCACAGAGACGCCCTTGCTCATGGCACTGGCAATGTCTTTCTTCCTTGTCAGGCAGGGTTGCTTAGGGATGAGGACTGTGTGCAGTGGGGTGGGAAGCCAGTCCCTGTACCCCATCCTCATGAAGGCTGTCTCGGGGGTCATGGGTGCTACAGGGGCTTCAGGTCTCCACTGGCTTTGGAATGACCAGTTCTCCTTAAAGGACAGGTTCAGAGTCCAGCATTTCATGTTGGGGCAGGACCTGAGTGGCACAGAGCAGATATGACCCTCAGCTGCCAAATTGCCAAGGGCCACCTTGGGAAAATATCAATTTGAAAATTGCTACTAATTACCTGCATCCACTAATGGGTCTGATTTTCATTTGGGATCTGAGATGCTGCTGCAACATGGGACGGAGAGGATTGTGTTCAGCCGGGAGATCACCTCTTTCCCAGCAACTCCTAGCTGTTATCAGTATGTTTTTTATTGACAGGCCACAAAACACTTTACAAAAGAAGTACCAGTTGCTTCCTGATAAGGCAGCTGGAGCAGGGAAAGTGCTTTGCCTAGGTCACCAAGCTGACCCCAGTAGCGGGCTAAAAATAGGACCAAGATCTCCTGCATCCCAGAGCAATTCTATCTGCTACATCCCACTGCCTCACTACTGTAAGAACTACAGATTAATGAGTAAACACCATCAGTGGCTGAACACAGGAAGAATTTGGGATATAGCAAAAAGGATGTGAAGAAATGGTTTTAGGTTGGGGGTTAAAGTGTAGAAATAATCAGACTTTGAACAGCTGTGTGAAGTGCAATATAAAATAGTTTAATATTCCAGTATAACCACCTATGCTTGGAGGGGCTGTAGGGCTGCAGCTACGCAGGTAGGGAACTATTCCCATGTTCAGACCTCCTGAACTCACTGGTCCTGTCATCCTGTTGTGATATGCAGAGAATCAGCCGAAGGGCTCAGATTCCTGGTGCCAAGGAATTTTGGAAAGGGAAAATCTGAAACGCCGTCTGAAGGCGTGTGTGCCTTCCCTCGCGAGGCTGCTCGGAGGAGACCTGTGCTCGCGCCTGGGAGAAGGTGGGAACGTGTTGATAGATGCGGGAAGTGAGAGCCTCGTCCCTGTTACGGAGGAGGCTGCCAGGTGTTTCGCTGCCTGACTCCGCGAGCGGCGGCGGCGGCGGTGCCTCTGTGGGCTGTGACTCACCGGCTGAAGAAACAGCCGGAACAGGGGATTTTTTTTTCTTTATTTTTAAATTATTATTTTTTTCAAAATTTATTTCTTCATTTTGGGTACACATATTGACAAATAGCTGGGGAGGAAGGAGCATGAATTTTGCCAGTGGGGGGTGCTGCCTTAAATAGCACGTCTGCTGTTCGGAGGCTGGGTTCTGCCTGTGGGTGCTGGGCTTGCTTAAATCACCTGCCTTTTAATGTTTGGAGAAGCTGAAAAGGCCAAAGAGAGCAGAACATGTGTTCAGCCTCCCTCTAGTGCTAGATTTTGTTAATCATCGGAATTATTGGCCTGGGTGTAGGTGCTTGCTGGCGAGGAACATGGGTAACACAGGGCAGCTCTCACAGCTGGCCGGACTGCCTGACTCTGGGCAGGCAGCAGTAGCTCCCAGCAACTCTGTAAATAAAGCTGTCTGTGTGTATTGCTTGCCATTTGAGATCCAGCTTTTGCAGATTTCTGGGACTCCTAACCTGATTTATTAAAATCCACGTGATAAGCATCTGCCTTTTATCTAAATTGAAGCTGTGTCCAACAGTATAAATAAATTACCTGGTAATGGTAACTCTCTTACTCAAAGCTTGGCTTTGCAGGAATGCTTTTCATCTATCCATACTTCTGCCTTCCTCATGTGTTTGAAAAACTGGAATGTGCTGTGCTCTAAATTAGAGTTACACAAATAACATGTATGCTCTCTGTATGTTTAAGTGCTCACTGGGTCTCTACATGTCCATATGTGTTTGCTTTATAATAGGGGTTTTTAGACTCTCAGGTGAGAAAAATAAGTGCTATAACATCTGTATGTGTTGATGAATATCAGGATGCATGAGAGATAAAATGCATGTTTTTCCTCACATGTGTATATTTATATACGCTATATGTACAAGAAATGCATCATGAGTGAGGATATAGAGCGGACCTCCACATTATTGGTAACAAGCATGCACATTTTTTATGCTGCCTTTTTGTCCCTTTTTGTGGGTAGCATGGTCAGTAGATCCAGGATCACAAGAGAGAAGGAACACTGAGCACTTCTTTCAGGCAGCACTTGATGCAACCCATCTTATACGCATGTTTGTTTTACAATGCCAAACCACATTCTATTTTAAATCTTTAATGAACCTCTGTTCCCATCTATGTAACTTTCCAATCCTTACTCTCTTCAGAATAGACAAAGATGCTTATTATAAACCACAAATTTTACTGAAAGGGTAAACTGGAAAAGTTTTAATTGTATGGCGTAAGCGTGCCATTCATCTCCCTGCATGGCTATTAATATCTTGGCAACGTTATAATGCAAGACAGCCTTTAATAGCTGAACCTCTCGGCAAGGACTACGAAGTAAGCAAGGATCCAAACAGTTAACTGTGCTCATTATTTTCATCATGCTTATTACTGTGTTACTTAATGTATTTGTTATTATTTAGTATAGTAATCCAGCACTCAGGATATGCTGGGACCTGCACTGGGCACACTTCGGGAAGAGGGCTGAAACTGGGAGATGCTTTCAGAGATGGAACAGGGCAGCTTTTGATAATCAGCCAGACAGCATGATGAGGTGAGGGAACAGAAGAAAGCAAAAGCCTAATAGAGATCATGTGTAAATAAGGATATAGGACCTTCTAAAAAGTCCTGAGAAGAAACCGAAAGATCAGAAATATTGCTGATTATAATGATCAGAGATGATCAAGGTAAATCCATCCCAGGTTAACACATAGCACATGTGCTGGCTTGGGTCTGAACAGAAGGCTGTGGTCCCCTGGTGCCATGCCTGATGCTAAAGGCCCTGGTGGGCATCTCCTTGGTCTTGTGGGCACATCTTTGTGGCCCACTGTCACACTGCCAGTGCTGGAGTCAGCCACAGTTGGCACCTGCAGAGAGGTAATCTGTAGCCTGGATTATCCACCCATGGATAATAGAGACATGAATGTAGAAAGAAATAGAGGAAGCATGGAGAGCATGCAAAAAAAAGCAGGCAGTTTTACCCTTTCAGAGCTAGTATCAGCAAGTGACAGACAAAAAGCTAACAAATACATCATTGTATCCAAGGTAGAATTATTTAAACAGAGGGAAAATAAAAAGATAATGAAGATGTGGGAATTCTCCCATCAAAGCAGATGAGCTGTGTGATGGAATGTTAGATAGCATGACCAATGCAAAAGAAATTTCCATTCTTCTTATTTCTGAGTGCTGTTCAAATCTTCTGTTGGATTAGTAGGTTCTAGGAAAAATCTCATGGGTTGCTACTGTCTCAAATCCTGGGTAGCCTGTGTTGCGTTAGGGAACTGTAATGCAGCAACAAGCAAGGCTAAAACAAACAGACTGTCAGTAGCAAGAAGGAATGCTAAAAATTGTAGAGACAAATTATTATGTCTTTTCTGTGAAGCTGGTTGGGGTTGGAAGATGTGGTTTAGGAAGTCAAAGTCTTTCCATGCAGCTTGAGCATGGTGGTAGTCTGGAACGTGACAGAGCAGACAGTCTGATTTCCACCGTGTTTTTGATGCTTAAAGTACTATGATCCTATGAAGTGTAGAAAAGAGCTTTGGTTAAATAAGAGAAGAGGAAATAGAGCCATAATAATTGGAGAATCCAGTTGTCACTAAATTTGGATTTACAGCCCTGGAGTTTTTCAAAGAGTAAGGCAGACTTCATCCTATTTTTGGTGGAAATTCTATCTGGCAGTAATAAGATGTGGATATGGAGAAGTTGCGAGAGCATCTAATTTCCAAGAATGGAAGTGGCTGAAATGCAGGTTCCTGTCTCTGTTTTTCGGTTTCCATTGCTGGGGAAAAACAGCTTCAGCTGCCACGGAGGGTGGTTTTGTTGTTAGAAAATGTTGCCTCTCTGAGGAGTGTGCAGCACAGGGATTGAGCAAGCTGAAAGGTGGTAGAAATATCAATGAGAAATGTTGTAGCCAGAACTGAAGGAATTTGTTCCAGACATGATTTTAAGTGTCTTCTGCCATTAAGCTCCATCTTTGAAGGACCGTTCTCCACAATTGTATTTTTCAGTTTGATTTGCCGATGAAAATGCATGTTGTTGATTAGCTTTAACACACAAAAAACAGGTAAGAAAAAGCATCTGGAAAACATCATACGATGTTTTTAGTATTGATTGTAGTGGTGTGAGAAGTAAAATATAAATGTTTGGGAAAGCTGTAGCAACTCCAAGTGTTGCTGAAGCCGGCAAGTGACAGAGGTGCTGTAAAAACTCCTTTTATTCAACAGTTCTGAGCTAGAGCTCCTTCCCTCTCCATCTCCTCATCTCCGTGTCTCTCTGGAAACAGTCTCATGTCTTGTCACATTCAGGGTTTAGCCTTCCTCTTCAGCTCTATTACTCCACGCACTCCTGAGTCTCTCTCTCCTTCCTCCCCATCTCTGGCTCTGCAAATTCCCCCAGTTCTGCCCTGCAGAACCTCTCTCTGTGTGTTCCCAAAAGATGCCACTGCTGAGATCTGTGCAGACAATCAGGTGTCCCATGGGTGGTGGTAGGGCTGCCGTCACGGAGCAGTGTGGGGTCAGTTCCGAGGTCAGGGGAGCCTCTTAAAGACACTTAGGTAAGGAATACGCTTTCTTTGCAGAACTGAATCCTGTTTGGCTTCTAATGTGTACTGGAGGCACTACCTTTTCTGATGCTTGAATTCTTACTGAAAGACAGCAGCTTACATTCATTTATCTGCATATGGACAGTATCAAATTAAACTTTGGAGTTCATCCAGGAGGGATCTGCACACTTGGGATTCTCACAGCAGGGGTTTGCAGCCGTCTTCGGGCAACACAATTTATTTGTTGTTCAGCTTTCTGTGTAATTCAGGTCCGTCTTCTTAAGCTGAGGTTGTCACTTAGGAGATGTGTAGAACGTAAGGTGTCTAAACGAGGAGATTGTTGTTAAAAAAGAAAGAAAACCCCATGGTCAGCCAGGCAAATCCAATACCAGACACACATCTGGCATCCTGGAAGGGAATGTAGAAGTGGGCCTAATGGTTTGGAAAATGAGATTGCAAATTTCTTGAGTGCAAGAACCTTCCTCAGTGAATCAGAGCTGTGGGGTTTGCCCAGCTGAGGCTTGCCTGCCCCATGGACTGCAGCCACTGACCACTCCAAAAACATGTAGAGTGAGGCAGGGTCCAGACTTTCCTCTTCTCAGCTTTGAGACATATAGTAGATTTTTAACATGACTCATTTCCGCAGAAGCTGAACCTGAGCCATTGACTTTCATGTAGTTTTATACATCCATTTTGCTGGTATTTTGCCAGGTTCACTGGGAATCCTTGCAAACATTTTGGCACTCACCCCTTCCTATTACAACAAAACAAGCAAACAAACTCAGAAATGTGTTATTATATGTTTAATTTCTGGACCTGGTGCTTACTCAGGCTGTGAAAATTGACTGGCCAATTTGAATTTTACTTTTTTTTTCTCAGTGGCGATTTCCTAGTAGCTTCACAGCCCATGCTCAGGAATGCTTTCTCAAATTCAGAGAAGCTTGGCTGTGTGCTTAAACTTCATTAAAGTTGATAGAACTTCAGCACACGTGTAAAATTAAGCATATGCTTGTGTTTTATACAGCCTTTTTGCAGGTGACACAAGCAGCTGCATATGGGTTTCCAATATGCGATTAGATTCCAAAAGGAGTTTTTAAAAACAGTTTTAGTCAACCTTAATTTTCTGAAATTGGTAGCTTTAACAAAACCTATCCTTTTTGATTAAAATTGCCTGAGACATGTGCCTTTTAAAAAGCTCTTTATTTAACTGTCACAATATTCAGTCTTGTGTAGGATAGAGTTTGTTCATGTAAATTTAATTTCCAGTTAAAGTGCTGCAAACACAAAGTGATGTCAATAGATCTTTATGGATGTGGCAGAGCTGTTTCTTTCTCACCTCTGTCGATGTTGGGGCCAAGCAGAGTCATTAAATTGTCAGCTGTGCCCTTCTGCAAACACAGATCATAAAGCTTTGCCTGGTCACCCAGGGAGACCAAAGGCATCCAGCCTTGATCTGCAGACATCAAGAGGTGGAGAAATTTTGGAAGTTTGTTTTAACATTTAATTATGTGCAGTATTACACATAAATGAATATCTCTGTTATTTCTAAATGGAATTTCTCTAGCTTTGACTTCCCAACCTCTGTATGTTTTTCTGGTTTGCTAGGCTGGACAGTCTCCTGGTATCTGGCATTTTCATTCTGTGAAGCGGTTTAGATATTGCTGTCAAGCTACTCAATATCCTTCATAGGTGAAACCAAGTGAGCTCTCTACGTGTCTCCTTTTCATCTGTTTCTGCTTTTCTGGGGCATCTCTCAAGTTCTTATGGTGCTGCCTCCCATACTGAACACAATGTGTCAGCGCCAGACTCTTCACAAGTGTTGAAAGGAGTAAAATCACCTTCAGCTCTGCGCTTTCCTTGCTCCTGGATGGCGCGGCACCAGGCAGGAGACAGTGTTTGGTGTGGTTTTCCCCTATGGGATATAAATCCAGAGCTTGGGGGCTGGGTCTGACAGATTGCCTTGTGCATAGGCACGTGTAATTCATGGCTTGTCAGATACACCCCGTGCTGTTGGAGGCACCGTCCTCTTATTTCTTTTGTTATGCCAGAAAAGGAAAGACGATCACAACTTGGCCAGGATGTGGAGATGAAGGGAGTCTTTGCTCTTTGACGTCACCGTTGGATCTTTTATAAATGTAACATTCATGTTGTATGACTCAGTGGGAAGGTCTTCCATTATTGCACTGGACACTTAATGAGCTATTTGGTTTCTACATTGATTAAACTTCACAACTGTATTGGGGTAATTGGTTACTCTTCGGTTATGGTTCCCCTTGAAGGCAGATGATGAAATATCCGCTATGTTCTCCTATTTCTCAGTTTTTCTGTAAGCAGCAATACACTGCAGGGAACATCAGCTCTGCTTGATGGCTAATTAAACATTAATTTGTGACGATATTGGAGCAGATTTTAAGTTGGTGGGGGAGTGGGCAAAGAAAGGGGAAACTTTTAACAGGCACCATAATTGTCAATAATGAGTTCTAATGTAACTGCATTAATTAAAAGAGAAGGGATATTCCCTGCTGCTGTAAAGTTAGTTAAAGTCAGTGAAAGTCATGCTGGGTCAAAAGGATTTCATGGCCAGCTGTTCTTGCCCTGTGAATAAAGAGGCAGCACTGTCCTGCCGAAAGCACAAAGAAAAAAAATAATATATCCCACTTCATATTGTATATTCTGCTGATGAATAGGAATGTTTCACTAATTCAATTTAATTCCCAAGGACGAGTGATTGTAACTCCACACGGAGAATATTAAATTGCCTTAATGGAAAAATAAACTGGTTTTATTCTCCCCCTTCTCTCCCCATCTTCCCCATTCAGTTTTCAAATAACTTTATGTGCCTCCATCGTTTATTAATACACTTCTCATCTTGCTGCTGATTTTGCATCTGGTAGTACTTAACGCAGACAAGACTCCCAAAGCTTTTGATCAGACATGTTAAGTAAACTCTCAGGACTGTCGGGTCGGCTGCTCTGGCAGATGTCGGCTCGTGGGACTCCTCCTCTCTCTTCATCCCCTGACTGTTCCTTATCAAATCCATCCTGTTGCTTTCATGTGCTGAGGATTACCGTGCCTCTTCCCCACGTACTAGCTGGCCCACAGTACGAAGCTCTTCTGTTTGAGTGAACAGCATTTGCCATTTTCCTATTTCTCAGTGTAGAGGCCCAGAGAAGCACTGCAGTTTCAAAAACCCCTTTTAGCTACCCATGGACTTTTTTCCATGGGCAAAACTCAGTGATCAGAAGCTCTTTACTCCTGTCACATAATTGCCTTCTGTTGTCCTCAGGGGTGTCACCGGGACAGAGAGTGTTGCTAATCCTCTCATGGTCTGTTGTCCATGTCCCACCACAGGCAGCAGAGTTGTCTCCTGCTGGCCTTCGACTCAGTGCTTCAGCAGAGAGTGTTCCAGGCCACAGAGCCTGTTGGCTAAACTTCTGTGATGCAGTTCCATCCTTTTTTTGCTTTTGCTTATTCTGCTTAATCTCCGGGGCCAAATCCTCTTGAGAAGTCTGGACAAACCATGCGTGTTTGTGGCAGAATATTCCCTCCAGTGTTAGGGTTAGGAGCTGCTGGCAAGGCAATGTAGTCCTGGGCTCTGCTGTGTGTTCACACTGTGCATGGTGCCCCCAAGCAGAGCCGAGATGCTGGTTTTAGGACTTGGTTGTATCTCCAAGCTGCAGCACCTTGCTCCTACCCCTCTACCTGCTTTCTCTTCCCAGGGCTGGTATCCAGTTGACAATAAACTCCTAGGGACGAGGATGTTTCCTAGGTACTGTATGTGAGCAGTGCCTGTCACACTAATCTCTAGAGAAATATAAGTCTTTATTGTTATACAGATTCATAACTGCAACAGAGTCTCTGCTGTCTTTCATCTATGCATCCCAGGAGGCTGAGTGCAGTTGAGTGTGGTTTCTGTTGGTTTTGCAACAAGGAAGGAAGAAGTGTGTTTAAAGGTGTTGGTCCAAACCCTGGCACTAAGGTGATGGTCAGTTATTTACCTGCCGAGACTGGAATGTGCCCACCAGCAGAGTTGACTGGCAGCTGTCAGTGGGCAGATAGAAAACACAAGTGGAGTCTCTATGTGAATGTCTGTAGAACCAGATCAGATCACTGGTGGCCAGAGAAAAATGCAAAAGGACACACAGAATTCTTTTTATTTATTATGTATCTTGGTGGAGTTTTCTTCTCCTGCTGCTTTTGAAGTCCATGTAAACTCATAGGAACTGCAGTGTCTTGCAGCAGAAGTAGCTCCACAGCTTAGTAGTGTGTTGTGTGACAAAACACCTACCCCCTTTTCTTTGTTTTGAGATTGATGCCTTCCAGTTTCATGCTTTCTTCTGTTATCTGCTTTCTCTGAGGTTTTTTTTTTAATAGTTTTATTACTTTTCCTTTTCATAAGCTTTCTACACCACAGTGAGTTCTTAAATCAGTTGTTAAGGTTTTGCAAGGTGTCTTCTAGAAATGCTTAGCAAATAACTTTCCACGGTCTGCTTGTTCATTTGCCCCAACGGAAAGCCCATGCAGTTCTTTACAATACCTTGTTGCTTCAGAAATTAGTTCAGTCTGGATACCCAGTGCTGTCTGCGTTTTCCATGAGTGGAGAAATGGAATGTGGGACTGTGGCTATGCCAAACCCGTGCCATAGGTCTGGCTGAGCTGCGTTTGGACCTGAGGAGTGCAGCTCCCTTTACCCCACTGTGTCTCCTGCATTTTGCATTTACACGGCTGCTGGTGTGAACTTTGCCAGGGGAAGATATTTGGCACATGTATTGGCCCTTTTTGGGACAGTAAATGTAGGCTGGTGTTTAGTGGATGATTACCCCCACCCCACTAAAGCCCTGTTCCAGGTAGGCCCACCTGTCTCCTTATGGTGAGATCTTCAGAAGTGGCTGCAGTTGTAGAAATGTTGCTCAATTAAATGACAACAGCATCTGAGAGACACCAAATGGTGCCTTTGAACAACCTTCTTTAAACTTCTGAAGTGTTTTCCTTTGGTCCTGCTAATATCCACCAACACAAACCAGGTAAAACTATTCTGTGCCTGAAAAAAAGAAAAGCAGGGGGAAAAAATAAATCAAAACCTAACTTCCCTTTGGCTTTTATCCTTGATGTCATCAAAAGACTAAAAAGGATATTTCAGGCCTGGCTTTAGCCTGATGGAACAGCAGGGAAGTTCTTTTCTATTAGATCCTTGATACAGTCACATCTGGTGAAATCACTGCGGTCACATCTGCTGAAATCTTCCATCATTTCAGATTTGTTTCAGAAGACTCAATCTTTCTGTTTTTAAAGGGCACGACTTCTTTTCCAGCCCCTCCTTGGTGCCTGGAATGGAGATTAGGCATCAATCAAGCATCTCAGACCCCCCTTGCCCTGAATGCTGCAGTCAGCTCTCATCTCCATGTGCGTGTGGGGGGGTGCAGCCTCTTGGGACTGCTTTAATTTACATTAGGGAATTTGGAGGAAAATGTTTGCACTTGTCTGTAGGCTCGGGGGAGAATAGGCAATGCAACTCTTCAGGATGCTTTGTTTTCCTTATAGATACCCTTCAGGATGCATCTTTTTGCCACTGTGATGTCTTTTTGGGCTTTAGATGGCTTTTGTGACCTTGGAAAGAAGAATGAGAGAGAGATGAAGTAGCAGGGGTGTGTGTCTGAAAAGGGCCTTGCCTCCGGCAGTGAAATTGTTGGAGAAAGAGCAAAGAAAGAGAGGAAAAAAAGGAAAAATTAAACACAACTCCCAGCCTGAAGTATATCAAGACTGAATCACTTCCTTTCTTCTTCCTGATTAACATTTCTCCCAATCTCTTCCTGTAAGTATAGTGAGTACCATCAAAATCAAACACTTTTCTCTCCCTTACCTGCCCCCAGCTAAAATAGGAAATAAGAGCCCCATCCTTCTTGCTCTATCTGTGGCTGTCTCTGAGCCCAGTGCCCAAGGCCTTGGAGCATGACGAGAGGCTCACTCCTTGTTTGGAGGCTGTTCTATTTACTCTTTCCACCACCTCTGTGCCTACCCCAGGATTCAGACAGCCTGCAGAGCCTGTGGTGAGTGCAGCCTGGTGGAAGCAGACAGTGGTCACTGAGTTTATCAGCTGTGGCTTGTTGGT
The DNA here is from genome assembly GCA_035583135.1 of Lophotriccus pileatus. Taxonomy (NCBI): domain Eukaryota; kingdom Metazoa; phylum Chordata; class Aves; order Passeriformes; family Tyrannidae; genus Lophotriccus; species Lophotriccus pileatus. Next base: position 10,390,584 of record JAWWES010000011.1, read on the forward strand.
TTTTACTGGAGGAAGAGGCAATGAAGTCTTTCGGGCAAAAGTCCTTATGTATAACACCTGCTCACAACCTCTGATTTGCCTGAGTTCCACTTGCTCCCCTCATTAGTTTAGTCCTTCCTTTGCTACAGAAGGCTTTTCTGCCCCCCTGCTTTTCCCCATTCTTGGATGTGAGTGCAAACAGTGTTGACGTGTTGCAGCTCAGCGAGAGCTCCCGAGCACCTCGGGCTTCCAGTAAAACCAAGAACCAGAGCAGAAGGTACTGCAGACCCCCAGCTTTGTTTTGAGTCAAGCTGTGACCTTTCATACTATCCATGGTGTTCATCTCCAGTCTTTCACTTGTGAGTTGTGAGGTTATCAGTGACTTGTGATAGCACGGCGTGTGGAGCAGGCTGGTGCTACAAGGAAGGTTGCTTGTTTCACTGTGGCTCTCTTGGATGTGTCTGCACAGATAAAACAGCACTACTTTTCCCACTAATGACAGCTCGTGTTCCTGGGGCACAGCTCAGGATGAGCTGGTCACAATGCTCAGGAAACATGCTCAGCTCAACCTCCATTACATGAGACTTGAGCAAGGCTGAGGTGGATAGGGACATAGTGGATATCGATGCTGGTAAATTGCACTGTGGTGAGCAAAGTCCAGGTGGTCTCAAAGTATTCAGGAGTTTGGCCTTTGCCTTGTGTTGGTAGAAAATACACACTGGGATGCTGGAGTTACTTGTAACTGGCCATGTCTTGTCAGCAGGTTGCTGCTGCAAAGCCACCCTCTATGTTTCCCTGATGCATCCACACCACCAGGCATCAGCATCTTTTCCTGTAGAGGCTCAGAGGCCAAGCTGGCAGCCCATGTTGCCTCTCTTGTCCTGAGCTACACCACTGCAGGGCAGCAAACAGGACGTGGAGAGAGGGGAAAACAGAATAAAATTTGAAGCAGGACCTGGGAAGGACATCTGGGAACCAGATTCCTCTCCCTGAACCCACTGCAAGGAGCTGGCTTGGATAAACGAGAAGTGTTCTTGTTTCTCTGCTGAAAGCTGCAAAATGTGATAAGAGTAGGTGATCTGGTGTTGTAGGAAGAAGTGACATCTAGGGAAATCACTGTGCTTTTCATGTCTTTTAGCTCGGTGAATAGTCTTACAACCCTTTTAGAACAGTGAGGCAAAATTTGAGCCCCTGCATTGACATCTGCACTGCATGTTCTGTAATGAATGTCCCTTGGGCTGGTGCGGGGGGACCTGTGGCACTGACTGGTGTTGGGTGGAAGGGTTAGCAAAAGTGAAGCAAATTTTCATCAGAGCGGAGTCGGTTGACGGGGCTCAGGAGTGGATTACCAGCACAGCTGCTCTGAGCTGCACACCAGGAATTCAGGGGCGGACAAACAAGCCAAGCAGTGAAGCTCTCTGCTGTTTTTCTGTCTTTTGACTCACAGCAGGGACTGAGCCAGGGGATAGGAGTGTAGGCGTTGCAGAAGTTCACGTGAGTGGATGGTCTCTGGCGTGAGTAATTTGTTGGACTGGGTTGGCTTATGTTTGCTTTTTGTTGAACTCACGTTGGCTGAGCCAAAGATAGCATCCTTTTTCTTTTTAAACCCATTTTTCCATATTCTGCTGGCTGAAAGAGGGGCTGCACAAGCGACATGTCTGCAACAATGCCATAAATCCAGACAGAAATAGAATTAGCAGTTCTTTCTAGTTCCGGTGTTTGTATCTGCGAGGTCGTGAGCTTAACCAGTCTGGGTTCCTCGGAGCAGAGCCGTGTCTGTGTGAACCTGTTGTGCCTTGGGACCTGGTGCTTGGGTTTTGTTCCAGAACAATATCATAAAACTTTTATAGCGACGTCATGACGAAGAGCATGGGAAGAGAAATAACTTAACCCTCTCTTGCTGAAGTTGGTGTTGCAAATGCTTCTCCAGTTTCCCCATGCAGCAAATCCTTCAGTTGAATATGGAGCACTGTGGGCAAAGAGAAGATGCAAAATCTGTGGAGATGGGAAAGAGGGAGCAAGCAGGAAGCTGTCTTTGCACAGAATACCATTTCTTAAATGTCTTCAAAGTCCATTCCTGTCCCATTAGGCCCTGACACATATCAGTAGGGTTATTCGTTGGCACTTTTGTACTGCATTGTACTCCAGCATTTGTAGAACTGGGCTTTTAATCTATGTTGATTATATTTTAATTGAATAAATAAATCTTTTACAGGGCCCAGAATCAATAGAGATGTTTCCATTCTTTTTTATTTTTTTTCTAGGTTTCCTAAGGACATTTAACTTTTACAACCTTACAACTTGTTCTGCAGTGTTTGCTAGTCAGCTATTGCATAATTGTTCTGGGGAATGAGAACCTGGGAATAATATGGCCCAGAAATGCTAAGAAGCAGAAATGAAATTGGCTGATCTTCTCATCTACCACCATCCCTTCTCTCCAGGGTCAGGGTGCCAAGCAGGTCCTGTGTATACTCCTGGTTTATTCCTGGGTCTGCCATTCCCTTGATTTATCACCTCACATGCTGGAGTCTTGGATGCCCTTTACATCTCCCCTCTCCTTTCCAGGCTGACTTTTGGCTGCTTGGCTTAAAAATGCGCTGGAGTGGAGTAATCACAGTTTTTCTGTCTGGGAAGCCTGTGGCAGTTATAGGCCAACAACTTGGACGATGGAGAAAAACCAAACAAGAGCCATGAAGTGGAAAGGAAATTGTACTTCTGGAGATATAAAAATCCAGGTGCCTGCAGTTAGCCAGGAGTAAGGGTCTGGGGTAATTCCTGTGAAAAATATTTCTCTTTTCTTTTTTTTGAACAATGGTTTGGATGGAAAGACTTTGGCTCTATAATAAAAATAGGCAAAAAAAGTTGAGTTTTTACTTAGTTTCTAACCTGACTCTCAGCCTTTTAAATGGTGTGTTCTTGCATAAGGCACATTGGAGCTTCCATTTTCTTGTTAGTCAAGCCAGATTTATTGTAATCCAATAAAATTTAATAATCATTAGGAACTAATGAATGCCTCAGCACGTATAAGTTTGGCCAACAAACAGCCTGTCTACTTTACATAACCTGTCTCTCATTGACCAGCTTGCCACTTATGTGTCAGATTGATGACTGGGGAGTTCTGTAAAACAGGTAATAATCAAATACTCCTGAAATGAAATTTAAATAAAAACTATCTGGAACAGCCAGTGAGCCAGAGGAAAAGGCAAATTTTTGGCTTGGAAAATTGAAGTAACTTGGTGAGAGTGAAGGCAAACAGAGCTGGATTGTCTGTGGGGAGGTGCTGGTATGGTCTGAACAGGCTTTGCAGTTGAAATTAGGTGAGTTGTTAGGTAATTCTTTAGTATTTTTATTATTGAAGTCGTCAGGTTCTGAATGTGCCCTTCTGCACTGAGCTCTGTGGTTGCACGTACATGGAGAAACTCTGTCTGGGGAATTTGCAGATAAGTAAAAAATGGGAAGACAGAAGAAAATGAACTCATGTTGAGAAAAGACTTTCAATGTAATGTTTCCCTTGATTGAAGAACTTTGGTTTCTGTGCATGCCCTAATTGTGGGCTGGCTCAGTGGGGCTGGCTCCTGGCACCTACTTCCAGCTCTGTAGGGATCCTTAGCTGGTTTTCTTAAATTTCACATTCCTGATGGAGCTGCCTAATTACCAAAGCACTGAAAACATTAAGGAGGAAGATGTTTCCTTGTTCCCTGTCAAGATGTACCACTCTTGGGTTGGGCTGTACAGCACAGAGGTCCTTTCCAGAAGTTTTGGAGTAGGTTAATTGATCAAAAACAAAGCATGTGAATGAGTCCTCTTTTAAAATACTTATTCTAGCAGGGCTTGCAGTGCAGCCCTTGAACAGTGTCTTGGGGGTCACATGCTCTCCTCTGGTGCTGAGACCTGTGTTTTACTTTTTGAGGTGGGTGGTGGTGGTGAAAATTCATGTCTCTTTCCCTCCAAGTGAGTGTCCCTACCAGCCTGGGTACAAGTGGGGCTGGGCGTAGAGAAAGCATAGAGAAAGCAAAATGCATTGAATTAGAAAGGGTCCTGGCTGCATGTTGGCATTTTTCCCTGGGCTTTATTGCATAATAGCCTTTTCACAAGGACCTTATTTATACTATTTTGTGACTGCTTATTGCAAATCACGCCCTTCACCTTGAATCCGCTAGAAATGGATTGAACCTTTTCACTCTTCTTTGGAGGGGCTCATTTTTCAGATGGAATTTGTGAAGAAGTGTTGAATCAGAAAGGTATGGTTACCAGGAATTGATTTAGAATAAGAATAGGTACATGTGACTGGTCGCTGGCCACTATGGCTTCTCTAGGGCTGCCACTATGGCAGCTCTCCTCTGTTTGTGCTTTGCCTGGGATGGAGACATGGCAGAGGAGATGCTCTCAGGATCCAGGTTCTCCAAGCCTGTCCCCAGCTCTGTTTTCCCAGATGGGTATTCTTGATGTCCTGCCTCTTCATCTCAGCAACGAATTGCCAAATTGCTAATCCTCCGAGTCAGTTTAACACAGCGTATTTCATTCACATTTTCCATTGTGGGAAGTACATGAAGAAAAGCCCCAAAGCAGCATAAATCCCTGTGAGATGGAGGCTTGCTGCTAGTTCTGGAAGGGACTATAGCATTTCAGCCTGTTTGTCCCTGCAACTGGAGAGTTATTGATGGGCATGGCAGCAGCTCCATGAGTAAGAAATCATGTACCAGGCCAAGTCGTTTGAATAATTGGATTTTTTCGTTCTTCTTTAAGGTGAATCCTGGTGGCAAGACACTTGAAGAAAGGCGGTCCAGTTTAGATGCAGAAATTGACTCTCTGACCAGCATCCTGGCTGACCTGGAGAGCAGCTCTCCATACAAACCTCGGACCCAACAGGTTAGTGGTGCGTTGCATAAACAGAGAGTGGGAAAGGGGCCAGCATTGACTGCTGGAGTCAATTTGCTAACTGCTTGGTATTTGTTGCAAGCAGGCATGCCAGTTCCCCCTGATAGCATCCAGATGTGGCTGTCAATGGGGAGAAGGGTGCAGCTGCTCTGAGGGGGCACCAGCTCAAAAGCTGCCGCACCTCTGAGTGAAGGGCCTCTGATCCCAATTGTTAGATTGCCACAGAGATTGTTAGAGAAATATTGGCATTGCAAAATTGGCATTTCGTTCTTCTCAACTTTCAACCAACAATAGCTTGTGAATTAAAACCTGCTCAGTTCACAAGTACTTTTATGCTTTTATTTTCTTGTCGTTTTTCTGTTTTGTTAACTTTTATCTGTCATGCCGCCAGAAGGATCCAGATATTTGCGTCTCAAGTTGTTTTCTTTTGTTTTTTGTCATCTAATCAGTGGCGATGAAGTGGCTTGGACCATAGCTCAGCTGTCAGGGTGGCTGTAGCCCAGCAAGGCAGACAGGAATTCACACTTCTCTGCTGTGTCTAGACAAGGACTGCAGGGGTGTCAGTGGCTCGGCTAATTTTTGTCACTCATCCTAGGTAGTGCTTGAGTGGAGCTATTTAAGTTCTGGTGAGATGTCATCTATCTATCAGAGGAAGTGGTGACACCACCGTGGCACTTTAAAACAGGGTAGTTCTTAGGATCTCATAAAATCTCATAAAATCATCCCAGATATGTTTGTACCCAGTTATGCCCTGTCTTTCCTTCCTAATCTCATGACTGGTCTCATTTCTTACACGTCTGTAGGGATGTATGCAGCTATATATATATGCTGTATTAATCTTATTAAACCCCTAAAGTCAAAAGTATCAAAGGGATAGGTGAGTGATGGGCACACACCCATATAAGCCTTCTGTTTGGTTTGTGGCTTTTTTGATTCTTTTCAGTGCTGCATTTCTTTTAAGTAGCTGAGAACCAATACTTTTGAAGCAGAACTAAAGTAGTGATCAGAGTCTGATTAGAATTGCACATGTTTAAGTCTGTGACTGAGCAAAAACAAAGTGAAATCAGATTTGTGCACTTTTGGAAGTGTCCATCTGCCACCAAGGCTCCAAGTTTCCCATCCCTTCTGCAGAGACCTCCCTATTAAACTCCTCTTTCATTTTAGCAGCATGTGCGCTGTTATTGCATAAAATTACAGACTTGTCCTTGAAAAAGTCTAATTTGGGTTAGTCAGTCGAAAAGAGCAACAATGTAAACCAGATACAATTCAGTCCTTTTCCCAGTGAGTTTTTATTGTTGCAATAAATGAGACAAGTTCTGCTCAGGCACTGCTTTGAATAGCCCGTGTTCATTTTGTTTGTGTAGGCCAAACACACACAAATGCACACTGTTACTGGGAAATGCTTTATAGTGTCAGAACACTGTGAGAGTTAACTGAAAAAGATTTGTGCTCCCCCTTTTCATTGGCAATGCCCCTGGTCAGCTCTAATATCTTTGTGGTAACTTCTGTACCCTCTTTGCTGAGCATTTGCAGTTGCTGATGACTGCCTCCTGGTACTTCTTCCTTTGTGATCTGGGGTTCTGTGAATAGATTGTTTGTGGTTTTTTTACTTTTATTTTGCACTTTTACCATTAAAAAGATAAATAAAAAAATCCCAGCATCCAGGTCCAAACTTCTGCAGGTATATTTGAGTTTCTGGAAGAGTTGAAGTCATAGCCCAAGTTTGGGCATCAGCCTCCAAGATGACATGTGCTGCTTGGGGCATGTGCTCGTTCCCATGGCTTTTTACCCACAGCTCAAGTGGGGGCTCTGCAGACTTGTCCCCCTTGCCCAGGAAGGTGAGTGTCCCAGGTGCATTCCACACTCTGCAGTCCGGTGGGCAGAAGAAGCTGAACTCCATCTCTGGGATCAAATCCTAATTTCTTTTGTTCAGTTTATCAAGCTTTTCAGGACTTATTGGTTAACATAATGATGTCCTGTGAAACGTACAGCTACAGCAACTTCTAACTTGAGCTGTTAGGGAAAGAAAATGCCAGAGTTGGATGTATCATCTGCTGTAATTAAAGAGTACTCAAACAAGTCCTTGAAAGGTGGAACTAGAACGTAAAGCTTTGATATTTTCCTTTGTTTGATCTGTACTAAGTATTAAAACTGGTGAGTCATTTGATGGTCTTATAGTAGGATAATAGATTAGGCTGCAAATTGTAAGGTACTTACTCAGAACATCAGCACATTTATTGGATTACACCTTAGCTGACCTTCCCAAATTTATCAGGTTAATGGCTGCAGACAGGAAAATAGAGTTACGACTTGTTTTCAGAGAAGACATTTTCAGTTGTGCTTAGGCGGTTAAAGCATTATAATAATTTTATAGGAATACCTTGCCCTTGGGGATATTCCTATTCTGGAATAAGAGAAATTTTATCGTTAGGTTCCTTTTTTTATATTGTCTTCAAGACAGTTTTAAAGCAACATAAGCTAAATGGTAACATGGTCCTCTCTCAGTGGAGTAGGAGGGACAGCAGGGTAATGACAAGCAGTTTATTTAACATGCCCTGCCCATTGGCATAAATTCACACAGAGGGAAGGGAAGCTCTATTGATCCTTGGTATGAGTTCAGGGTTGCAAAGAGGCACACTGCACCAGGAGGTGCCTCTGACACAGAGGGATGTGTACCCTCTGCAGTAGGTCTGGAAAGTCCATAATGGTTCTCAGAATGGGTGGGCCAACCCCGGACAATGTCCCTTAGCCAGCAGACCTGCTGTTGAGGACATGGATGAGTATGAGTCTCTGCACCATCTCTGCGTTGCTTACCTAGGTGCCACTCTAAAAACATTTTTTGTGTCCTGGGTAGGTGACAAGGACACTGCCATGAGCTAAAAATGACCACCATTAATAGAAGGGAGGGAAAAAATTTAGACACCTGTGGTCAGCAGTACCCTCCATGTATGTGGTGGTCCTGCCTAGCTCAAGGCAGCTGAGTTAGAAAGCAAAGGTGGCTGATGGCTGCTTCTCATGCCTTGGGAAGAGGAGATAGGATATTGCTGTACTGCAGAGCTGTGTTGCCCTCTCCTCTGAATTGATGAGTTTGAAAAGCATTTTCTCACCATGGATCCTTTATGGAGCAGAAAAGGCCTTTCCTTCACTTAGCAGCAGGATTGGTGGGAGAGGATCCTTCGGCAAGTTGGGTATCCCTGCAGGAGTCAACTCAATGTCTCTAAACCTCAAAGTGAAAGATTCTCTCAGGCTTGTGTTTGGAAAGTTCTTGTCTCTGTCTTGAGGCAGTTTTTGAGAGAGACCCCTGCAACAGAGGTTTTTAGCCACTGATATTTTCATATTGGCCATCAATAACATGTGGGCAGCTTTCAAGCACTATAACCTCAGAGCCAGGCTGAGTCCATGTCTTGCAAGTGAAAGTCTCTATTAATCATAGAACCAGTCAGAAGTGATTAAAATGCAGGCTTTACCTTTCAAAATTGCACATCTCTAAAAGCAGGGAAAATGACAAGACTAAATCATCATCTTTAGCCTCAACACAACATCATCTAAGGATATTTTCTGTTGTGGGAGGTGGTGTCAGAGAGACCATATTCAAAGAGTTCAGCTTGAGCTGAAGTTTTAGAAAGGACCTGCGTGACCTTCACTGTCATGACGAGTTCCATCCCTCTGGTACAGTGAATTGGAACAGAGAAGATGACCAACATGATCTCAAAATTACCGTGACTGCAATGTCATGTGAGATTTAGCTTGCCTTGGGTATTGTTTGAAGAACTGCAGATTGCTATGAAAAAAATCTAATTAATATTTTCCTCCCGCTTGGTAAAGCTTGGAAGTGCTAGTGTGATGAGTAAAGCACAGAGCTCCTCTTGTGTAGCTGCAGTGTGTTTCTGTGTACATATCACACCTTCTAAATTGCAGTAACGCATTGGAAAGTTCAGAGGCAAAGAACCCACTGTGTCTTTCATTAGTAAAAGGAGGCATTAGTAAAAGACAAGACATTAGGTGCATAACTTTCATGGATAGGAACAGGGGCTTATCCTAAATTGTGTGAACCCCTGAGTAGAGGCCTGGTGAATTCTATGATCATCTGGCTCCTCTCTTAAATGGTATTTTCCCCAGTTTTTACCTGTTCTGCTTAAATCCTTGCTGAAGAGATCAGTGCAACAAGACCTTAAGGGAAGAAAAAAAAAAAAAAAAAAAGCCAAATTTCAGCCCATAAAATAAATGTTTGCATTTTTTGAAAAACAAGAAAACTTTGTGGCTTTGGAGAAAGGGCTTCCAGCAGAGACTGTGAAAATGAAATACTGGAAATAGCAGCACACGTAAGCTCAGGATTTTTTGTCCCTGCTGTGAATTATGTATTGAACGCTGATTGCTTTGTCTGGAATTGGACACCTACCTTCTGAAACTCTTGAGTTTTATCCGGAATTTCCAACAGAATGTCTGTTTGGCAAAATAGCATTTTGTGGGAGGTGTACCAAGTAATAAGATGTACCTGGTCTGAAGGTATTTAATATTTTTTTAAAAGCAAATACCGTGTTGCCAATATTTGTGAAGTATTCAAATAGCAAAAAAACTTGCTTCACCGTGCATCATGGTCAAGATGAAATCTATTTGTGCACAGTTCTCAGAGGCAGCTTGATCTGGAGGGAACTAGGCTGGCACTTTGGAGACCTGTTTCATTCCCAGCTTCCACCACTGTGTTCAATTACCTTGAACATAGCATTTCCTCACTGCTTCCTCTCAAAATCTCTTCTGTCTTTGTAGCCTGGGAACCTCTTCAGTGTGATTTTCCTCTTACTACCCGTGTGTATGACACATAGCAGTGTGGAACCGTGGTCTGGGTTGAAGATGATGTGGTTGTACAAATAGTGGAAAAGAAAAAGAAATTATTTTTTTCATCTAACAGTTGGGGAAAACGAAGGCAGAGTTAGGCAAGATATCTGAGGGTTTATGCCTGTGTCCCTGCCTCTGTGTCATTGCCCCTAGTACTAGACATCTGCCGCTATCCAACACTGTCAGCCAAAGTGAGTAATATTTTGAAGGAAAGGCTTATTCTCAATGTGAGCTCCAGAACAATAAAAAAGTAAAGAAAATTAAATTAAAAAGTCAGTGATACATTTTCATTACGTTCCAAACATACTGGGAAATAATGTCTTGTAATGACTGGAGTTTAAAAGGTATTTAAATGTTTGACAGCACTGGTTGTTATTCCATCACTTTTTCTGACAACTAGTTGAGGATAATAAAAGCAGTGAAAAGGCAGTGGATGTATTTTCTTTCAGAATGATGGGACAGGATTGAATAGTATCAGCTGTAGGATGGCAAACCATGGAACAAGGCAAAATGTTGAGTGCTGAAGACTCCTTCATGGGACTCTTCCATGTGAATTTCTCATTTTAGTGCCCCACTTAGAGCTGCAGCAGGAATGCATGGCTAAGAGTTTGGGTGTTTTATCTTTGTTTATGCAGAGCTGTATCTCCAATCATGAATAAAGCCTCCTACTCAGCAAGGAGCAGCACATTCCCCCAGCTTAGAGAAAGATTGTTATGATTGCTCTTGGTTGGGGCTATGAGGCCCTGTGAAAAACAGATTGCTGAATCTGTACTCAAAACAGTCTGTGCAAATTTGCTAGTCCAGGCTCAGAGTCACATTCATTGTTCCTGTTATTTGCCTGAGCTTGGCTGCTTGAGCCGGTATGCACCAAAAGGATTTTGCAAGTGCAGTCCATGGAGTATTTGCTAGCATCCCAGTTGCTGTCAGGAATATTTTTCTTTCTTTTAAAAAAGAAAATTTAGGGGTACAAACAGATTGAGATTGATGTGGTGGGTTCAGAATTAATTCCTCCCTCCTGTAGCACTCATGTGACAGAGAGTTTTATGGTTCCTTAGTTATGGGACTCGGGGGGATATGGCTGTTTCAGATGTTCAGCTTGGGCTGAAGTCAATGGCTTAGCTTCTGCCATCTTCACATATGATATTTCAAGTAAATAAAAGTTCCCTGGCCTTTTTCTGCTGGTCTGAGCATGTCTAATCTGTGGGCACCTGCACATCTTTGCCAAAGAGGCTTCTGTATTCAGCAGCACAGCAGGGTAGCCAGGCAGTGCTTTCTTGGTTGCAACAGGTTTTGTGTATTTGTTCACTTGAGGTCTGTGCATTTTGGGTTTTTTGGGGTTTTTTATCTCTTTGCTTGTAGGACAGAGAGGCTCATTGGGAATAAGCCCATCTGCTGAAACTGAGAAGCATCCCCTGTCCATCCTAAAGGGTTGATGACTTTTTACTAGGACCACCCAGCTATTTTAGAGCTTCTGTGCTACATAGTGCTTTTTCTGAAGGCTGTGAGTGCTGCCATTTTGCCACTGACTTGGGTGGCTCATGTGTACACAATGGGATGACAGTGTCTCACAGAGGTGTGCCCAAGCTTGCCTTGAGCTGGTGAGCTCCAACACTTGTAGCAGCATTAGAGGGCTTGTGCAGGCTCACTGCAGGGCTGATGGCTAGGGTGTTCTCAGTGGGCTGTGACACATTTGTCATGGTCATAGACATCAGGAATTGCATGGGCTGTTTTAAAGATGGGGTCAGCTCTGAGAGCTGCACAACCTGCAGCACGCTGGCTTTGTGCTGTTTGCAAAATCCCTGTGAATTACTTAAAGTAGTAAAAGACATCTGGAGTAATTTCGGTAGATTCCTCCCAGCACTCAAAAAGCAAAGCCTCTGTATCCAGAAACCCTTCCTCCTGTGGTTCCTCTCTCTGAAGGCAGAGTGACATTCCCACCCTGCATGAGTGGTGCTTGAGATGGTCCCAGGGTTGAAGCTTTCTAGGAGCACCCCTGGGGGTGTGCTGGCTGTGAGCAGCGCACGTCTGTCGTGCCATTCCTGGCATGTCTGCAGGTGGGAACACACACAGGACAGGGGTGTTCAGTCACATATGTGTGAGCTGGGGGGCACAGCCAAGAGATGATTTCATGTATGTTTGGATTTGGTCTTTCTCTGTATGAAGGGGAAACCTTCCTGTGCTCATCAGCTCCAGCCAGAGCATGCAGCAAACTGACTCTGCTCTGATTAGCAGATGCTTGAATCTGTTGCATCTGCCGGTATGTATTAAACCTTAATCCTTTTGATAAGAGCATGTCCGTGAAGATTTTTAAAGAAAGTTTTCTGAGATCCCAGATTATCAGCTTGTCACAGATGAACAGGATAAGAGTGACCTTTGCAGGGTATTATTTCTTCTTCTTGTACTATCATCAGAGTGAAAATAAAGCAGCACTACTCCTGCTGTTTCTTTTTTCTGATATATAATCAAGTTCACAGTAATATCAGTAAGGTTTTCTTTTCCTCTTTCCCCTTTCTCTTTTTTTGCATCCATTTGGGTTTCCTGCCTACGTGCTTGGCTACAGCTTTAGATGACAACTAGTGTTGGATATATCGGACTTTAAAATCTGTGCAGGCGTCTCAAATTTGTGTGCGGATAAGGATAAACATTTACTTTGGGAACAGTGATAAAAAGCAAATAGTACCTCATAATTTGATCTTTTTCTCATTCTGCATTTGTGATTGTTTTGCTGTGAGTGGTTGAGAGCAGAGCTGTTATTCTCTAAAGCTGTTCAAGGCCTTCTACCTATTGTTATGTTTTGTTTTGTTCTCTGTCTTTTTCCCTACCACGGGACCAAGGCACTGTATACCATCATCTCAGGAAGCCTGTCATCATTTCCCCATCCTCGCTTTTTGGCACTCGCTGTGGTTTGGCACTCTTCTCAAAGGGACCCGACACACTTCACAAGCTGTCCGTGTGTCCAACCAGCAAAAAGCAGCTGCCTCCGGGGCAGAGACCTGTGTTTTGTTGGGACACAGACTCTGCTTGTGTTCTTTCATGGGTCGATGCATCTGAGTGCTTCAGCGGCGTCAGATTTACCACCATGACAGCAGCCCTGTGAAATAGGGAAGTATGCTGGCTGTCTCCTGGGCAGGAGAGGAACCAAGGCACTGGGAGATCAAGTGACTTGGTTTGTGCCTGGGTCACCAGAGGAGCTGAGGTCACAACCATGGGCACCCTGTCATGGATTTATGCTCCTCTCATAGCACATGTGAATGGATGGGAGAGGTACCTGAGAACCTTCCCTGTCAGAAGGATTTAGAGAGGTCTTGGGTGTGGGGAAATGCATCCATCTCTGCCTTGGAGCAACTGAACCAAGCAGGGGAAATAAAAATCCTTATGTTTCTTCTGTGGGAGGGTGTTGCTTGATACTGAGCTACAGTTTTGTGATTTACAGTCAACAGACTTCTTGATGTGATACCTTGACAGCAAACCCACAAGAATTCAAAGCTTCAGGCCCAGAAAGTTGTGGCATCCTAGACCTGTATCATCACTCTCTGATCTACCCATCACTCTATAAGTGGAAAGTTTTTTCCTCCCAGCTGTGTGTGGCTGGAAGTTGAACTTAGTCCTCTGGCGCAAGGCGGCGATTTCCCCGCGCGTGCGGCAGCCGCTCTCCTGCCCAATGCCTGCCAAGGAAATAGTTGGAGAGTTTTGAACCAAAAGCATAGTTGATTAATTCTTCCTACTCAGCACCCGTCGGTGTCCAGCAGTTGGCTGCTCCCCACATATGGTTTGAATTCTGTGACCACTTTTAAGTGGGTCTAAGAGAGGGGTGTATGTGTGAAGAACTCAGTGCCAGGCAGGAGGGACTCAGATGCGTGTCCTGGGGAGCTGCAGTGAGGGGCAGGAGGGACTCGGATCCGTGTCCTGGGGAGCTGCAGTGAGGGGCAGGAGGGACTCAGATCTGTGTCCTGGGGAGCTGCAGTGAGGTGCTGGCTGTCCTCTCTGTGGCCCATGGGCTGGCCTGTCCGCACACGTGTGCAGTGAGCTCCCAGCCCACTGCTTGTCTTGCAGGCAATCTGAACTTTTGCTCTTCCAGACTGCACTGTAACCAGGATCTCTGACCTGGAACATGGATTGTTTGGCTGACATACACAGACAAATGCCAAGGCTAATACTAGGGGGAGAAGGGAAGCAGGAGGGGCAGTCAGGAGAGGTAACAAATGAGAACAGGAAGGGTCAGAGTCTGCTCAAGACGCAAGACACAAGTCCATAGGAAATCAGGCTTCCTTTGCTCTGCTCTCTATGGTTTTTGTTCCTTTTGTGTTGTGTTTTTCTCTTCTGCACACAGGAGGAACCAGCTGCATTTCCCTCTCTGCTGGGGAAAGGAAATAGTTCAGAGCCAAGGGAACAGCACAGCAACTTATAGAAACACCTGCATGACAATACATCACTTGGGACTTTGCTCCCACTGTGGCCTGTGCTGGACATATTCCCCAGGCCATTTCCACCAAAGTGGGAATGATGACTGTGGTTCATGCATTACACTCACAATAAGGAGGGCATTGTCTTGGTATGCCTTTGAATTGTCTCAAATCTATCCAGAGACCATTGCAGGGCAGGCATAGATCCTGGTGATGGGAGTTACTGTGGGGTTGTGCTTTTTAGCAGAGAAGGGCAGCTACCTTCTGCAGTTGTAGTTTCTAAATACATTTGAAAGGTAGAGGGTCAAGCACACTGGGAAGCCCTGGCATTTAAAGTATGGCCTTCCCACGTTTGTCCTGGTTGTTACTGGTGCCTGTTTGCATGAGCACTTGCAACTTTTCATGCATTGTGCCCTGAGGAGGAAGTTTGATTCTTTTGTTCTGCAAAGGGAGATCTGAGGCACAGAGAGACCATGCTACATTGCTCATTGTAAAACAGGGCCTTGGGCAGACATCAGTGACTTTCTGAGGTAGTGTTGTCATTTGCTGGTGTGTACTGTCTTGCATGGTGTGTTTTTATAAGGGTCTGCCTTACCTCTCTCTAGGCAGGGAGAACCTCTCCCTAGAGCTCTTGATGGCCAGTCCAAAGGCAGGGCAGCTCTGTTCCTGGCCTCTTTTCAGACAGGGCCACCTGTAAGGATCTAGAGCTCTACAGAAATGTAAATAAACACGATACATTTGTAGCCTGAACATATCTCAGGATTGTTCCAAGATGCTCCTAGTTCAAAACCTAATTCATTAAAGTAAGAGACAGAGGCATCTGTGAACGGTTTGAGGGGCTCTGTCTATATTTTCTCTTATTGATTGCCTTTTGCCTTCCTGTCTGGAACCTTTTGAGAGTTGGCTGTGATGCTGAAATGCATTGTCTCTTTCTGTATATTAAAGCTGCCTAGGCTAAAAAAAACCCCAACCCACACCCAGCCTGTATCTGAAAGTCATGAATTGATAGATCCTTGCTATAGCTCTTCAAATAACTGTAAATTACTCCAGGCTGTTACAGTTTCATTGTAAGGAAGTTCCTTCCTTGACGCAGACTTCTTTGCATCACAGTAAAATGCAATTAGGTGACGTACTTATTGTGGCTTGGAAGCACTTGCAATTCTCTCAGCCTTATGTTGTCAACTTTTACTCAATAGCAGGCTTGTGGACTGTGTCACTGTGCCTGTGTTAGCATATATTATCACCATATGGTGTTTCAGTAGTGAATAGGAAACTTCTATGAGTATGTAAAAGAGGAAGAAATGGAAAAAAAATATTACAGCAAGATAAAACTAACGTGCTGCTTCACTGCTGAAAGTGAGCACTCTAACTGCTGTTTCAATGGGAGATCAGTGATGTGTTGGTCCAATGAGTATTACTCTCATTACACAGATTTAAAAACGAAAACTAAACGAAAAAAATGGAACTGGCCATAAAAATGAGATTTTGAAGTAGTTATAAATACTTCTGCCAATGTTTGCAGTCTGAGACTGATTCCTCCCTGCCCAAACAAAATATTTTGAGTCTTACAATGAATTCTTCACTTGGAAGGAAGTAGTTTCATGTGTATAAGTACAGTAAGAACAAGGGCAGGATGTGCAGTTTGCGTGGCATTATGTGTAAATATGGGTAGGTGGGTCGCAATTGTCTCACCTGGTTGTCAGCGTAACCCAGGTCAGAGACTTTGCTGTCCTGCTGTAAGTAGCACTGTTGTTTATCTTTGGGTTGACAAGAGACTGAGTGTGTTACTCACTCTGGAGTGATTTGTAAGATGTCAATGAGAGCCCATTCCTGTCCCAGGAAGCTCAGAGCCATGAAGAATTGCCATATTGTGTGCTAGCAATCACTCAAGTCATCCTGAGGTCTCAGGCAATTTTTGTGCCATCTTCCAAAAGCACTAACTTGTGATCCAAGGAGCATTCAAGAAAGATGGGAGGCACAGCCCTGTTTCCATCCAGCAGAAAGCCCAGATGCACGTGCAGTTTCAAGGTGTGATTATGAAGAGGGGAAGAGAAGGTATTGGCGTTGATTACTGTGCTGGTTTGCAGAAGGATCAGCTATGCATTACAGGGAATATCTGTGCAGTTAAAACCCTTTTGCAGCCTTAAAAACTGATGGATAAACCACTGTTGTTCAGCTGGATTTTTTCAGCGCTGTGTAGTTCAGCGGGGAGATAGTACAAATATTGTTTTAAATTCTAATTAATCTTTTTCTGGAAAGATTTTGACTGGAGTCCTCACCAGCAGCTAAACGTCCAGAGTGCAAGACAGGGGATCAGGCTGTGGAATAGGATGGCCATGAAGGTCATGGTGTTTTATGAGGCCCCAGTGACAGAGAGCTGCTACTGTGCTCAAGACAGCACTCTTTGCTTAAAAAGCTGTGGAGATACCACACAGAGGATGCAATTGTTAAGTGCTTCTTTTGGGTAAATGTAGATCAGATCACTGTTAGGTTTTGGAGGTATCTGGAAGAGCCAGAGCCAGCACCCCAAAGCAGAGCTGTTTAATACTGGAAACCATCAGGCTTTCTGGCAAGACTTTCCTGTGACAAGACTTGGCTTTGACACTGTTGAGTAATGTGGTCATTTCCAACTAATGGCAATAAAACTTTAGAGAACACCTGCTGCTTTGATATTGAACATATGTGTGCGTGCTCATGTAAAATCACAAATGCATGCAGGTCTAGAGAATACAATTTACATTTGGCGTCTTTCCTACAAATTGTATTTCAGAACACCTTAAAGTCTTCCTGTAAATAAAGCACTTCACAATTGAGCTCATTAATGGAGAGAAGAAGATGAGGTAAGGCACAAAGACAAAGGAGGAAAAAGGTGGGGTTTGTTTTGTTTTGTGGGCTTTTTAAAGGCAAAGCATCCATTTGATGAATTTTCAATAATTTGCTGAATGTACTCAGTGATTTCTCAGGAGGACACATGGACAATCTCAGGAGACTGTCTGCATGATAGGGGCTGCATGGAGCCAAAAACAAAATGATGGGCTGATCACTTAAAAAGTATAAATGGAGGGAACATCTGAGGATCTCTGACTCTTTTGCTTATGAGGCAGTGCTGGATTATCCCCCATAATCAGTGCTTTCATCAGCCCAGTTTCAAACAAATTAAATGTAAATATCTCATTGCTTTCCTTGGGTGATTATTCCAGACTGAAATGTATACAGCTGCTAAGAGCTATTTGACTTCAGTATTTCCTCTCTTAATTTGATCTCCTTGTTCCAAGTGACCCTTTGTATGTGTCCATGCGTGTGTGCTCGTAGCATATGGATGCTTACCACATCTATACATACAGACTGCAAGGAGGTTGAAATTCCCCAGTACAGAGCTGTAATAAAAGGACTGACAGACTGGATCTGTAATATGCCTGACCTGACAATTAAGCAAACTTATTACCGTGTCAGCCTGCCAGATGGATCATCTATTCGTGATGTAACGTGTGTTGCTTCTTGAATGTATTGGAGTGCAGTTTCCTATTTTATGTTTGTTGAGCTGAGAAAGGGAGAGGGAAGAGACAGTTTTATTTGAACTAAACCCACTCGTTTCAAGTGTGTTTAATGATAGCAATATGTGATAGATAAAATAAAATCCTAGGCCCTGGTCCATGTTTATTTTAATTTCAAGCCATGGGGAGAGATGGAAGAGATAAAATTATAGGCTAAAAATGTCTCTTGTTGTAAAATAGCAGCTTAAGCCCTGAAGGGACTTTCCTTGCTGCACTCTGCAGAATTCTCAGATATATCTGTCAGAGCCTTGCCAGGTAAGGAATTTGGGGCTTTGGCCCTGAGAAAGGTCAGGTTGGACTGATTGGCATCAGCTTTACAATTGTTTCTTCTTGGCTTACTAAAGATACTAAGGCTACACTGAAAGAGTGGGGAGGAAAGAAATACTCAGTCTGAAGCATCTGTCACTAGCCTGGACTTTCTTTTAACAAAAGAGGTGAGTTCTTCTCAGAACTGTGTTGTAGATGTGTCCCTGAGACTCCCACACCCCTGCTTGCTGTTGTGCAACCTTGACTGAGCCATCTTGTGCCTCTGGGCGCTGCTGTTAAATAGGGGAAAAAAACATTTCCGTGCCTGCCTGCTCAGTGTAGGGTGTTTAGGCGATTGTTCAGTACTTGGTACACTGAGGATGCATAGGTGATGTTGTACTATTCATGACCCTATAGTATTTGCCCTGGACCTCTGGGGCTTTATTCTCTCCATTCATCTGTGATGGTATCGTGGGTGGATTGGGATAAAGTGTCTCTCACCAAGGCTTATGTTGAGCACAGCCTTGTAAGCTTGTGCAGCTAAGCTGGTAGAGCCAACACCAAAGCAGACATCTGTTTGTCTTTGAAATACTTACCAAGGTGCTGTTCTCCATTTTCAAGCTATTCTCTGCTAGAACAGTTTAAGAATTCTCTATACATCCAAACCAGGTCCCTCAATCTGCTAGTACTCACCTCTGAGGAGCTGTAAGCTCACCACTCAAGGAAACATGAAAGTGATCCTCTTGTTCTGCAAAGATGCTTGAACTGGTTTCCCAAGTGGAATGTTGTGCCCAACACCAGTGCAGTGTGGCAAAAGGGAGGCAGTAAAGATTAGTGCTCAGAACTGCCACTGCCCTGGGAGGTGCACTGTCTGGGGATGTACCAGTGCATCCAGCCCTAATTCTGTCACATGCTGTTGACTGGCCCTCTGTTAATTGGACTTCTCACATGGAGAATAGACTGTGGTTTCACTGCTGGAAGACTATCCCTTGGGGAATTTTTAGTATCTTATTTACCTGTCAAGCTTCCTTGAGCATCTCAAATGCTGGCAGTTGTGAAAACTCAGCTTCAGCTCCAGCTTGGCTCATTTGATGAAAGCATTTTGGTATCCTGCTTCCTGGACTCAGGTAAATGCTCTTGTTGTAGGAGTTTGTAGTTTGCAACTGAGCTTGTAAGGAAATCACATCTGGAATGTATTCAGTCAAGGACATTTTGTCACGATTCATATCATTATAGTGTTGGTTGTGTGCTGGGTTTTTGGTAAAGACAGAAGTAGCCCAAGTCTGGTTTCTAGATAAAGAACCTGCCTGCATCAGAAATTGGAATTCAAGCCTTGGATTTTCAGTATCTTTCTGTCTTCTGTCAGGATATATAGGCCTGAAATTAAAAACCTGAACTTGTCCATCGTGTGTCAGATGAATGGTCACTCCAGCTCAGTGTTCTTCTTACTGAAAACCTAAGAAAGAAGACAAGAGTGGTGCAAACTCATAGCAACACTGTCTCAGAATATTTCCCTTTATCTAAGAGTTTGCTGTTAGTACAGACTGGCTTGATAAAAATTATGTCTTCCTTTATATTCAGTCAGGGATTTTTCTTTCATTAGATCACCCAATTGCATTATGAATGCGTGTAAATCTCTGGAATTTAAAGCATCCCATGGCAAAGGAGTCCCATGGAGGTGGGGCAGACTCACCTTATTCTCAGTATTTTCCATTTACCTCCCACTAGGGTGGTTTCCTGTTGCTTTTTTGTCTAGCAATGGTAGAGACAGAACAATCATTACTCCTGTTGGTACCACTCAGAATTTAGCTGTCTCTTTTCAAGGCTCAAGGCTCCTGGGATACTTAGTTATTTCAGAGAATTTGAAATAAACTGTGGATTTTGTTTCTTAGAGGTGAAGCCTGTGATTCAGCTGTGGAACTTTCAGAGCAACTTCCATAGAGCCCTGCTTTTTTCTGGTTTGTTTTGGTGGTTTTTTTTTTTGTTTGGTTTTGTTTTGTTCTCCCCCCCCCGTCATTGCAGGATTAAATGATATGACTGGATTTTGGCCTCTGACAGACTTCTTGTGTGACTTCCAAAGGCAATATCCATGGGCACTTTGATGCTTTCAAATATAAAGTGGTAGGAGAGATACAAGATGACTGATTAGGGAGAGATCTGATGCAGCCACAGTACTTTGGAGTTCTTTTCCCTTTCCTTGCAGATCTCTGACATGACCCTTTATTTTCAGTAAGATTTTTAATTTTTCTAGCATTAAGTTTCCCATCTGTAAAGTAGAGATGGTAGTAGTCACATACCCCACCTGGCTATCTGACCTTAGAAGGGATTTTCAAATCTTCAGCTGAAAATTCTTCTGCAAGCACAAAAATATTACAGTTTTGCCAGCTTATATAAAAAAATCGTTTCTTGCAGTGTAAAATCAGTATGTCAAATACTTTTATTTTCTGTAAGGGAATTCAGCATCAGACTCTTCCAAATGTGTTAGGTAATGTTTTGCATTATAGATTGTGTGCTGTTAATTTAATTTCAAGTTCTGTGCAGAGAAGAAACTGTTGAATGTACTTTAGTGATTTATAATATGGTTTGATCAGTGTGTTAGTAGTCTGGCAGATCTTAACTTTCAGAAACCTCTAAGAGTTCAGTACGTTAGAGATGAATAAGCTATGTACATGAACATGTGTGCTTTTATTGCTAAAGCTAAATTAAAACTTGAGCCCTTTTGGGCTGAATTAGCTAACACTTCTCCAGCTCTTTTTCTATCTTCCAAAACTCCTCTGTGCAACCAGTATGAATCTAATGTGCTCTGCATTACTTTTCTGCTTTAACGTGGAGACCTGGAGAGACAGTGAAAGCTCTGTATAGAAAGTATTGTGAAGTGAGGGAGGGAGCCCAACAAAGCTAATTATACAGACACTCCCACTCTATTACCCTTTAGAGAAATTGAGCCTAACATTCTGCTCTGAAGCTTGTTAAACTATTCTTTTTGGGTGCAAGGAGCTTATTGAGGGAATGAAATAGCTACACTGTGTAATCAGAATGGGAATTGGAGCAGATCATTATATTTACTCATTTGATTAGCCATAAAATAGCTACTGAAGTCCCCATTTTAAATCTGCTTAGCAATTGTGCAGCAGGGCAAACTGGGTCTTTTAATTAGAAAAGAAAAGAGATTGCAGTATTTTTTATAAGTAATAAATATATAAACACACAGACATTGTGATCCTGTTTATGTAAATAACCTCTTCCCTGTGGGTGTTCTTGCCTCCTAATTGTTCAGGGTCTGTCTGCTTCCAGCTGTAAAGAAAAGGGGAATGACACATCTACATTGGAAAGCACAATGTCTGGGACTTAAAATCCAGCCAGAGATTTAGATTAGCCATTAGGGTAAAACTGCCATAGGAGGGATAGGTAACCCCAGAAAAAGACGGCGTGGAGGAATGGGAGGTCCTGGGTCACTGGAGGGGCTTTAGGTCAGGTTGTACAAAGGTCTTTCAGGAGCAGTTTAGGCAGGGTGAGTCCTACCCTAAGGGAGAGGACTGGAGGTCCTGATCTCCTGAGGTCCCTTTAAACCTGTAAGAATTACTTAGTAGAGGTGAGGTCATACTACATCATCAGGGGAATGCCTTTGACCAGCTCCCATTCCCCTAGGGAGGTGGAGCCTGAGGTGGACTCAGGCAGGGGCAGCGGATGATCCCCCCCAGATGTCTGAGACCAAGACCTGAGCTTGCAGTCACTGCCTGCCTTTGTGCACAGTGACAGCCAGGGATGCCCTGCCTTCTCTCCAAGAAAATTCAGTGCCCAGCCACTGATCTGTCCATAAAGTCTTGGAAATGAGCCGTTACTGAAGGTTTTATTTTCTGGCTTCCTTTGCTATCTGAGGGACTTGCAAATCAGAGCAGATGTTCCAAAGGCAGCAAGCTCTGTAGTAGCCACTGCTTCCTCTGTTTAGGAAGGTCACTGTCTTAATGTTGTCTAAGTATAAAATATACCTTTGGGAAGTCAAAAGCTGTGAAAACATTTCAGCTTTTTATTTATTTAATTTGGTTTTAAGACAACCTGAAACAGAGAAATGATCTTGGTTACAGAGAGCACACTTGTTTTTTAAATGCATTAGACTACGTGTGGAGAGCTGACCATTGGTAGGTACATGTTGTGGTGCTCTACTTTTGTGGGTCGCTGAAAAAGTCATGTTATTAATGACAATAACAAAATCATTCTTTTGATGTTGCCTGTGGATGACAAGACCTTTGAGCAGCAGAAAGGGGCATAGTTGTGCTTTACTATTACAGTTGGAAGGGATGAAATAAGTATTTGGCCTCTTGACTCAGGGTTTTTTTTTGTGGACAGATTCTCCACTATTTCCTTTTTGGTGATTGATTTAACTGGTGCCATGGGTTAGAACCCTCTTGCAAATTCCCAGAAATCCTATTGTGTTGAGAACTCATCTCCAGAGAGGTTCAGAGCAATCCCTCCCAGATGTGCTGTGGGGACCTAAAAGGACACACCTCAGCGAAAGAAATGCCAGCACTGGCTGTTCTGTATCTGCTGAGGGACATTGGTGCCTGGGGATTGTTACTCTGGCTTTGTTCCACACCACTAAATTGGATAAGCAGGATGAGGGGGGGAGGGGGAAAGAAAAAAGAAGCGTCATTATTAGGCTCAACATACCATTAGTTATAACTCCAGGGCCAAGAGAACAAGCACCTAAGTATAAAGAAGTTAGAAGTGTACTGTAAATTTTAATGATCACCCAATTCTCTTTTTAATGTGGATGGGATGCCTGCAGTCAGCTGGGGATGAGAACTTCTGCATTGCTGTAAGCACCTCAGTGCCCACCTGGCTGTCAGGAGGAGCAAGGGAAAAGGGGGAAAAGGGAGACTGCATGGTTCAGTTTTCACTCGATTGTGGCAGCAAAGCTATTTAAGGGCTTTCTCTGAAAATCTACACACCTGTAGCTCCCATTGAAATTAATGGAACACTTGACATTGATGCCAGTTCTTCTCCTTTTCTTTCCATCCACCATCCACCAGCCCACCAGCCCATATCCTTTCTGTGCTACAAGGATGGAGAGAGCCCTAGTGTAGCCTCACAAGCACGGTATATGCAGAATAACCGGCCAAGCCATGATCCTGGAGGAACATTTTTAATGTTACATCTCCCTTTTGCTACATGCCTTTCCCAACTGAGCGGCTGCTTCACACCCAGGGAAGCAGGGTTTGTGTTTAGAGCACGTCTGCGAATTGCAATTGTTGACTGGATCAAGCTGTCACTGTGTCACTTAAATGTTACAATCTCTCAAGCTGTCACGATGACTTTTAAATTGAAGCAAAGGTGATGGCTTCCTTCTCACATCAACAGCCGCGCCATTTCCAGAGCTGTGCATTCTGGTGCTCTGCCATCTGCCTTCTGGTTTGAGGATTTCTATCCCCCCAGCCTCTTTCCTGGGGTTATTTGCATCTCACCTGCCTGGCTGCTGTGAGGGCACAGTTAAATCAGGACACACAGCTCTTGTGCTTTCAGTGAGTCAGGTGTTTCCAGCCAAGAATGTAAGTTTTCATAGTAATTTGCTGTCATTTGCATAGGATTCTCTCCCTTCCAGGGAAAAGTGTACTCCTGTAATCTGATCTAAAAGGGGTCCTAAAGGAATTACTTAACTATTTCTCTAGAAGTATGTAATAAATTTCCCAGGAGGACTGGTGCTCTTCTGTGTGGTGGAGGAGTGAGAAAGTATTTAGTGAGATTTCCCAAGAGATGAGCCTGAATGTGTCTTTTCTGTAGACATATCTGCTACTATTGCTCATTGCAGGGACATGCTGCAGTGCACAGAGGCAGCTTTGACTTTGCTGGGGTTCTGCCACTTCAGAAAGAGCTTTCTTTTCTGGAAGAGCTGATCTCACTAATGCTTGTTTTAGGTCCAAACACTTTGGTACTTCTGCTTAATGAAGAAGTGCTGGGGTGGGTTGCTGAGGTTTTCTTACATAGGTGGAGTGAGTTGCCCTCACGCAGTCTCCCCACCAACACACACAGAGCTTTTAATTTGTGAAATGAAGGCAAGGGCACAGCCATTTCTGTTCATGTCCAGTTTTAACTGTTGGGAAGTCTCTTTGTGAGCTGCATTTTGGCATTTACAAAGCAATGTGTGTTCATGTGACGGGCAATGGGGAGTTCATTGCACTTCTTGGGAATCCATCAGAAGTTATTCGTCTCGTGCTAATCCCTTCAGATCCTGCCTGGACTGGAGCAATACATACCAGGAGCCTGATGGACCTGAGGTTACAGTGTGCACTCCCACTCCTGGTCCAGTTGTCGTGTTTGGTGTTTTCAGATGAGTAGTTGATAGGGGAGGAGGCGGTGACTTGGAGTAAGGGCAGGTGAAATGCCTTAGCTGCTGTGGCAGCTGAACACTTAGGTGCTGGTGGTTTTGCTCATAGTTGCTGGGATTTTGGGTAGGAGGAATAGAAAGTCAAATCTTGAATGCTATGGGAAATTTGGTCTTTGGCATCTGAGTAGGAAAATGTATGGCATTCAGCATCCACAGGGAACTTGATGCTCAGTCGGGAAAGAACTAGAGGAACTGAAAGTATGACCTTCTGCCCATTTTAAGGCATGGATGTCACTGCCTTTTAGCTCATTGAGGCTAGCGTTTTCCAAGGGATGTCCTTTCCCAGGCTAAGCTGGGGGGTGAGCAGGCTGCTGATTTTGCGGAGATGGGCTTTGCGGGAAACCCCAAAGCCCGACTTCAGCCATCCCTGCAGAAGAACAGGTCACCTCCACTTCTGGGTTGGCAATGTTGTGGTTGAATTTCTCCTTGGCCTTTGGACTGGCCAGTCTCAGGTCACCTCCAGTTTTGGCAGAGCAGGAGATGGTGTGGAAATGCTCCCCCCTGGCAGGGGTGGGCAGCGAGTAGACTCACCATTGCAGTCAGCTCTTGGTCCAAGCACTCCATGATATAATTAGTGCTGCCTGGGTACGGAGCAACCATTTCTCTGAAGCCCTGTGCAGGATCTTTGGAGTCTGCCTGTACGGTGTTTCTGGCTGTGTGTCCCTCTGCCGTTCAGGGTTGGTGGAAAGACTAAGTAGTGCTGACGACATTCGTTGTTGGCCTGTATTAATTATTTCCGCGGGTTCTATTTACTTGCGTGTTCCCTATGGGAATGCTGTGCGTACAGATCACAGCAGCACTTAATTTTATTGCAGTGAGCGGCTGAGGTTGGGGAAGGGGAGGGGGGAGGGGAGAGAAAGGGTCGTGTATGCGTCAGCCCTGTCAGGCTTTTCCTTCTGTTTCATTTGTGCTGAGGTTTTTATTATCATTAAGCCGATTGTATCTGTGGCACAAAGGGATGAGTTACCTCGGTAACCACACTAGCTGGGATGGTAATCCATTTATAGCATCACTGCTCAGGTCTGATTAAATTAGCATGCTGATGACGTAAATGCTTGGCTGGGTGATGCTGATGAGGCTGCTCCTAATAGGAACTCTCGCCCTTACATTTATTCTCATTTATTTCATGAGACCCCTGCAGGAAATGTACAGAAATAAGGCTACAGATGATTGACTCTTGTTTTCAGAACAACTTGTGCTGCTAGCAACAGACAGCGCTTGATCTGAATGCAGACGGCAGCCTGCACATTTTGCCTTGTTTCCTCCCGCTGCAGAATTCCCCACACAGCCCTGCCGAGGCAGAGCCCCGCTCTCAAGCCCTGCTTGCCATCTGCCACAGCAGCAGTGGGAGCAGCTCCTCTGTCTGATGGGTTATTTCCAGACACCACCACAAAAGAAATAAAAAGGTAATAATAAAAGAAAAGGAACACCCTGGTTCTCTACTCCCTCTTGTGAGATTCCTGCAAACACAGACATCCTTTTACTCACTCGAAACAAGCCAGTTATTTATGTCTGAATTTTCAGCATCGAACAATACCGTTCAGTGCTCACATTTAATACCATGAGGATCAAACGCTTTCAGCATCTTCTGTCCAGCCCCTTGAGGGAAAACACTGACAGCTGCATGATCGCATCGCTGTGCCTGTTGTTTGATGAAGTGGTGAGAACAAGAGGACTGAGAGTTGCTGAAACTCCTGGTTTCCCTTCCCAGCCCTGCCTCTGATTTACTGGATAAGGAGTCTTTGGGGCAAGCGGCTTCCTAGCAGGCCTTCTGGGGCTCCCAGGACTTCAGTTTTTCATCTATGAAAAGAGAATTAAAAAGGATGCTTTTACTTTTTTTTTTTTTCCTTTTTGCAAGAAGCATGGGAGTGATTAAGTGTGTTTAAGTTCCAAAAGTATTTGGAGATCCTCAGGTGGAAACTCTGAGGTTCTGAACAGTTTACCATTTTAACTGTCAGATTTGATTTATCCAGTCAGCATACAAGGATTTAAAAGGAATTTTTGAACAAAAGCAGTTTTGGGATGGAGGACTAAAAATGCAATAAATTTTAAGTAGCAATAAATAGTTTGGCATTTGCCCTGGAGTATGAGCAGATGTGGCTGCACAGAAACCACTGGAGCTACACCTGCCTTGAGTCGAATTTGGACATGGAAGTCTGTTATTTTCAAAATAAAGAGCGTGGTTTTGAGACGTGAGTGCGCATGGGCCAGTGTTCTCATTTTCTGGGCCTGCAAATTGTCGTCTAGAGCTCACAGGGTTTTTCCTTGGGAACACTGGGGTAAAGGGATGGTGTTTGTGTGCATGGGACCCCTCTTCCTATGCCTCTCCCATCTCTAGTTGCTCTCTTTGAGAAGTACCCAGAGCTCAGAGGACCTGGGCCAAAATTTCAAGCCATTGCTCTATAAAAATGAGAGGCACTGAATTTGTCAGCAGCAGCGTTTCACCCGCCTGGCAGCCAGCTGAGCCAGAGCATCCCAACGCTGCTGTTTGCTCAGTACCCTCTGTGCAGTGATAGGGAGCAGCTGAGCTGGGGATGCTCCTGCCCACTCCTTGGTCTGTGTGGGACACACGTGCTCCAGCCATGGCCCTGCCAGCACCACAGTGAGACGCCGGCTCTGCTCCCCAGCCTCCTGCCAGAGCAGGTGCACTTTGTTAATGAAGGTATTTGGACGAGTCTTATTCGACCTCTGGCTTAGTTCAAAGCATCCTGCTGTCAAGAAGTGCCTGGGATGCCTTACCCTGGAGCTTTCCTTTGAATTTAAATTTTAATGGCTAATTCCATTAATTTACTATTTTTGGTATAAAAAATATAAAAGCCATCAGTGTGTTCGGGAGGGGCTGTGGTACCCCTTGGCTGGACTCTGCTTCCTCCAGAAGTGATGGGCATGAGCAGCATTTTGCTGCTTTATTTACTGGGTAACTTTCACCTCCAGGTAGAGTGAGCTGCTCCGAGGGACACAGACTCATGGTGACCCACCCAGCACATGAGGTGATGGAAGCTGTTAGAAGAAATGTCCATCACTCAGCAAGGGGACTCCAGGCTGTACTGGGGCTTGGGAAGTCATCCCTTTCCTCCTCAGGTCCATAGGATCTCTTCTCAATAAGGAAATAATCAGTCCTCTCTTAATTACCAGCCTTTGTTTAATTAACCTGTGTGCTGGGGCTGATGAGCATATGGAGAGGAGAAGGCTCTCTCTGTTCCAGCAGCATTCACAAGCTGACTGGCAATATTTTGTCATCAAGACCATGCCTGTTTGTTTCAGGGGCATCACAAGAGCCTAGCTGAGGTCTGAGCTCCTCTTTTTCAGCTTTTTTCTTTTTTTTTCCCCAAAGATTTATCCAAATTAAGAGTCATATTTTGATATGAAGGGTCTGCCCTGACTTGGTTTGCTGAAGGAGAAGTTACTGTGGCCGTAACGAGCTCGAGTCAGACAAGGACCACAGGGCAAGAGGGGAAGTCCCACTAAAATTCCCCTCCCTTCCCCACGGGTTTCTGCAATTTTTGGCATGAGTGCATTGCCTTAGAGTGCCTGGAAATTTTCATTATAGGTGAGCAAAATTTCAACTCATTTGTCTACCAAATTAGAGCAAGGCAGGAGATGAACAGTAATAAAATTCCTCTTTGTTGCAACAGACCCATTCTTGCTCATTTGGAGAAAAAGCAAAGCCTCTCATGTTTGCATGTGTTTGGATTTTTGATGCTGCTTGAGCCTGGTCCCTCTCTTCTCTGAAGTCCTTGGGATATTTGTATCTTATTTCAGTGGGAGAGGAATCCATTGGCAGAATTTGGTTTAACAAACACCATGGGGATTTTTTTTTTTTTGAGGGGGAAGCTAGAATTGGGGTTTTTAACTATTTTTATTTTTCTGAAGGAAGGTTTGCTGCTTATTATCTCACAAGCTTTTATCTGGTGCTGAGTCATGGAAGTGAGAGAATGTGTAGGCGTCTTAGCATAAGAGAGAGTAATTCTGTCATTTACATTTACAGACAGTTATGCTTTCCAGAAAACTTTTTTTGTGGGTTGCAAAAGTGATTAATCTGCTGTTGAAGCTGTCAAAGGAGGTTTTCTGTTTAAGAATTTTTTGAAAGGGAGAAAAATCTGTTTCTACTTATAGGAAATAATAAGGTAGAAATTGAAATAAAAAAAACCCTGAAAGAACAGACAAGAAAATGTTCTCTTTCCTAATTATATTTTTCCTTTTTCTTTTTATGTATCTATCCATCTGTCTATCAGCCTATATATCTGTTTGCCTGTCTCATGGAAAAGTCATGTGGACTTTGGTACAAAGCTAAATATAGTAGAATTATGGCCAAGTTCAGCATTATCAATTCCAGCTGTTAAAAATATCATGGGATCAGTTCAAAATCATTTATGTTTTCTCTTTAAAGAAAACTTATTTCAATTTCTTCTTAGTTTTCCATCAGGCTTTAGTTTTTGTGTTTTAAGCTTTTTCTGCACTCTTGAAAACTTCTTTTTTTTAAATGGAGTTCAGAGTCCTCAAATAAATATTTCTTTGCAGTAGGAGTAGAATAAACTATTTCTTTTCTTTTCCTTCGTCCCTTTTTCTGGTATTTGTTTCTTTTCCATAATTTTTTTTATTGCTATTAGGTTTTTTATTATTAAAAAAAAAAAAAGGAGTTAATTATAGCTGAGACAAATCCTTTCCTCTTTAGGATATATTCTCAGTGGTTAGAACTGTAGTGCAGTTGGAAGGCTAAAGAGAGTTTACTGGTTTCAACCAAATTTGTAGAGACCATCAATATCCGTGGCATGATTAGCTGTGAATCTTGTTTGTTGTACCCATTCCTAAGGACAAACTGAACCCAAACTATTTAGCCTGGAAATTTAGGAGCTTTTTTCTAACCAACTGGGCAGTGATGTTTTCAATTGATCTTCTGGCAGAGTAGGGGTGGGAGTATACAAACTTGTTCTACCTTCAGCACAGTTTATGCCATTATGAAGAGTATGATATGCCCAGCAAAACTTTTGATGTCCCACTTAGCTGAAGCCCTCAGCCCAACCCCAAATGGACTTCTGATAGGGGCATGTAGGGACAGGGCAAGGGATAATGGCTTTTCACTGAAAGAGGGCAGTTTTAAATTAGATATAACGAAGAAATTCTTCCCTGTGAGGGTGGTTGAGGCACTGGCAGAGGTCACCCAGAGAAAATGTGGCTGTCCCATCCCTGGAGGTGTTCAAGCCCAGGCTGGATGGGGCTTTGAGCAACCTGGTCTAGTGGAAAGTGTCCTGCCCATGGCAGGGGACTTGGCAGGGGACTTGGAACTAGATGAATTTGAAGGTCCTGTCCAATCCAAGCCTGTCTATGATCATATGATAAATGCCACATCTGCTGTTTGCTTTGGTTAGAAGGGTTGTTTTCAGCATCTCCCTTGTCCCTGCTCTGGTTAAAGTGCCTGCTTTCCTCCTCCCCCATTTCTCACAGCTGCCCTTTCTCCCTCCCCAATCACAGTAGCTTCAGCCATGGTCCTTTGACCTTCAGCAAGAAATTATTTGTCCCATGTAAGAGGAATATTGATTTTTACATCACATGGCCCACGAGGCATCAGAAATCACTCTTTTTCCCGTAAGTGTGGCTTATCTCTAGCTTTTAGGAAAAAATGAGCTTTGGGCCCTGTGAGATTTCCTGTTCGGGGTGAATGGGTTCTGCATTTAGATCTTTTCACTGGAAAGCCATGTGCTGCAGCTGGACTTCTAAATTAAAGAGGGGAGGGAATTAACCTGGCTTAACCTAAGTTTTGACAATTCCATTGAGAGGCCAGTGACTCATTTAGAGAATTCATCAAGTCCACAAGGGTTAGAATGATACTTCTGAAAGCTTATAGAATGTCATTGCTTTGTGTTTTAACAATTGGGTCCTGCAGTGAATTTTTGTGGGTTGTTATGGAAAAAAGAATTATTGATGACTTCTGATGCCAGGACGCTTGCTCTGTGCATAATTTTTTTTCTTAAAATACAAATACATCACAAACCACAAAAGAAAAAAAAAAGATGCATTGCAAACTAGAAATGAAATATGATTTAATCCCATGGTAAATTCAGTTCTAGAATGCTCCACACTCTCCTCGAGTTTACGTCTGGCATTTAACTTGACCTGTGACAAACAAGAATGAAAGCCATGAAACTCCATTTTGGATCCAAAATTCCTTGCAGTTTTTGGGCGTCCACTGCTGAGTTTTGGAGAGCATTGATCCCTTGTTAGAACACTGTTGAAGCCAAGTTGCTCAGAAGGACTAAATTAATACTCCCTAGTCCCAAAGTTTTTAGCATTTAGTACTCCTGCCACAGGGCTAGAAAGTCACTGTTTCAAATTCTAAAGTTAAAAATGTCAAAATCAGTTAGACTATAAATTCCAGTAGCCATCAGTATGCATTTATACATCTACCACAAGGAAAGAAGTGAGGAGAGAAGGAGGATATGTCTGTTTGTTTTGAATTAGCACACTTGGTTTTAATTCCTAATGCAGAAGTGCTTGTGGCTGGGTGCACGGGTCAGGGTGCACAGCTGGCCTGGGAGCTGGGCTGGTGCTGCTGCGGCTGTGACGTGCTGAGCTGAGTCCAATGCAGGCTATATTTAACCTTGATTATAAATTTCGTTGCTCAGGTTGCAGCAGTATGAATTGCCAAGATCTCTAGCACGTTGAGTTTTGAACAAAGCTAGGTGATTATTACCTGGAGGAGGTTAAATTTGTAGGATTCATTACTGTTTGCACAGAAACCTCCGCTGTGTTCCCAGTGGGGAGGAAAACCCTCTGAATTCAGAGGCAGTGGTAGGCCAAATCTGGATTTGCAACAGCCAGCATGTTTGGAGTAAATGTGCTGAAGATAATAGGGCTGGCACCAGTGTCACTGAGATCAGAAGCTGGCTTGATAAAAGGCACTTCCAGAAAATGTACTTCAGGCAACAAGGGATATTGGAGAATATTTTAGTTCTCAGCTATGACTGTGATAACCCAATCAGCAAGACATGGAGCAAATGTCTTGGGATGTTATTCTGGTATAAGAGCAGTGTAAGCGAAGAAAATTATAAATCATAACTTAATCGGACTCATTAGGTTGCTGTTGATGAAGTTTAGCATCTTTTTTTTTGTTTTTTTTTTTTTTCTGAAACTTGCGGAGCTGAAAGGAGTGTGGCATAGGAGAAAGCCTGGTATTAAACTAGGATGTAGGACTTAGCTGTATCAAAAAAAGTTTGACATTTTTGGACTAAGTATATAACCTGGTCAGCAATATCAGTCATTGAAAACACAGCTCTTGCATTCTGGATAAGAATGAAGAGAAGAGGTTTTTTTGTTCTTTGATTTTTTGTGGTTTTTTAATGTTAAAGCTTACAATGGCTATTTGTGGTTTTGTTTCCTCAAGGCATATTTAGGAAAACTGGATTAATTTATAATGCCATTTACAACAGAACGAAGCCTGGTGAAGCAATGGATTTGACATTGCTTTACACAGGCTTTTTAGAGTGATACTGTTATGATTCTAAATTTTTATCAATGTTTGTTTTGAGTAAACATTTTACCATACATTTAATGTAATTATATGTTCTCTATGAAAAGAGGAAAATAACACAGAAACAGTGAGTTAATACTTTAAAAATAAGCTATCTTTCTGTATTGTTTTATACTCAAGTATTCTGTGGTACAGATGGCTTTTTTGCTTGTGCTATAAATTAATGCAC
Source organism: Lophotriccus pileatus (assembly GCA_035583135.1). Classification (NCBI taxonomy): domain Eukaryota; kingdom Metazoa; phylum Chordata; class Aves; order Passeriformes; family Tyrannidae; genus Lophotriccus; species Lophotriccus pileatus. The sequence continues at coordinate 10,422,559 of JAWWES010000011.1, forward strand.
TCTCTTTCGCTTTTTCTCACTGGTTGCAGTACTGCCCTGGTGTTTTGACTAGAATTGTTGCAGGGGGTAAATTCTGTGTGTCTTGGTGTTTGTATTTATGTACCTAGAGAATAATTTTAAAAGCTACAGCAGGTGAAAGAAAACCATTTCCAATCAGATTTCTCAACGTCATGCTTGGAGTCTGTGCTGTGGAAAGGCTAAGGTATTTCGGGCAGTGGTGATAACCCAGGCAGACGGATAAATGAGGGAACGTTCCACTCCACTTCCCAGAAGGAAACATCTGGGAAAACAGTTAAATTTGACCTGTTGTTGGAGCTCATCAGCCTTTTGGAAAGGTGTACATTGAACCTAATAGAAAAATCACCTCTCTGTCACATCTGCCTGTCTTTTATGTGAGTTGTTTTTTTTTTTTTTTGGTTAAGCTCTTATTTTTTTGGTGAGGCTGTGTAGTTTCTCTGTGCTGCTAACCACTCAAGTCATTAGCTGGAATCATTTTGTAGCCCGCTAAAAATACTGGCGGATGACAGTGGGTTCTGGACCTCAAGTGAACCATAAGAAAGCAGATGTTGTATGAACACAGAATTGTTCGCTGATGCTTCTGCTCTTGTGTACTGCTATTTGCACAGGCTTTAAAATGTGGGGAAAAGAAGAATAAAAACACATGGTTTTCACAGGAAATAGTGACAATACTAACATTCAAAAATGTTTATGCCCTCTGGTAGGATAATGTTTTAAATCTGGTTTAACAGAGTTTTGAAATTGGAAAAGATAAATAGGTTATAAATGCAAGCAATGCAGCAAATAAACGTAATTGTAAACAAATAACAAGTAACACAAAGTAAACCAAGTAGTGTCTGAGTGCATATGTTTTTTATATTATTTTATGTGTGCATACACACACTCTCTTAGTGTTCTCTAAAATTAATAAAGGAAGAAAGCTTGTATACTCTATAAACACTCTAAAACTCCTTTGAAATTTAGTAGGAAATGAGAAGCTTTTATAGAGGTGTTGGACTGTTGTTTAGATCCATTGTTCCACATACAATAGAAAATGATAACTTTTCCATATAAATGTCTCTGAAAGACTTCATGTACACGTAATTTTGTCACGTCCCTCACAGGTGCAGACCTCTTGCCCTCACTCATGCATCTTCCATTATACCTTTTTAATCCTTTTTTTTATAATCATGATGCACATCCATGGATAGCAGCATAATCTGTATAACCCTCAAACGTGCCCATATTTATCATGCACAGGAACTTCTTTTCCATTACAAATAGCAAGTTATAAAGGGAAAGAAAAAAACGTTTTAAAATCTGTGGATGCTGTAATTCTGATACTTTAGGTTTCACTAGATTAGTAATAGCAAAAGTCATAAAAATGCTTTGCTTACCCAAAGTTCTTATTTATAGGGAGGTGGGGGCTTCCCTGTTATCATGGCACGGCAATATTTTGCCTAAATTAAGCAAGGGAATTTGTTCAGCCCATTAAAAAGGGCCCAGTTTGGTGAATGGCAATGCTTTGGACATTCCTGTATTGCTAAGCCTTAGAGAGGCACTCCTTGAGGAGCTCAGTTTCACTGTTCCATGCACACTGTGACTTGTCTTTACGTGGGACCATACAATTCGTTTTGTGGTCTTCGATTTGGAGATCGTCCTCAGTAGTTCTGTGTTTTGGTCACTCAGTAGTTCTGCTTTTTGGTGTGACCAAAGGGCTGTGGTCCATGTGCCACTGATTAAGTCAGTGCAGGGGGCTGCCATGCCATGTTCCTGAAGTCCAGATGGGTGCAAATTTGTCATTTTAGTGATGAAAATGGGAAATTGCAAAAATACCCCCAGATGAATTCAGAAAATATTTAACTTCTCCTGACTGGCATCTTCTGTAGCTTCTTGACAAAGTTATTTCTCATGCTGATATCTGATGTTCTTGTGCATGAAGTTGCTGTTGCATTTGAAGTGGTCAAGTGGAATTGCTTAAATAGAAGAGTTTTAATCATAACTAGCCTTTTCAATGAATTAAGCTTAAATTATGGCCCTTGACTGTCCACCAGTCCTTGAAAGTATTTAGGTCAATTGTTTGCACATCTTTTAAAACTGGTTTCTCACAGGGTTCTTCTCATAAATACCAGATAATCAGTCATCAGAAAAAGAAAAGCAAATAAAAAGCTCATAGTAGTCATCCTAGCAATAATATTAGGTAAACAAATGAAAAAGTAAATACAAAACTGAGGAGGAAATGATTCCGTGGCATAAAACAGTTCTGTTTTGGAGACCAAAACTTTCAGATGTGTGGAATTAATGGAGTGTTGCAAAGTGGAAACCCAGGATACCTAAAACACTTGACACCCATACTGAAACCAAGGTGTGTGTCTATATGTGCACTCATCAGTTGTGGAAGGCTGTTTTCCATGATAAAATATTGTAAGTCAACTGTTACCACCTTTTCTTTTGTGCACCATCTTCTCCTGTGGTTTCAAGCTGAGCCATGACAGGAAGTACAAAAGAGGTTATGAAGCAGCAACATGAACAACTATGTTGACTCCTTTTCCACCCATGGTAGCAGCTGAAAAACAGATCAAAGCTTAGAAGCAGTTGTGCTCTTGTAACATTTTATGGGACTTGTAAGGTATTCTCTTCATCTGAGAACCAGAGATGAACACTTTATTAGATTTCTCCTCTTCTTTTGGTACAATGCCTAGGAGCAGTCTGTTGGAGTACGTTGATAGCTGCTGGTGATCAAGCCAACAAACCGAATCCCACATCTATGAAGTATGAGTGTGGCTGCTGATACATGCACAGCCCAAATATCCGTGACACTTGCTTGTCAGCTGCAAACTAGAAATGAGAGAATGATGGAACTCTAAAGAAAAACTTCATCTGATTGCAAACATGTTTTGGCTGAGGGGTTTAGGGTTTGGCCCAAACTTCAAAACTTTGGACTGGATTCTAAGGACATTTTGACACTTAAAGAAATCTGTGTTAGCAACTGAGCTGTGTGCATGACATAACAGCAGTGCAGAATTGCAGAGATGTGTCCTCAGTGTGCTTGAACTGTCTGGACGTTATAAAGAAGGCCAGAGAATGCTGTATATTGAAAATGCATCAGGTATGCTAAATGGGAGCAGTACATCTGCCCAGGATCTCTGGACATTAAACAACCCTGCTGGAGCTCTACCAGGACTCCAGGCATATACAAGTCCCAAATGAAAGGCCAGATTTCTCTTTTTCACCCAGATGTTATTTCAGACAGAAAAAGAGGATACGTTCAGGGGAACCTGGCCTTGCATTATCACTAGCAAGGCAGCTTGTTCAAATTCAGAATTTGAAGTCAGCAGGAGTTAGATGTATCTGCACGTCAGGAAACCCCCTAAAATACCAGTTTGCATTTTCAGGTACCTAAAGGCCCAGGTTTCAAAGCAGAGTATTTGATTTTTCTCAAGGGTTATCCTTCCCAAATTTAGGGGGAGGTGAGATTTGCTACCTCAGGCAGGAGGGAGGCTCAGCCCAGCTGCTGCTTCTGGCAAAGCAGCAGCTCCAGTTCTAGTGGGAGGCACTGTTCAGCATGGAGGTTGAAAAGGAGGTGGGAAAGGGCATCCCACTTGTGTCACCCCCCTTTGTACACTAGAAATACACTTGCAGCACAGCCTCTTGGTCATGCATTGGCTCTGTGGCATGGCAGGATCCTTGGCAGATCCTCTGAGCTGCTGGCATTCCCTTAGCTGCTGCACTAGCTGAGCTTGAGTGGCAGTGCACTTAATGCAGGGGAAAGGGATCTGTGCTTCCTACAGTCACATCAAAATTACCTGCTTATTGTGGAATTTGTCTCCACTAACTTGTGCTGTCTAAATATTCAGTGACTTATCTTGCCTGTTTTTATGCCTCTTTTGCAGTCAGTGGAGTGAAGTAGATTCCCCCAGCGGATGATTCATCTCCCCTGTTTTAGGCTTCAGTATTAGAACAGAATAAATGACCCCATGAAGGTACATTTCAGAAAGAGAGAGCTTTAAGCACCTCCAGCTAGCCAAGGTGAATGCCCATCATTGGTGTTAGGAGAAGCCAAGTTAATTTTCCACCCTTCACTGCCTTTCCCGCCCAGGCCTCCAACTGCCACCACCACGGATTGACACTTAAAAGATTTCAGATGGCACATCCTGAGCCCACCCTGTGTTTCAGTCCAGCCTGTGTAGGTGGGCCATGCAACTGAGTTAGGAAGAAAGATGCTGTGCTGGCCCATTGAACTGGCAGCCCCCTGAGAACGCTGCACCCTGGGTTCAGCCCACCGGTAGTTGCCAGGTTTCTGCCTTTCGAGGAAGAAGGGTTGTTTCATTCCTATCCTGGAGTAATTAGTGACTGAAATGCCTGAAAAAGGCAGCCCCAGCTAGAGCCGTGGTTCTCAACCTCTGCTCTGCAAACCCTGGGGGTCCATGGATCACTCCTAAGATAACTAAGAAGAATTCAATGAAAGGTAACTTAAAACCCCATGTTTATTGTCAATAGATTAACTTTCTCCATAAAGGAGCTTGTGTCTTCTGAAAAACGTTTGGGGGCTGCCGAGCATAAAGGTTGAAAACCACTGAGCTAGAGTAATGTATCTTTATATGTGATAATTTGACAGCTAAAGGGCTAAAGCTATTCAACTGTACCTTAATGACAAATGCCTGGAGAATAGAATAGAATGTGATAAACTTTGTGTTGGCATTTTTGATCCAGTCTGTGAAACTTGAGTAACTGAGGGGATTCTATAAAAGTTACTCTACAAATGCACAAAATAAAAGGACGATGAAGTCCTTTTCATAAGGATTCCAGCTGATCATATAGAATCACGCTTCTGCTGTGGAGTGTGGTTATTCTGTATTCTTTTTAAGGCTTAACCCCAACAAATGGTATAGAATTATAGGTTAATTTCTATAGAACAACAGGTTTCATCCCTAGTACCTATGTGATGACTTTTTAGTTGTAGATATACATTGAATTTAAGTTAAGATCTATGTAAATAATTTCTACAGAATGAAGAGTCACTGATACTCAGGATTTCAGGTTTCCCCACCAGGGTAGCTTTGAATCCAGATACCCAGCTTTGACAGTCAGACCCCTTGGACAGCACAGGTTTATCACCATAGATTTCTCCTATGATGGTTGGTACAAGAAACTCCTGCAAATGCTTGTAAACTTTCTCTACATTTAAGAAGACAAGGCAGGAGTTGCCAAGCAAAATTATTCCCCTCATGGTTATGCTTGCTAACTTTTTTCAGGAGAAGTGTTTTGGGGGTTTTTTCCTCCCACATTGATTGAGTTTTACTTGATTTTGTCAGTATTAGTTCACTTTTATTTGAACTGCTGGATAATTCATTTGTAGAAGAGGCAGTACATTTAGGTACTTCCATCTGTGTTTAAACAAGGCTCTTGTGCTTTCCCATTAAAAAAAAAAAAAGATTTTGTATTATAATGCTTGTGGTAGATGAGGTTCTGAATTTAACTCCTTCCTACTCTAGTTTCTCTTAACAACTCTGTGTTATCAACACCTGGGGTTTCTAGTTTACTCTCTTTGCAAATATGAATTTGCAAGAAGGGGTTGATGGTAAGTAGCGTGGCTCTAATTTGCACTTATGAAGTGTGTCAGACAGTTTCATCAGGGCATGGTGAGCAGAGGAAAGCCTGTCTTCCCCTGAAAACAGCCCTTAGAGAATGTCAGAGAGTGTGTTTGGCTGTGATAGTCACATGCAAATGCAGTATGGTTTTGAAATGAGCTGTCCAGGAGCTGCTGGAGAAAGGGATGCCTGTACTCCTGTGAATCCTCTCTTTGCCTTTCTCTGTTGGTTTTTTTGTTGTTGTTATTGTTGGGTTTTTTTGTTGTTGTTGTTTTGTTTTGTTTTCTCTTTCTATTTGTTTCCATGGTTCTGGGCTGTCACTTAAATGTGCTTTTGGATGAGTCTACTTTGTTGTGCTGGTAGAAGTTCTATGGATTCACTTGGATGAAACATTTGTGATAGTCATCTGTTGTGCTAGGACTGTACCCAGTGGTGTAGATAGGCCTTACCAGCTTTCTGTTCTTTACTCCATCTACCTGGAGTCTTTATAGCCTCATCCATCCCTCCTGTCCTCCTAACGCCTTCTAGACATCTGTTGAAATCTCTCTTCTCAGTGGTATCTGCGTACCCTTTTCTCATCCTTCCACACATTCCTGTCCTCAGAGCAGGAATCTTGTCCACAGTTCATGTGCATTTAAAAAGTTTTTTCTTAATCCATTAGTAATCTAGAGGTTTAAGCTTGGGGTGATATTTGAGTACATGGTTGGACTGTGGCCACCCTTCTGTCTCCCAGGCAAAAGGGCAGAGTATTTATGGTGATACTTCACCTGTGCCCTTGCTCAAGAGCTACAGCCAGTTTTGTCCCCCTAAATCATCAGTGCTCCAGTAGTGGTAAACTCCCTCTAACCTGTCCATTTCTCTGCTATACCACATCAGCTAGCATTACACTTCCCCCCTTAAAACCCAGCTTTCATCACACACTTGCCCAGAGCCCTCAGAGGAATTCAGAATGAGTCACACGGGGCGCCTCTGGGGACTCCTACTGATGCAAACTTCCTCCTCCTCAAGGCAGCCTGTGGTTTGATGCCACAGTGCAGCTGGTACTTGTTAGCTCAAGCCCTCAATGTGAAGTTGATGGCAAAGCTTGGCCTCTGGCCCAGGCACCCCCAGCTTGGCACCTTCCTTCACTGGGTTCTGGTGCAGGAGGGGATACTCCCAGCTCATCCTCTTTGTAGTGTGACACACAGGAGCTGCTCAGTGCCAGTCACTAGACCGTGAGGAGGGTTTTTTTGGAGAAGTGGTTTATCATTCATTCTTAGTGTATATTCCAGTCCAGGCAGGACACATTAAGTGAAATGTTATGTGGATGTTTATATGTAAAATTAAAGTCCCCCAGTTCTTGGCATAGGATAGAGCTTTAGTTGAGTTCACCAACTCAATTGCTTCCTGCTTCCAGAGTCTGCATTCAGAAATATATAATGTGATAAATAGGGCTCATTTGTGTTGTTTTGGTTTGGTCTTTCCCTCTCTCGCGAGGCCATTGTCTTTATAACATTATCTACTTTTCTCCCTCTTCACATGGAAAAGAAAAATGCTTTCCTGGTGGTAATTACACAGGGCCTCATTGTAGACCTTTCATCCCATTACAGTAAGTGGACAAGCTACTGTCATTTACAGGAATGAAATAGGTGAGGAAATGGGAAAGTTTCTGACACTCCCAGGCATAAATGCAAACCTGATATGGGAGAACAATTCTGACAGAAAGCAAGTTTTCTTGCTAGCAATGAGTGCTGGTGTAGTTCTGCTCTGATGCAAGGATGGATAAATGCCTGCTTGTCTTCAGGTGTTTCAGGAATAGAAGAATAGAACAGTACTAATGGAGGGCTACAGACCCTTAAGCTGTCTCTGGCCTTGCAGTTCAACTGAGACATGCTTCAGCTCTTCCTTACTCCTCAGTTTCAAAATCTCTTCAGTCTGTCTATGTGCTGCCTTGTCATGCATCTGTTAGCAAGGTCAGGGTGTGAATACATTTAGATGTTCTTCCTCCAGCAGAAGTTTTCTGCCTTATTATTCCCCACCTCTGCATACACACCTTTTACATCTCTCAGAACAGATTGATGCTCTTATTTGCTTGGGTTCTCTTGATGATTTATAGTGTTTCCTTGTGGGAGGTTTGCTGTCATGGGAGGTTTGCCCTGAAGGTGTGAGTGCAGGAATAAGGTCTTTACCAGTGCATCAGCAAAAAAATATTTTCACATCACCAGGGAAGAGCTACCAGTTGGGTGGTAGTTTCCTTATCCCTTTGATAGATTTGCTTGTGGTCTGTGGACTAGAAGTTGAGTGGCTTGCACTTATCTCTCTTTTCTTCGTCTGAGGTGGTTGCCAAATGTTGCGGGGCAGTGTCCTACTTTCTCCCACCTTCTATGGAAGGTGAGTTTGGAACCCTTGGAGGCTCAGGTGGTTGAAGTTCCCAAACCCTGGGTGGTTTGGCAGCAATTGATTGTCGCCACCTGCTGACCAGGCAGAGGACTTTTCTGGGCCGGGTACAGCCCATGTGTAGGGTGTCCAGAAGAGCCTCCACCCTGCTTTCCCTGGCAAGAGGGTGATGGGGCAGTAGGTAGAGGTCAGGGTGCCAGCATAAAGCAGGAACACTGAGGACAAATACAAGATTGCTCACTTAGAGAAAGGTAGGACATGCCTTAGAGTGAACATAACCGTGGGTGAGAGCTGAGCTGGTCTGACTGTGGGCTGCTGTGAAATTGTAGGTTATCAAGCAGATCATGGATGAGATCAAGCCTGGTGCAGGAAGTTTGGATGAGATATAACTTTGTATAACTATAGTGTTAGGTGCAGTCAAACTATGTCTTCACTTTAATCCATTTCTGTATAGGAATGCATAAAATTCAAGTACTCTTTCAGAATAAAGGAAAATTAAGAGACGAAATTTTACCTAATCCTAAAGTCCAGAAGTTCAAGTTTTCTCTTCTTTGATTTAGTGAAAAAACTTAAAGAGTGTTCTTCGGTGTTTTTGAGAAACCGTTTCACATTATTAGTTCTTTAACAAAGATGTCTTTTCACACTGGTGTTTTTGAACATTTAAATGCAAGGTAAGCCAGACAAACAAGTACATTAGACTGAAGGATGCACGAAGGTCTCTTCCAACCCAGTTAATTCTATGATTCTGTGATTCTGTGATGCCTGTTAGGTCGGCGTCACTGCACCAAAGCTTCATTCCATGATGAAATTGAAGGAAACGACAGCATTTGCTGTGATCCTCTTCCCTGGCTGCCCCAGCGCTGGTGTGCCTGGGCACTGGTGCAGGGTTACATGACTGCCCTGGTGGGACCTGACTTCTGAAGCTCTTGGGAATCCTGCCCACCTTTCTGCCCTTTAATGAAACGTGTAACATTTCCCTTCTCTGGGGTGACTCCAGGTTTTCAACCAGCAGATCCAGGGTAGGGATACCTCCACGTTTTGCTTCAATTTAAGTTGATTCTTACAATTTGGGACCCAGTTTTAGGCCATCCCACCCTGCTTCCTTCTGCACAGTTAAAGGTGCTCCTCTATTAAGGCAGAACCCTGCAAGTGCTTTAGGGACCAGAGGGATCTCATGTCTCCAAAGAGACTATAATCTCATTTTCTCTCTTTTTCAAAGCACTTGTATTTTCACAGGAATGCCTGGGGTTTCCCCTAATTATTCTCCAGTGAGTCTCCCTTTTTTTTTTTTTCACATATCATTTTTTTGTTTGTTTGTTTGTTTGTTTGGAGGTGGAGGAGAAAACTCCAAGGAGACATGAAATGCCACGCACAGCAGTTCTGCTTGGCTGCTGTGGTGCTGTCCCTGTTCTGTCAGAGCAGGGGTAGGTTGCTACTACCATTTTATAATGCATGGTCTCAGGTACATTCCTGCTTTCCTAAGCAGTTTGAGTTGCTGCACAGATGTTACTGTAAATCCCTGTTTCTACCTAACCCCTCGCTGCTTGATCCGGCGCCTGAGTAGTCCTTCCTGCTGACTCTGTGTCTCTCCTTCCTTGCTCCCCAGGTCTCTGGGACCTCGAGCAGCTCCGCTGCCACCACCCCATCCGTGTCCACCCCTGTTACTGGCCACAAGCGGATGATCATCCCCAACCAGCCTCCGCTGACCGCCACCAAGAAGTCCACTGCCAAGGGCCCGGGGCAGCCGGCGCCCATCCCGGTCACTCCCGTGGGCACCCTGAAACCGCAGCCGGTGCCAGCCTCCTACGCCACGGCCTCCACTCCCAGCCGCCCGGCCTTCAACGTCCAGGTGAGGACGGCGCAGCCCAGCCCGCACTACCAGCCGCCCGGCCCGCAGCCCGCGCACTACGGCAGCCTTGGGCCGGGCCAACCCTACGCGGCCCCGCCGGCCCGCCAGCCCGCCGCCCCGCAGTACGGAGCGCCACAGCCCCACGGGCCCGACTACGGCTACGCTCCAGCGCCCGCCCGGCCTGCGGAGCCCGCCTATGGATATGCCCCTCCGCAGGGCCGCTACCAGGACCCCTACTACGGGGGGTACGGGGGAAGGAACGGCTCCGAAGCGCCCTACGTGCCACAGAGCTCCTGGAAGGCTGAGCCAGCATATCCTGCTAGTAACGCCATGGGCCAGGCTCCTCCTGGGCTCTACCAGCCGCCAGGCACTAAGAAGACCTATATCACCGACCCGGTGCTGGCCCCGCAGCCGCCCACCCTGCAGCAGAAGGTAGGAGATATGGGTGCTCACCCCCCAGGGGATTGGAGAGGCTGAATGTGGCCTGGGACCCTTCCTGAAAGGTGTTGGGGAAGTGGGGCAGGTCTCCCTCTGTATGGCTTCTTAAAAGCTGGAAATAGGAAAGTCTCATCTGCTTTGAAAAGAGGCTTTATGGGGACCTAGAAAAGCCATCAGCCTCGAAAGGTGAGCCAGTGTCATGTGTGGAGGCGTGGTGTCACCCCACAGGCAGGAGGGAGGCTTTGTCCCTGTGACATGCCATTGCCCAAGGAGCTCCCTGGCCATGCCGCATTGCTGCAATGGGGTCTTCCCTTCTGGGCCCTCCCAAGATGAAGTGAGGGGTTGGGTGAGAGCTTCTGCTCCATGTGCTTGTGGACAACCCTGGTTCAACTTGTAATCCTCCCTCTCCTCAGGCAGATGGGAGGTACACGAGAGGCTGGTTTTGATTGTGGTTCACAGTGATTGTGGACGTTGTCCTCTGGTGTGTCGCTGTTCAAAGATCACTTATCACTGAAACCACATGGAAATGAGTTTCCACAGAGCTTGGCTCTGGTTTTCTTCCCCGGTGATGGTACTCCGGGTGGCCTCCATCCACTTCAACCAATGCCTGGACCTCACAAAGTGAAGTCAAGTTGAAATAGAAAGTTAAACTGGTCTGCCTGGTTTCTCTGCCCAAGCTGACCCTGTCTGGCTTTTGTCACTTCTGCTGGTGGAAGTCTTTAATGTGGCTCTAGGGGCACAGAGGCACTGTAGCTTTGCAGGCCCCTTGTGCATGACAAGCTGAGGCTTCACCAAAGGGTGAGGCAGGGAGACAGTGACACCATCGCTGCCCAGGCCCACCCTGGCATGTCTGAGCACATCCTGCTCTTGGGTTGTGGGTGCTGACAGGGAAAGGGGAAAAAGCTTCTGATCCAGAGCAGAAACCCTGTCCTTTTGTTATTTCCTTCTCTAACAGCACATAGACAGTCTTCCTTGAATTCCAGGTTTCCTGACAGTGGGAACTTTTGAAAGCAAAGATATTCCTCGGGGCAGTTTAGAGAGGGCAAGAAGTTACACAAGTTCTTGAAATATTATCTACTAGCTGCTAAGAAACTGCTTTTTCTCTTTTCTTCCCCTTCCTTACCAAGAAGCTTAGGACTGGGGAGAGAAACAGCAAACTCTCAGCTCTGCAGGTACTTTGTATAGAGCTTAAACTGAAAAGTCACAAAAAGACACAAAATCTGCACATAGCCTTAACTGGTGTAAATTGTTGTGGTTCCAGCGGAGTCACTGAGGAAATGCTGAGGTACAGCAGATCCATATTTAGACTTTTATAGATACAAGTAGGCTTATATATATAAAAAATTTAAAAACTGTAGTTCAGTCAGCATCTCTATGGAAACGCAAATCATCTTGAACCACAAACAGCACAAGCCTGTTAGTCTCATTTGCATTACAAAGCTGGAGGGACAGTTTAATTTAGCTCAAGTTTGGGGTTTCATGTCTGCATATATATATTTTTATATATATGTTTGTGTGTGTGCACGTGGCATTTGCAAATACACATGCAGAAATACTTCATAAATATCTCTATAAAAGATAATTTCAGTTCTTCTGCAGAACAGACTAGTATTTCTTGGTGATAAATCCCTCCAGAAACTTTCTTTCTCATCCAACCTGCTAAATAACTGTGTTATTACCTATTTCACTTTTTAGCTTACAAGTCTTCCGTAACATATTGCTGGCAGGCTCTGCTCAATCATTGCTTTGTAACATATATAGTTTAATTGGTGAAGAATTCAAGGTGATCTAAAAGTCTTAACAGGAACTACTCAGTAATAAAACACTGTATGCTTTGCCATTGAAGCAGTGTTGTCCAGTCTTACTGCGTGCTGTTCTCTTCCTCTGCAGACTAACTAATTCATAAAATCAACTTCTGGAATTATTTTATTTAAAAGGAAAAAAAAAAAGAAAGGCTGTATTACAGCCAGATATGTGATAGGGAGAACTGTCACT
>JAWWES010000011.1:10434904-10475663 GCA_035583135.1 Lophotriccus pileatus
ACTTGGCTACTACATGAATGTTAACTTATTTTCCTGAACACAACTGGCTTCTGCTTTTTGTTGTGTTTTGCCTTTTCAAGGTTGTTTTGAGGCCTTTCAGTTAAGGAAATAGATTTGGGAATCCAGGGTAAGAAGCAGGCATATCACATAAAATGCAAGATGACCTTTAGGAATTTAATTTCTTGCAAGGGAATGATTTTAAAATATAAACCAATTTCTAAATGTATTCAAAACAGTGCATTCTCAATCTTGAATGCACTTTGTGTGCAACATATTAAGGATATTGTAGCAAATCCATCTCAGATTAAATGTTCATAGTTCTTAATTCTAATATGCTCCATCACTTTGAGAGGTAAATTTTTCATTTAATTTTTTAAGGGTTTTCAAAGGATCAAAAAAAAAAAAGTATATATTTGGTATTCTGGCTAGGAAGAGGTTCATGGCACTGTGGCTCAGTGTGTTTTGCTGTGTACTAATCATGTTGAAGTCACTGCTGATCCAAAATAAATCTGGATTGGTATGGGAACAGCAAATAATCTGTACTGGTTCTTAAAGCCTGCTGAGAACAATGAGTTCTACTCACTCAGAACTCTGCATTGCATTCTGTCCTTGGGCCAGTTATGGAGTGAAAATCATGCATGTGAAACCTTTGGGCACTTTAGTGTTTCCCAGCACCCCTCTAGCATTAGTGCCCAAGTCCTAGTTAGGAAATGATCTGGTGCAGTGCATGTCCTCATTTAAACCTCCATGTGCTTCAAGGGCTGAAAAACCTCAGGAGCTTTCTCCTCTGGATGGTCGGTGGTGGGGATTTCTGTAGAAGCAGCAGCAGAGCTCTCATGAGACCATCGCAGAAACATGTGACACGATCAGCTACTCCTGTGCTTTTTGCCAGCAGTGCTGTGCCTGCTCAGACCAGGTCAAAATCTGTAGGCTCTTTTTTAACTTCTGCTCTCCCAAAGGCCAGAGTGCACAAGATCAGGGTGGCTCATTAGGTACGCTGATTTCTGGCAGCAGGATGTCCACAGTGGACAAATGACAAAGCATGTTTCTGTCATGGAGAATTACTGAAACTTTGCCCTGTGGCCAAAGCAGGGTTGATAAAATTCCTACCACTTACCAGCTTAGCTGTCAAATGTTTCTGTGCTGGACTGGTTAAGACACCAAATACCTTTGTTGAGCTCTCATATCTCAAAATAAGTCTAGGACGTTTTACTGGGTTTGGTCATGTTTGAGAGTTTTTGAGGCACTATTACATGTCTCCCAGGTGGATTTGTGAACCTTTCAGGAATCTCATGTATCTCCTGGTGTATTTGAGGAGTGGCCACTGGGAGGTCTGTTCTTCCTAGACCTCAGGTCCCAGCTATTCTCCTTCTTCCGCTCATAGGCTTGGGGAACCACATTCCTTCCTAAAGGAACCTGCACTGTAGCTCTGATTTAGTACAGCATCCAAATCCATGCTCCCTTGCTGCAGATTTTCTAGAAGGAGAAAGGGAGCAGTGTCCCTGCAGTAACTGTGTCTGTTCTCCCTGGCATGGCACAAGGTTCCTAATCTGGTCATCCCACCGCAGCCACAGGTCCCACTGTCCCCATTCACACATAAAGAGTCATCAGTGCATATGATGCATGACTCCCTCTTCAGATGGCCCTTCAGTGTTGTGCACCTTTCGAGGTGAGCACCATGAAAAGTGGAGAGACAGCTGGAAATCAGGAGGTAAAATTAATGAGGCAGCTTATGCTTTTGGCATGGTTTAGGTGGTGGTGACCACTTGTGATTAACAGACCTCAGCCACCACATCGTTTCCGCACTGCTGGAGGCGGTTTCTTTGCTGCCTGCTGCACCCAGCACCTACACAGTCTCAGGAAGCTTTCAGTGCCCAAAAAGGACTATTACGGCTTGCTGTTTTCTCATTTTACACAGCTTTTGTCAGTTTTTCCACTGATTTAATACCTGTGATAGAGACCTTCACTTGGAAGTTTCATCTTTGCCTCAGAAACATATGCTTGCTGGTGTCCTTTGCTATGACTGATATACTTCTCCTGTACTGGTTTAATAATTTTTACATTCTGCCATCACTCACATGAAATGGATACCTCCAGCACCTGTTTTTGAACTGAGACTAATTCACTTGCTGTTTGCTGTTAATGTAGCAACTAGAAATTTTTTGTTCTCTGCAGATGAATAAATGCAGTCTGCCAGATTCCCTCCTACTGTCACAGGGATATATTCTTTCTTAGTGTTGCTTTTGACTTGGTGGAGAAAGGTAGGCAGTTTGTATACTGCTTCTCACCCAAAATTTTGTGTCTCCATGCAAGTGTCTTCTTCACAAAAGTCAAGTGTCAAAAATTTCCATTGGATGGGATTTAGAGACAGAGTAAAATGATGATTGAAGTTGGTTTTCTGTCAGTGTGGGACAGTGGCTTCCCATAGTTTTAATATGCTAAATTAAAGCAAAACAAAGTAGAATTAAAAAGACTTATTTAAAATACTCTACTTTGGCATTTAATGAATTAAAAAAGACTGAAAGCTAATGTAAATTGAAATAGAAGGTGAAATTCTGAAATTCAGAGTTAAATTTGCAAGTTCAGTGTGACATTTCAAAATTTCCAGATGAATATGTAGTTCCTTTCTACCCTGAGAATAGCAACAAATGTCAAAATGTTGACATTCTTCATAAAACAGTAATTCAGAGTTCTAACCAGCACTAGCTGTATATCAGCTGCTGACTCTGTCATTGCTTCTGGGTGGATTAAATTAAATGCTATTGCTTCTGTTAAAATGAGGAGGAGGGGAAGAAGGCAGTCGTGTTTAACAATGAGAAACTCAGAGTTAGGACTTGATAGTACTCTGTGGCATTGAGAATGATGCTTTCCTCTTCAAGGTATTATAAATCTCTGCATCAAAATCTTTGTGGGTTTTTTCAGGTGATGAGGTGCTGGCAAGAGGTACAAAGAGTGTTTCTCAGAACAGTGTGCTTATCCTGACTGCAGGAACCCACCACAGTCTGGTTTACACCCTAAACTTTTGAAAGAGCCCAATTCCTGGCATGAAATGTGTTTAACATTTTCATTTGCGAACTTTACTCTTTGTGCTTTGTGTTATATTTTTATTATTTAAGCACTCTGTATACTAGCAGGAACCAGCTGATGACAGAGCAATTAATCAGATTTTTCTCTTAGGAATCATATATTTTCTGTAAATAATGAAACAAAGAGTTGCCAAACAATTACCTTGAAGTTAAAGGTAAGAGGGAGGCTGCAGCTACAAGAATAAGTCAGTTCAGTATATACTGAGAAACTAGCTTAAATTTACAGCTTCAGGATGCAGCTTTTGCAGCTTTAGACTTTATTCAGCCACAATGGGTTAGTAATATAAGAGGAATAATTGAGAAAGAGGCTTTTGGCATAATACCTGGATGTTCTTTCTTGCTCCTTCTTAAAATAAGCTGAGGACAATGCCTCCACACATGATAAGGCATGGGGCAACCTTGGAGTTAATCAAGAGTTCTGTTTCTATGCTGGTTAACTCTTGATAACCAAGTGTCTACCTTGAGAGGTACTTCCACACCATGTTACAGTCTAACAGATGAGAATTTTGGATCTGAGGTCATTTTTATGCAGTGACTGTATACTTACAGAACATCGGATGGGGAGGTTCTCTGGTTTTCAAGCAGTGGTGCTCGCCTGAACCCTGGGGCCGGCGGAGCTCAGATCTCTGAGGGACGGCCTGGTCTGTAGCGTGATGAGGATGGTTGGCTTTGCTGCTGGTTTACAGCTTTCAGTACAGAAAACAGCACCTATAAAACTGAGTGCCACTTAATTAATTCTCAGGCATACTCTGCCTGCTACATGTCGTTGTGATGGTGCCACTGATTACTGGAGGAGCTGTTTCCTTCCGTTTTTCAAACACATTCAAGTCCAACTATGCTGTGATTCTGTCAAAGCCAAGGCACCAGAGCATGTGGGGAAGCTGTTCTTCTGTCAGATAAGCTCTGTGTCATTGTCAAGTTTATTGCAATGAAGCTAGGACATGAATGGGTTGGGAAACTTGCCCAAGCTTACGCACCAATTGATTAAGAGAGCTGGGGAGAACAAGGAGACATGGAGCATCTTGGTGTCATTATGTGGCTCTTCTGTTAGAGATGAGAAGATCTCTCTCTTCACACCTTGTTGGTGTGAAACTCTTTAGGCTTATGACTGGTAATACCAATGTTAAGAGAAGTCACTGTGCTCACAACGTAGTGATGCTTTGGGTGATGTGATATTTTGTCCATGTCATTTTGAATGGGACATCCTACATTTGGGTAGTTTTCCCACTGAGCTCTGTGAAGCATATTTGTGGTCTTAATCCAGTCCTTAATGGCACATGTGCATGTATAATAGTAATGGTTCATTACTGAAGGATCACTTTGTGTAGGGAGCTGTATGCAGTTCAAAAGCTGGCTCATTTCTCTGTGGATAGGCCTGGTTGTGCACAGCTAGACTCTTGAGCCTAGCACTTATCTGAGCAGGCAAGTTAGAAAATGATCATGGTGCATAGTGAGCAGTGCCAGCCGTGTAGGATCCCACCTAAAATAGATATTCAGTTATAAAGAGTAGAAAGTAGTCTGTAATGACTGCTGATGTAATATTTGTTTATCCAAGGGTAATAGTATGAAACAGTTGCTAATATATGGTTACATTTACTGATCATGAATGATCTGGTACTAAACTAACTTAGGTGTCCGCGTAATGGGCTTCCTGTTAGGATTTACCTCTGAATAACTATAAAGAAACACAATATAGTAAATTCAATAGCAGCCTTTGGGGAAAAAAAGAAGTTAAAAAAAAAAGAGGCTTCCTATCACAGGCTGAAAGAACTCCTGCAAGGCAAACAGAATCTGCAATTACACTGACAGTTTTGTTCTTAAATGAAAATAATAGTGAATTATAAAGCTGTAAAATTGTTTTCACGACAATATTTTGTTTTTATAACTCATACTATTTCACTTAGTAGCTGCCTGGCTCCAGAGCAAGTTACATAACATGATATTATGAATATGATGCCTCAACTTTTTGTCTAGGGAATTAATTTAAGGGCTCTAAACTTTCCAGTCACATTTTCTTCTTTGTTCCAGACGCAGTGTATTCTCTCTGCTGGAAAAAATATCAGATGAACTATGTCTTGCTTGTAGCAGAGTAATATTCATATGCCTTTTTATCCACACTAATAGGGCAGTGACTTATTTTCACATGGGTCCTCAAAATAGTCCAGATTGAAATGGGCCGTCTGAAGTCAGCTACACAAAACAAATTAGGAGAGCGGAGCTGCTGTGTGTTAGCTGATCAATCTGGCATTACCAAGGATTTTCCACGGTGTGGTTTAGCACCAGTACAGACAGATGAATTAGTATTACTGTCAGTATCACTCATTCTCCCAATTAAATCTTTTTCTAAACAAACAAACAAAATTTCCTTTAATGAATCGGCAGTAACTTAACCTGACATATTAGGATTACTTTAGTCATCAGTAAAATGGAACCACACCTGAGCTATGATACAGCAGATTAGCTGCCATAATTTTCATCCCGTTATTGCCTAGTTAGAGTCTATTTTGCCAGCACCTGAAGGATATTTTTTTCAGGGGTTTCCTCCAGCTTTTTGAGAGCTGGTTGCTCGTTAAATGAATCATGTTCTGTTCTGTTGTTACTGTGAAGGAGCTTAAAGAGAAAACTCATGCCTTTTTCAGGGAGAAAAATTACCTAAGTGGACAAGGAAGCTCTTGCTGTGTATACGCCACTGATGTATTCCTTTTAGGCTGTCACCAGGAAGCGTGGTGGGTTTTATTTTGCAATCCAAGTTGGCCAAGAGAAGAAATCTCCTTGAGGAAGTGCCCTGCAGCATTTGTCTATTGTAAACCTCCATTTCAGGAGTGTCTTGCAGACTTAAGAGTCCCAGATGACAATTGTGTTTCCCTGATCTGATGATCAGCATCAGAAAGGTGCCCTGCATCTCCTTCTCCAGCTTGTGTTAGAAGGCCGCTTTTCTGTTCCTTTTGCTGCATCCTTGCTCCCTCCTATTAAGTAACACTTACTTGTGACCTCTCTTCCCTGAGTCTGCATCCCAAAACATGCATCAATTCTTGCATGACCTCATTTGAATACTTCCGTTAAAACATTCTTCTGAACCCCTTTCCTTAACTGTGTTTCCCATAGTCTAGATTTTTCATGACTTCTACGTGTTTCCACATCACTTTCCCTGAGGGTTCTTGTCCTCCAAGGCTTAAGCTTAAAATTGGGCCTTTTGCTGCTGTAGAATTTCCAGATCACTGAGCAAGTGATGGATGAGTCTTTCTAGTAGATTTTTCAGTACAGAGAAACAGTGCAGTTGTATTGCAGGCAGACATGGCCCTGTAGGTAACAGAGGGTGTTGGGACTGCATGAGCTTGTGTTTGTTTCTTTGTGAGGTTGCTCTCCAATAAATATGTCCAAATACAGTTTTCACATCTGAATTTAGCTTCCTACCCACCTTTCTCTACCACTTCACCATCAGGTCACCTTCTGCTGAATAAATACAGTACAGCAATTAAAACCTTATTTTAATTAAAAGAAATTCAGCATAAATTTAAACAGCATGAAGATAAGAAAGGTAAAAGGATAAAGACAACTGGAAGCTCAGTTCTGTGTGACCTGCTTTTGAATAAACAACATTATATTCCACAGTCAATTATCCAAAAAGTACAATGTGTTCTGTTGCCAAAAAAAGGTTGTCAGATAGAAGTGGTTAGTCAAAAGGACACATGCACTGGAGTGAACATTAGTCTATTGTACTCAGTATAATATTATACAAACAGAGCTGGTTTGTTACTGGCTTCTTTCTTTCTTTCATTCTTTCTTTCTTTCTTTCTTTCTTTATTTTTAATTTTTGACCACAGATGAGATTATGCAGCTTTTTAATATTATTTCATGAACATCTAATTGCAGACTGCAGCAAGAGGTGCAGATATTGCTAGGGAAATCAAATAAGGTATGCTCTGTGCAGCCCAATAATAAGGCTTCCAATACAAAAGTGGAAAAACAAGTCATTAGTTACAACCATCGAACGGAAGAGGTCTAATGGGAGCCACAGGATAAACATTCCATTTTATTATGTCTTCGTTATATGTTTTGCAAGAATTCGTGGTTATAAATTAAAATTGCTTTTTGCAGCAGTGGCTGTAAAAAGTTCAAAATCTGTGAATGTACCTATTATTTTTATTTATATCACAGCAGGCTGCTAGAAAAATTAACTTATTTCCCCTCCTGTTTGTTAGTTAAAAGATGGAAAATGCATACAAATGCATATCTGCTCAAAAATGCTCCCCTTTAAAAAAAAAAAAAAATCAAGATGGCATCAATTTAAAGTGGGAGAATAAAGAGGGAGGAAACCCAGACATCTCAGATAAAATTAACTTCTTCAGCATTACAGAAGTTGGTAGGTCTGGTGTTTGTTTAGAAATTTAAATTAATGCTAGTGAAAGCATTCAGGCTGTACTTTGACAGATGAGACGGGGTTTTACTTGAGACCATGTCGCTGACAAAGCAGAAGACTTTCCAGGGCTCTTCTCCAGTTGAACTGGCAGTCTTGGAGACCCTGACTACCAGAAAAAAAAAAGCTGGGTTAGAACAGGATCTTCCCATGCTGTCTCCTGCCTTCTGAGGAGGCAGGAGACGTGCTGCCATGTGAGGGAATGCGTTCAACCTCTGACTCTGCCCCAGACTCTTTTCTGAACTTTCCAGCAAAACAATTAGTTTGTGTTTTAATTCAGCTTTTGGAAGTCACTGCCCCAAGGTAATAGCCAGAGGAAGGGATTTGTGGAATGGAGGTTTGTGGTGGTTGCAAACATCTGTTTCTTCTTTCAAAAAGGATACAAAGACATGCAGTCTTAAACCAACATCACCCTCATCAGCCCTTCTGCTTCCATTTAGGAGTTAATCATTAACTGTGAGACCATAGACAGCTTTCTCCTGTGGAGGACAGGCTATCCCAGGCTGGAGATCAGTGGCTTTCACCTTGCAAATCCCAAGTGTCAGCCAGCAAATTAATTCTGAGCTGTACTTCCCCTGATCTATGAAAGCCTGTTGTCAGAAGCTTAAATTCATTATGTGGGGGCCTGCATGTCCAAGGGAGAAAATAAAAATGTATGCAAATTAAAAAAACAAAGAACACTGCCCTAGGGACTTCTTTACTCTTTCACATTAGCATTCCCCATGGGACATTGAGGAAGCAAGTCACGGTGGTCTCTCTTGGGCAGGGTTGAGGTTCATAAACATCATTCTCCAGGGACTAGTCAGAAAGAGCCTTCAGGCAGGGACCATGGCACATCTCTAGGACGGATCAGATTAAAAAATGATACATGTTTGGGAGTCTCCACGGTGCTGCTGTTGCTGCTCCCTGGTTATCACCATTATAATTCTGCTACTGTTGCTTAATAATTGTTCTAAATACTAGATAATGCCAAGAAATCAATACCATGGGACCTAATTGCTTTTCTATCATTGGGAAATTTAAAACAAACCAGACATGTTTAGTGATGAGGAACCTGTTCTAAAGTAGAGACCTGAATTTTTCTATACAAGCTGAGTTCCTGCAAACTTTGCCTCCCACTGTGCAGCCAGTTGCTGAGAAATTATTTTATTTCCCAATTTAGATGTTGGACAGTGACTCAATATGCCCTGGAAATACTATCATTCTAGCAATTTTCTCATGTGGTAGCTCAGTTTAATGTTGGAGAAATGGGTAGTTATGAGTCCAGACACTGTAAGGTTGGACTTGGGTTCTAAAAATAAATGTTTGGTTAACTTTTAGTCGTCAAGAATTTTCTAGTGCCACACATGTTAGAAAATGGAATAAGTGCCCTCATGCAATTCCAGGATCCCTCTGTGGTCAACAGAACTATCTACAGAAGATTAAATATGATGGTAATACAGATAAATACTGTGGCCACTCTCACCGTATAGTTTGTACACTCTGCTGTATAGATCTTTAGGATCAGAAAAGTTAACTGTTTAATAAGGAGAACAAGTGATTAAGTGTCTAAGATAGACCTTACTAGCATGCCTGATTTCTCTGATGTCTCCTTTCTGGCTCTAGACTTTGTAGTTTAACCTTTTTTCTTCTTAGCTTTCTCTGTAAAACAGGTATAATGTTTGCTTCCTGTATCACAGAGGGGGTTTTGAGACTTGATTGTCTGCAAATTAGTTTTAAAATCTATAAATGCAAAGTAGTATTCCTATTTTCTGTGTGAAAGGCAATGGAAATCATGTGCAGAGCCTCTCACAGCAGGCACAGTGGTTATTTGAAATGAAGGATATTTCTGCAGCTTTGTATGGAAATGAGGAAAAGACCTCTCTTAAATTTGTGGCTATTAAAACCAGTTAACTTTTAACATCTATGTAGTGTTTTATATTATCAGAGCTCTCCTATGAATCTCAACTAAATTCTTCACAAAGCCTCTGAAATGTGTATGGCAATATCAGGCTTTTACAATCATTTCCTTGTACTCACAGAGGGAGAAAGTAACCCAGCCAGGCTCACATGGGTAACAGCCCCATGGCCTTCTCCTCCATTAGTGACAGACAGATAGCAAAGACCCGTGCCAGGCAGATAAAGAGGCTGTCTCAGAGGTGGAGAATGATCTAATTAATCAAGTCATATGGTTTTATGAATGAGTTAGCTTTAGAACAGTGAGGTATATACATGCTAGCCTTGAGGATCAATGCAGAGTTCTGACCTTGTCTGGATCAAGGGCTTTGGTAGGATTTAGGGTGAATGTGACCCTCTCTCTCATCTGCTGTGCGTGCACTTAGAGCAAGAATACACAGTGCCTCACCATGGCATATGTCCCTGTTTTATTTTGTTGCCAGCCTTGGGGAAAGGCCAGTGAGATCAGGCATGACTACAAGCTTCTTGGGCTTTTGTGTTACTGAAGCATCTATATGTTTTATGGGGAACCAGATGCAAAGAATGTGGGAGATAAATGTTGTTGCCCAGTGTTCAGGATTGTTCAACCAGTTTCCTTTGGTGTTCAGTCTGGGATGGTTCATTAGACATTTGGTGGCCACGTTATGCCCCATTTGGTTTTAGAAGGCTGTAAAACAAACTCTTTTATGAAAGGAACTGTTTTGCAGCTGGAGTCAGGCTACCTCTGTACAGTAATTCCAGCTGTTGCTGGAATGAGACGAGAAACCAGGAACGGAAACAAGCAAACATCCAAAAAAGCTGCAGCAGATACGACATCACATATATGAAGCTCAGATACATAATCCATATAGGATAATATTTGAGCAATGAGTTTAATCTATCCTATGAAGACACTTGAGCTGTAATGTACAGGTTACCATTTTGTGGTATGTATATTGGACCAGAGTGATGTCAGTATAGCTGTATGGGCTTTGCAGCAACTCTGTTGATTTAGTAACAGGTAGGAATATAGATCAGAGGCTAACATAGTATTTGTCATCCAGGGTTCTCAAGAAACAACTGGGAGACTGAATAAATCATAGAATAGCCTCTTCTATTCTCTATTCTATTCCTATCTTCTCCTATTCTATTACTTCCTGCCTGCCTAAAACCACTACACATTGAACCTATTTCTGATGCTACGGTGACTTTGTGGTTAGCTCTGGGGGAATCGACACCTTATACCTGCTGATATGGAGGAGAGCTTAGTCTGCTGTTTACTAGCCTTAACATTTTTTGGTACTTTCTTTCATGAGACATTGCTTCTGGGGATACAGAGATTTTATTCCCATGTTAAAAGATGTCCATGTGTGAGTTCTTGTAAATAAGAAGGAAGAGGAATGCTGTAACAGAATGGCTCAAGTAAATGACACCCTGCAGTGGATACACATCCATTTTGGGGCGGGGGGTGGTTGCTATGGCTTTCAGAGTGGTCTGTGACTGATTGGGGTTCTTTCTGAACAGACACCACCAGTGATGTAAGACTCGTCAGAAAGGACTGTTGACAGTATAGGTAGAGAGCAGAGGTAGTTATCAGAATGGGTTTGTTGCAAACATGCATCCTCACAAATATGAAGCAGAAAAAATGTTGAAAACTTGGGCCATTTTTACAGATAATGTGTTTCCTTGTAGGCTTTCTTTCCAAACCCCCTACTCCTAATTTTTCCCATAAGGATTTCTCTGAATCCCACGTCCTATTTTTCTTGGAGAGATATTTTTTCCTGCTTCTCTTACGCTCTGCACAAGTGGCAGCCGTTCACTCCTCCTCAGTGATGAATATATACAAGGTTCAGTATACAGTGTCGAGAGCATTGTGATGACAGTGAGCAAGGCAGCTACACTGAGCTTTTGCTGATGAGAGTTTATTGCTCGTGGCTTCATATCAGCTCATATCTGCCTCAGCTGTTCTGCAGATGCCTTTCTTCCCCAACTCTGATTTTGCACTTGAATTGCAGGACACTGCAATTCCTCGGCAAAGGTGTGTAGCTTTCCTTACACTTGTGTGATTGCCACTTGCTAGATTTAGATTGGCAGGAGCCCAAGAGACTTGAGTGCTGGGAGAACCATGTGGGCTCATAAATCATGGGACTACAAGAATGATTATAAAAACCTAACTGAGAAAAAGAAGCAACTTGGCAATTGCTGGTGTACGTTTAGTCTGAGGTTTGCAGTGGGGTATTAACACTCCGATGCATGCACATGTTTGTAGGCAAATATCAGCTGGCTAATAGCACTTCTAGAGCTCTACCCATGTTCTTAGTGTTGGCTGATCATCCATGATCTCTGTTCTTTTTGTACCTTCTATCTATGACATTTGAAATGCTAAGGCTGAGGACTGCAACTTATGGCCTTCAGCCGAACATGTGCAATGAGTTGTTTTCAACCAAAACATGATGATTTAAGTGAACTAATTTCAGCCTTTATCACACCCTGCTCAAAGAATTTGCCAGCTTGGTTTGACAGCTTGGTCCCTGTATTACCTTCCTTTCCCCTGGGGGTTACTGTGGATGACCTTTTCCATGCCGATTTCCTCCATCAACCTGCCTGTCCAGGCATGTGTGATTCAGGTGGCTCAGTCTCCTTCCATAGGAAATCTAGTGGGATCACTAAATCTGCCCCAAGGGAAGAAGTCTGGAAACTACTGTGTGCAAGCATTGAAACCATAAGAATGCCTCTAAACAGGCAGCACTCATCATACAGATGTGAAAACCAAACTTTGTTTGGGTTAATTAACATGCCCAAGTCCAAAGTGAAAGTGGTGTTGAAGAGGGGAAGTGAACCCAGAAGTTTTGGCATGCAGTGGTCTGTGCTTCCCCTGAAAAGGGGAAGTTGTAGTGGCACCTGTAAGGTCTGAGGGGTTTGTGTGAGGCCATCCAAACCGCCAAATCCAAGTTTCAATGAGTTTCTCAGTTTTCCTTTCCTTTGTTCCTACTTTTCTGGATTGTCAGAGAAGCTGTGAGGGAAAGGGCCATGTCTGGGTGTCCTCCTGGGAGCTGCTGAGCACCACTGCTAAGCCTAGACCAGGAGCTGAAGTCAGAATGTCTTTCAAGTGATGCTGCAGAATGACACTGTCTCCCTGGCTGGGATGCACAGGCACGGGGCAGTGAGCAGAGCTAACACGGGTGGGTTTGAGTGTGTTTGCACATCAGCCCACAGCTGCCTTGTCTTCTCATTTCAGAGCGCAAGGGAAAGGGAACAGCCAGTGGTCACAGCTGCCTTTACTAAAATGCTATCTCAGTTAATCCTTTGGTTGTCTTGTTTATTAAGAGATGGCACTGTCCACACAGCATGTAAGTTTATCCCCTACCTTATCTTAGTCCAAAGGATGAGACAGCCTGACAACACAGCAAGCCCACAATTCCTCCTGTGGATGACACTGACAGAGCAAACCTCAAGAAAAGCTTTCAGTGTAGCTGAAGGCATAGTTAGTCCTACTTGTTTGATCTCTCTCTGCTTTCACTGTCTTGCCACCACAACACATTAATACTTGCTGATTCACGAATGCACCCTCTCATTCTATGTCTCTCTTGTATCTAACAAACAGGAAGGAATTTGTACGTTGGAAGCACTGAGCACCTTGCAGGGACATTTCCTTCTCTCATTATTCTTAACATGAACAGGTTTTAACCTAAAGGTGATGGGTCAAGACGAGGGCCAAGCTTCCATCGTATTTGATGCTCTGTTGATCCAGCAGTATTTATCTTGGTTATTTTTTTGTAGCAGTGAGTTACAGAAGTTCACTGATGTTTCTTTTCATGTGTCCTCAGCACCCTGATCAGTAGCACCTGTAGTCCTTTTTTGTTTTTGTTTTTGTTTTTGTTTTTTTTTCTCCAAGCCAAGATGTTAGACTCACCAGTTTCTGCAATCTTGTCTCATGGAAGGCCATTGCATGTATCCATTTCTCTCCTTACCGGTGTCATTTGCAAATCTGCTGGTGTCATGTATACAGATCACCCTCTTGAGAGACCTGCTGTTGTCATTCATTGTCTGGGGAGCTGCTGGCTTACTTGAGCACCTTTGTTCACTTGTGGTGGGACACTGGCACCTGTTGAGCTGGGGCCATTGATCTGTGTGTATTTGACATATCGTTTGCTTTTGTCACACCGTATGTCTTCTAATTACACTGTCCTGGATGGATGCCAGCAGGAAAAGGAGAAGACATACAGCACAATATGCAATGGCATGAAGAGGTTTTACTGGTATGTGAGGAAAGATTTTATCCTGCCCCTTTAGTAAATGTTTTCATATTCACAGGAAAGTGAATATCGAAGTGCTCTCCTTGTTCTCAGCGAGCTGTGGCCCAGCTCCAAGCAGCTTGGAATAGCCCTCTCAGCCTTGCACATTAAACTCTGCATGTTGTGAACACGTGAGTGTTTTCACATAGGTTCTCCCTCCATAGGAGTGGTATCCTTGATGCCAAATCACCTTTGAGCCACAAAGCACTTTCTGATCCCCCAAAAAGCTCTCTGACCGACTGAGACAAATTCACCTTTGAATATGCAAGTAGTGCAATGTGATGACTCAGAAACATCAAGAGATTTTTTTTATTTGTTTGTTTTGAACCACAAATGGTTCTGTTTGAGGTTTACCTAGGGTCAAGCTGCAAACTATACAGCCAAATTTTGACTGTGCTGATATTTGAAGCTTAGCTCGTTATAGGAAAGCCAGTTCTTAACTGGGATACATAATCAGATTTGAATTTCACCTCAGAGCCAAGAACTGATCTGTAACTTCTACAGTTCTGCATTTTCTGTAAAGTATGTCTTTATAGCCAGTGAAACACTGCCACATGACTGGTAAACAGGCAAGTCCCAAAAGTAAACACAGTAAAATAGGAAAGCTATGGACAGGATTTACGTCATCAAAGTTTCCTTAAATATTTTAAATGATTATCGTTTGTCTTAACGTTGTCATCATCTTTTTTGTTTGCTTTTTGTTTTTCTTAATTGACTTTGTACAGATTTCTTTTAGTGTGAACTACACACCGTGTTTTATTGCTATTGTATGTCAGGCAAAAATGTGCATCTGATTTGGAGGGAAGTTCTGTACAGGCTTGAAGATAAAGCAAGATTTGTGTAGTAGGTGAAAATCAGGTTTGTTTTCATCCTTTTTTTTAATATGATTATAGTATTTGTGTGGGGAGACTTGATGCTCATTTCTAGTGCAAAACAAGTTGTTGATCCACCTAAACTGAGTGAAAGTAGCTGACAATTCCAGAGAGAAGTAAAGAAGGAATTTTTGGGGGCATGTCCCATTTTAGGCTGGGGAATGTAACTTTTGCTTTTTGTATTTTCACACGTGATGTTGCCAAAATTTCTAGCATGCACACAGTGCTCTGTCTTCATTGCTACTTTGCTTTTTTTGACTTGTGATCATCTCAGCTTCATTAATAACAACTAATGCCTTTCATCACTCTCTCTCTCTGTTTATTTAGAGATTGACCTTTTGAGTGTTCGCACTAACAGTTTCTCTTTGTGAATTGTTCAGCCTCAGAAAATAAGTTCCAAGAAAGGGAATGTTATTTTTCTCTTGCATACTTGCAGCATTCAGAAGACGTGCCTGTGCACCTGCTTTTCAAAAGAAGCACACCCAGCTGCTCTTGCCTGTTTTGGGATGCCCAGAGCTGAGGAGATGATGCCCTATAATGAAAGTTGCCCTCTGAACCACTGATAAAATTTCCTGTATGAAGAAGAGAAGGCAGAAAGTTTCAGCAGGAAAAAGCAGTGACTGACCAAAGCAGAGGAGCAAGCACTGAAAAAGCACGGAAGCCCTGTTTGCTCCAGAGCAAATTGAAGCTGAATGGAAGACCTAGAGAAAGCAGGACACTAAGGATTGATGTCTACCACAAACAAAAGCAGCTTTGGGATGGTTATGGACTTGACCATCTGGCAGATCTTTGCCAACCTGGTTGATTCCATGATTCTCTGATTGCATAGGACAGTGCTTAGGAATCCCAATGCTCGAAATTTAGGCTGGAGTGACTCTGAAGGCTTTTGACAGAGCTCTAGCATGCATCTCTTCTGCTAAGTGTGAGAGAAACAAGAAACCACAGGGAAGGGACTGCAAGCCTTGTCAAAAGCTTTGAGAAATCTTCCTGACTTTTACTTTTCCATACTTGACATTGTTATTCCTAAATCTGTTACCCTACAAAACACAGCACATGTGCAAGCTGCTGAGTTGCTGTGTAATGAAGCGTAGTTTCCTATTGCCTGCGAGACAGTTTTTACAGACATGAGGTTTGCACTCCAGTTTGGCTACTAGAGCCGAGCCCTGAGCTCCAGAGACTGCAGCAGTCTCAAGCGAGGGACAATCCTTCTGTTATTTCTGCACCTCATTTAACAACCCTGTTGAATTATCTAAGACTAACGAGATGAAAAGCATGGTCAGATTTCACCTCTTCAGCCCAAAGAAGAGCTATGAGAAGTTAGTCTTTGTGGTATGTGGTGTCACCATTCAGCTGCACTGTCACCTGCACTGTTGTAACCACACAGTGCAGGAAAAAGCAATGCATTAAAATGACAAAATATGCCACTCCTGTCCCAGTCATTTCAGGCCCAAAGCCTTGTCTGGCCATGTCCTCTGGTGCATAACAACTTTCACTGGCTGTGGGCTCTGGCATCTGCCTCACAATCAGGTTTCTCAACACTGTTGATTAAGAACCATGTTTTATTTAAATCCTATGGGATTTGTAACTGGCCAGGTTGCTCATGCTGAAATATTTGAGTGCTCTGCGTTGCAGGGCCCTGTGGTCCATCTGCAAGAGTCAGTAACCTCCTGGGTGTCACTTGCCCAATCCTTGACATGTCCAGGCTATTCTTCAGCCAGTACCTCATGCTGGTGCCTATTTCCCAGTATCTCTGGGTTACCCTGTAAGGTTGTTGTTCATTTTATTCCTTCCCCTTAATTCATTAACTCTGAGACTGTCCAAATGTCACTGTTTAAGCCAGAACCAGCACAGCAAAGGATACTGTCTTTGGTCTTGATTACAGTAGTTTTGGCTTTGCTCTCTGCATTTATACAGACTTTTCCTTCCTGGTTATCTGGCTGTAGCTTGCACACCCAGGACCCATTATTTATTCACTTGTCTGCAGCTTCATTTGCTTCTTTGCTGTGATCCTCACACTTTTCCATTTTATCACCACCTCTGTTCAGATGTCTGGGTGGACTGTCATAACTGGGACTAGGATTACCACTGGTTGGCCCTAGGTATTTATCTTCAGGCTCATACATTCACCACCTGCTTTTGTCCATAGTGAGAACCCATCACTCCCTCCATGTTGCTGCTGTTCTGCACTGACAGCCATGCTTATAGAGGTTGGTGCAAACCTGAGCAAATTAAGCACAAAGATTCACACCCAGTGGATTTCTTTGGGTGTCAGGTCATGAAACAGGGACAGACTGAAGCATTTAGCACCCAATATGCCACTGGTGTTCTGAAAGCAAAATTTTCACAGTGTGGACACCACCCTAACTCTTCTGCATCACAGGACAACAACTCTATAATGGAGCATCCAAGCTGGGCAACCTCTGTCCTCCTTGCTTTTTCGTGGCATTACAGAAAGAATGCCTTGGTGGTGGCAGTTCTGGTAGACCAGCTCTGTGGATCTGTGACCTTTGTTAGAGACAGGGCATCGTTTCCTACTTGTGTTTTGCAGCAATGGGGAGCATGTAACAAATGGGGTGATGCTGATGAACAGTTTTAGGGAACATAGTGGGAACTCAGTGACTGTGTGGAAAGAAGCATGGAGAGGAATAAGGAAAATCCCTACTGAGAGCGGAATCTAACTGATAGGTCCCTGCAGCTGTCTCCCCTTTCTGGCTACACTTTCCCTCTTTATTTCCAGCATGTAGAGTAACAGGGAATGCTAGAAGTCTTTCCTGCTGGCAGAGAGGAGCAGTTTGGATGTCTCTCTGCCAAAAATATACAAGCCACATGCCTTGGTGTCACCCAAGATGCCTCAGTTCATTGAATCTTAGAAATGTAAAGGCTGGGAGGGATGGAGACTATCTCATCCCATTCCCATCACCAAAGCAGGATCGAGTACATCTCTGAGATGTACTCCCAGACACTTCTCCTGGCAAAGGCCATTTCTGGTTGGGAGTCCTGCTGTTGCTGCCAAATACCTGCTGGCTCCTGACCTGAATTCCTGCTGGTGTGGTGCCGTGAGGGTGCCCAGCCTTAGCCAGGCCTGACAAGATATTTCCTCCATGCCAAGTTTGGTGTTAACAGAGATGCAGGCCTGGCTTGGGGGTGGTGAGCAGACAGGCTTTTAGTAGACTTGGTTGGGTTTGAAACCTGAGATGCCTTGTCTTCTTTGTTCCCCAAAAGAGCGAAATCTTCAGTTGTGTTGCCAAATCATGATTTTGGTTTTTTCTATAATATAAAATGAAGGCCTCAAACCCCAGTTTTGCAAACACAAGTTAGCAGCTGATCTTTCTCATTATAAATAACTGTGCAGTGAGAGTGTGATACTGCAGCTGTAACACATCGATCACTCTTCTTTTTCTTTCCTGTGAGGACAGTTTTTTCTTTCAGGCACCCAGAATTAGATTTGTACATCTCTATTTGGCTACTAAAGAAGCAGCCCAAGGTATGATTTTCCATAGCACAATGTATTTGACTTCAGTAGGGGCTAAAGGGGCAGCAGTTCAAAAAAGGTAACCTATCATTTAGTGTTTACAGATGTATTTTAAAACTTGACTTCAGGCATGTGAATTTGAAAATGTTTGACCTGAAGTCCTTTTCCCCTTTTGGTTTACTGCCAGCTCTTATCTGGTTGTTACTGTAGCAGGTCACCACATTATCCCTTAGCAGCAGCTATCAGTAAGTGTCAATTCCCAGCAAATGAATTCAGCAACTTGACGATATTTTTTTTTATGATGGCTATTTAAAAGATGACAAAAATCATAAATCTTCCAGGCTTGTCATTGAGAGTTTTTATTGAGTTTGTTGATGAAACAACTTCACAGCTCAGCTGAAGAGGAACTGTAGGGTTTGAAGAAGCAAAAGGCTTTTGATAGTGTGCAGTAGTCCAAGAAATTGAAGATAAAAACTAACTTGCTGGTATTTTTTCTGTATTCCTTCTTCCTAGTCAGAGCATGAGCTTCTCTTCACAACCCTGGGAGGGTCTGAGCATTTTCCAGTCCCTGTGGAAAATCTCTCTACATGGCCAACCACCATGTAGAGCAACGGGATGTTTTTAACTCTGTGTGTTAGAGAAGGGCAATTAAGACCTGGAGGGCAGCAGTCGAGGCGAGCGTGACCTCCCTGAGTGCAGCAGCATTTCCTTCTCTCCTTCACATCTTGCAGTGGAAAGTTCCACTGCAATATTGTTGTTGTACAGTTAAAAATTTTATTTGCTGAGGAAAGTTTGAATCTTGTGGACATTTTGATAACAGCCAATAAACCCTTCTCTATAAATCTGTTTGGTGAATTCCCTGGTTGCCATTTGCATTTTCATCCTCTCTGCAGGCCAGTGGCTCTCATTGACACTTTATTTTGCAATCAGTGAACTGACTGGCAGAGTTTATGGAGTAATTGCAGCATTATGCAACAAGTGGGAAGGTTTACGGCTTTGTGTAGAAGGAAGAGGTAATTGTAGCAACTAATATAACTGCTTTAGCAACCACTCTGACACCAGGTTGGTCCATAAAATTCCCAATTGGATTGAATAGTATCTAAAACATGTGTCTCTGTTTAACAGAGAGGAATGGTTTTTTAGTTGTTGAAATTATTTTAGGTATCATTTTCTATTTCTTAAGAAGCAAGGATTTGCTTATCCTCCAAGCTTCAGCAGACTACTGTTTCTGAAAAGTGTGGCACAGTGGTTCTGTGATTGTATATTTATCAAAGTTAAGTTAAAAGTAATATTAATAGCTTTTGTTATAACAATAGTTATCTGGTGTATCTTGTTCCACTGTTCATTCAGTGGAACAGTCACTCTTGCATTACCCCTCAAAAAACCCCATTCTCCAGAGATAAAATCAGACTGTGAGGTAAATCTGATACTAGGTTGAGAAATTATGGTTTGAAAACCTGGCCTTGGCTAAACTCCCACTGACTCTGGCTGAGCCAGAATTTCACCTATGATATAGTAAGCATCAATTTTTTTCCTTATGTGAAATTGAGTCACATCAAAGGTCCTTTAACTGTCCTTGTATTTTTCAATCTCCCTGCAAATTACGTTCTCATACTCGACCAGAGCTCCCATAAAACATGCATGCACTTAGTCAAAAAATTAGCAGCACCAAACTGTGTTATGTCTTAGTACAGAGTGCACAGCTATCCTTTCTCCCATGCTATTTCAGAGGATCACAGCTCCAGTGGCTGAAAGCTCTTGTCCTCTGAGATGAGTTTAGGAATGCAGGCCCAAGATGGAATTTCCTGCATTAGGCACTAAGTGACTCCATCTTCTAAATGCTGTTGTTGTAGCACTTTTTAGTTTGCTTCATTGAGCTTCCCAGATTCATGACCTAGATGCTTTATAGGTGGCTGTGTGTTTGTATAGCTAGGCTATCTGTGTGTATACTGTATGTATTATATGTATGTATACTAAAGACCTGAGGTTATATTTTTGGAAAAGTCTTGGTTTTGTTCTCTTGGTTACTTCTTTCTGCTGGTACCCAAAGCAGAGCATGGAGAGGATATGTTAAAAAGACTGAGACTGCAGGAGTGGAAATGGGATGTTGCAAGCATGCCCAAGGGAACGAAGTAACAGTAATATAAGTTTAGTGCAAAGAATTTGGAAACATTGACCTCTGGTGCATCAGGCCTAAAGTCCTTACTACATTTGAAAGTGGTTTTGGTTTTGCCAGTTCTTCCGTTGGATTTATTTTAAACTACCAAGCAAAACTATAAAGCCTTTTCTGTGTAATTGCCAGAGGGTCTCTGAAAATTAATTTCCACAGCAGAGTGCAGTGAATTATGACACTTATCCTGAGAGCTGCAGTAGGTTGCTGTCCTGTGTGTGGAACTGCACAGAGCAGCACAGCACAGACTGCTCGCCTGTGCTGGCTATCAGCCACGATAACAACAATGTGTTCTGCAAATATCTCTCTAGTCATGCATATTTTAAAATGCCATTTAAATAACTGAGGGCTTAATTCTAAACTTCCAAACTTTTAATGTTGTTTATACAACATACAAATCAGACCTATTTTGACAAGCCCAGAACCTTTGTCAGGTGCAGTTACAAGCTTGTTCTGTAACAGCACTGGACTTTCAGGAATTCATGAAATTAAAGACCCTGTGGTGAACTTCAAGCAGGGCAGTGGATCCACTGGAGGCTGTCTGCCTGCTGCAGAACACCACTCCATCTTCTCTGATGAATCACCAAGTTGCGTGTGGTATTAATAAACATGAGCCAGAGAGCAAAAAGGGTGTTATCTAGATGTAATGAACTCCTGAACTGACTGGAGAACGTGACATTCTGACTAGGTGTCATCGACTACAAAGCAAGACAGGCCCCCTCACCTCTGAAGCCCAGTGATAGGTATCACAAAGCCACTGTTATCTGAACTATTATCTGTGGAGCCAACTGTGTGTGGTTGCCCCATTAACATTTCATGTGCAAAGAGATGAAGCTGCGAATGCTTAGAAGTCTCCCAGTGGCTAAACTGCAAAGCTTTTATATTTTCTTTAATTGAAGACTTAGCACACAGGCATTTGTGCACACATAATCTGCAGCCTGGAGATTTCAAGCTGTTAGGTAAATGAAATATATCAATGACAACTTTTTGGGTTTTGTCACTGAATACTGTTAGCCCTTAGTAAATTAGGAATAAATACTTGCAAAGAGAGTTTCATTTTTCTTTAGCACTATATTCTGGTGGCAGCTGGACAGATAATGCAGCCACTAAGTGGAACTTCTTTATAAAGAAGTGCAAGTACAAGCTCTTCTGAGGCTTGCAGGCAAACCCCTACAGCTTCATAGCAGTAGTCAGCAGTATTTCAAGCAGTGAGAAGATAATGGTCACTCTGAAATGTAAGAAATAGGTTTGGATGGTGAATTTCAAAACCAAGTACTGTTCTAACAATTGTGACCATCTGATTGCAGCAATCATGCTGAAGGGAGACCTGAGTCATAGTCACACCTGAAGCCTTTGTACATCACTCTGGTTGTGAAAAAATGGTTTTAAAGCGGGAGTTAACTAATCTGCACCTGCCTGCTGCAGGAATTGCTAAAAACAGTGTAGGGTGGATATAAACCAGGCATTTTGTGGACAGGAGACTGATTCTGTCACTTTATGGGCACTTACAGACCTTTCCCCTCTTGCAGTTCAGTGAATGTGGTTGTTTTTAATAGTCTTCTGCCTACCTTGAAAACAGTGGGCTGCTGAGATTGTCACAGGGTGTTCAGTAATTTTTCTAAAGCCTAATTCCTCAATTCGTTATGTCAGGCAGCAAGATGTGTCAGTGTCTTCAGCAAATATTGGTTTAGGTTTCTGATGTGATTTAAGGTACTGTGAACTGCTAATTAACTTATTTTTTTAGTCTGTCCTCCCCTTTTGTGAGCCGAGATGTTCTGCTTAAGCCCAAAGAAGGGGAAAGTGAACCTGACCAGTGTGTCTGTAGGTGAAAAAGTAGTGCCAACTGCAAAAATGGGGAGAAGTCTGAGAAGTCAGCTATGTCTTTGATCTTTCTCATGCATCCCTTCAACATGGGCAAGTCTTTAAATGCATGTCTTTTCTAAAATACCCCGTTTCCCTTTCCCCCTCTGTAATGGCACTTGCCATTCCATCCACTCTGTTCACTTGCCACTTCTGTCCCCTCAGCATGAGTTGAGCTGCAGCTGTGGAGCTCAACTGGTTTGTGAATTAATAACAGGAACAAAACCTGATAAAGGAAGAGAGATGAAAGATTGCAGCCAGAGGAGCCCTGTGGTTCACATTCCGCTGCTGCTGCTGCCGCAGCTCTTTCAGCATTGGACAGAGCTCTGCGGGGCTTCCAGAGGTGTGCAGTCTTGGGCCGTCCTTCCTGAACTCCGAAGGTTTTGCCACATTAGCGATGTCAGCAAAAGGCCATAAGAAGCTCAGTACCTTCCCTGGGCAGAAGCTTTCATGGAACTTGGTTTTGGCTAGATGGGGATTGCATGTGCTTCTTTGATGGTATTTCACATAACCTAGTGGAAACTTAAATATTCACTTATAAACCAGTATAAAAGTAATACTGCCCATTTGTTTAACTAGTCTTGGTCTGTCTTGTAACAGTTCACTAACCATCTGTTACTGCTGATGTAGAGATAGACATTGTGAGTCCACTTGACTGTGTGGATTTCAGACTTCGGTTTATTTTTGGTTGCTGGTACATATGGACCATGTTCTGTTTCTCCCCATGTGTTTGTTCACAAGGACTTCTCAGCACAAGTTTCCCTGGGAGGGGTGTTTCAGAATGGGGGAAGAAGGGCAGAAAAAGCAATTAATTTTCTATTTCAACAATCATAAATAGTTTCTAATTTGGATCCCATCTCATTCTCTTTTCCCCCAGCAAGTTGTGTGGATGGCTGAAGCAGCCAGGGGAGAGTAGCTACCCAGATGTGAGCTTTCTGATTAATGAAGTCACTGTCAGGCATGCATAGTAAAACTCAGACATAATGAATCATTTCAGAGTTCTCTTACCAGTGTTTCTCCTCTCTCACCTTTCTTGCATGGTTAAAGGTCGGGAAGGGTGTCCAGGCACACCCCCCTCCTCAGTGCTCCTTAGTCTGCATATCCGACAGGTACTGTAAGTTAGGACTGCACTCAGCTGACTGGATACATTTGCAGGACCTGCTTGTGAGACATACTCTTGTTTTTATCAGTGATGTTGTTAGTTTCATTTGTGATGCTTTTAGTAGCCCAGGTCAGAGTAGTCTCTGCACCAGGCAAAGATTAGGGAAAAGTGTCTTCTTTCCAGGAGCAAGCAATGTTATGAAAGGGAGTTGGTGTTTTGTTGGGCTTCTTCGTGGTGCAGATAACCATTTGTTGCCACATCTGTGGTATGCGGCTGTTTTATTGACCCTTATTGAGTTCAGTCTTGGTGAAATGCATTGAAAGAAAGTTTTTCTTAAGATCATAATGTTGCTCCTTGTGGACAGCTTCCCAGCAGGGGCTTCATGGTTCAACAGAGCTGGAAAGGTTCTGTATGCCAGAACTGGCTTTTCTTCATACTTCTATTTTACAACAAAGTAAAAATTCATGTCTGTAGTACTCCTGCCTTTGGGTGGCATGAGGTGGAAGTGAAACTTCACTGCCTAACCAGGTATGAGCCAGGCAGCTGCTACACAATTAAGTTATATGTTGACACAGTCTCCATTCCTTTGATGGAAGAGCTTTAGAATGACTGTGAAGTTGACGCAGGAACATTCCAGGCATTGGTCTGTACTTGTTCCTATAGCTCATGAAATGCTTTCTAAGTTAGCCTACTTAGACAAACAGCAGCATTCATTCAGGCATCACCTAGCACTCCAAAGGAATCAAGTTCAGCTCTAGATCAGTTATAAGCCATCACAACTCCTCTTGTCAGGAAATCCTTCTAGCACACACAAATGCTATGGGGAAAAATACAGCCACGGTAAACATTGCACTGGGTGGTGCAACATGAATATGTAGATGGAGCAGTGTCTCAGCAGAAGGTAGTTTCCAGACTAGGGAAGCATTTCAGGATCCCACCAGCACCCACGCTATTACTGGTTGGTGAGCAAATGGAGTGGGCTCCTATGCAACATGGAGAAGCAATGAACTCTCTCATCAGGAACCAGTAGCACAGCATTATGGTTCTGCATTAGTTATCAGCTAATTACCCCCTTGTTTTTAGACAAGGCCCACTTTATAAAAATCAGGTGAAAGGATTTCTTGCACATATTACTTACCAAAGCTTTGTTAACACCTCACCACCTTTAATCTCTCACCATTCTTATTTGTATTTAGTAATCTATCTGAATTAGCAGTGGTGTGACCCATTCTCCACTGAGGCCTGACTGCCAGCTTATAGAAATTACTGAAATGAGGCGCCAAAGTAATGTAAGGACAAATGCCTCCCCGTACAGATTGGCATGAACACTGGAGGCAGCATTTGAGCGTAATATTGACTAATTATTTAACCATGAGTGGCAGCTTTGAACATTGTGTTCTTTTTGCTTCGCTTCCCGCATTTACTGTGAATCCTAATTACGAAGGGAACAAGTATTTCTTCTCAGGTCGCTGAGAACACAGCAGCCAGCTTTGCAAAAGCGCATGGGATGCAAAGAGGAGGCAGCCGTGAACTGTGCATCATCTACTTCTCATACTACACCTAGTACTAGCATGCTAGCACTAGTACTCATTGAGCAGAGAGAGCAGGTGTTGGCGGGGATCTGATCTGAAAATTCAAAAGCTGCTGATAAGAGAAAAAATAGATATTGGACTAAAAATGCGTAGTTTGAAACGAGGCATTTAGCAACATGGTTTTTTCCCCCTCCCTGTGCAGAAGGCTTGGATTTTTAATGATGATTCTTTCTGTGATGTTAACAAGAAGTGTCCCCAGTTGAATGCTTTTCAGTAGGGTCGTGTGTATCAAGAGATATGACCGCTAAAAGAGGAATGTAAGCTTTGGCATTATCTCTGCCACAGATGGAAACTTTTTTATATATGTACAGCAAATAGCTGGATCCCCTGAATGATAGGAGACAACAGTTAGTTGCTTGAGAAGGCAGATGGTCATTGTATTCTTTTCGTTGCCACTGTCTCTTGGTTTCTTAACCCATGAAGTGAAAAATAACTCTCAAAGAGCTGAACCAACAAACATGGCAGTAAGATGGGAATTAAAGTTTAGGTGCTGTACTGAAATTTGTGTCACCCTGAGCAATTAGACATACAGAGTCTGATCTTAGTTGATCTGCAGTCCCTAGAGAAAAGTCACTCCAAGTGTGTTTGTGTACAGCCAAATCAGACTCAGGACCTGGACCTCAGTGGAGACTTGTGTCCCATAGTCCCCCTGGACTAACCTTTCTAAGTTCTGAGTGTAGGCTTGACGTCTCAGCCTTTACTTGAAAAGAATGTCATTGGCATGGCCTTGTGCCTTGCCTCCATCCCTTGGAGAAAGCCCGTCTTCACTGTTGGGTTTGTCAGGTTCAGAGAACATGGTTTTAGCTCAGCCCAGAGGTGAGCTGTGAAGTTTGAGTCTGTGCATCCTCTCTGGCTGCGTACATACAGCTGGGCTCTCCAAGGGCACCCGTCTGCCGCAGCTCATTGTGCAGCTGCCAGCTCAGCCTCTCTATGGCTTGTTGGTTTTCTCTTCCATAAGCAAAAAGTCACCTGGAAGACTTTGCTTGGCCCGCAGGCTAATTCAGAGTTGTGGGAGGCAGCTGGAAGACAGCAAGTACCCCAGTAGTGGAGCGAAGCGTGCTGGATTGCTAACCATGCTGCAGCCTCCCCCCAGCAACCCTGCCTGCACACACCTATGCTTTTGTGGCAGATTGGCACAGTAGTTGTGGCAGGCTAAGGACATCACTGGCTAAAAGATCACATTGCTACTGCCTTGAGGTGCATTCTTGGAGGCTGGAGTCATGTGCGGTATAAATATATCCTCTTACTCTTTCATCTGGAGTCAGATGATGCCAGGCTATTATATTAAACGCTGTGGTGCAGTATGTACTCTATGGATGACTTTGTGAATGATACTTTTTTCCACAATAAATTAGTTGGAAATCCCCTACCTCTAGACCAGGGTGTTAATACCAGTCATAGCCCTTGCTTCCTTTCCATTAAGCTTGATTAAGTTAGCTATGGTTGCTGCTTGCTGCTTTTCCTCTGTGAGAAATCTACTGGCTGTCTTTTCTGGAAGCGCCTAATGGATGATTTTAACTACAGAGTTTATTGAGATATGCCAAGACCAAGATGTCAAGGTTGGCCTTGAGCATTTGTCTCTGTACTACCGGAAAATTTATTTCTGATGTAAAATGATTGCCAAAAGCCCATTAGATAACTTGATGTCCTCTGTTCTTGGTTATTTCCAAAGTCTGCTACAGGGCTCTGATCCCAAAATGCACTTTTAATAAACCTGCTGTTGCTTTGTTTGTTTTAATTTAAGGTACCATTTCTGCAAACACTTTTTGCCCTTGATACTGAGTTGGTTGTGCATATTAATTAAGGACCATTAGCACAGCAAATGCAGAGCAGTGCAAAATGTGACTGAGCACATGTGCTGTGCTGCAGTCTGCAGTGTTCTGTGTGTGTCATTTTTTGATGAGATTTGAAAAATTACAGGTGAAAATGTACCCTTCCTTTATTAGCCACTATTATTAGAGCCATATGGCTTGAACTGAGGAATAAAGTGTGCTTGACATGTATCAGCCTAGCATGTCTCTGCAGGCGAGTATAATTTTTGAAATGTAGATTGAAGGGAAAATGGAAGTGGGCAAGTAGTGTTCACACTATTGCTTTGGAAAACGCTGGCTCTTTCTCATTTTTGAGGTCGTGCTACAGGGTCTCTGGAGGATGACACAGTGGTGCAGGGCAGCTTCTCTGCTGGAATGCTGATGTACTGGCATGCACTTGCATTCAGCTTTTTGTATTCCCTCATAAATGAGAAGCATCCTTGTTTGTGTAGAGGTTAACACGTGGTACATAACATGAGTCCATGGAAGGTATTTGCATATTGGTGTGCTGCTGCTGTGCTGCTGAGTGAAGTTCAAGATAAGACCTTGACCATCCTTGAGTGGCTTGTCATGAGATAAGAAAGCATGCTGTCACACTGCACAAGAGGCTCTGTTTTTAGGAAGAAACACAAATCCTCCTATCTAAAAGGAGTCTAATTATAAATTACCTGGAGTGAAGAAGAAATTAGTCTTTTGATATACTATTTAGTATTTTATTGTTTTACGCTTCTTGAATTTTTTTTTACCGCTTTGATGGTCCCCCTCAAAGACAGGACCCTGCACTGGGTAGAAACTGCAGATCTGGTCTGCACTGGGGATTACGTGAGTTTCTCCTTGTCCTAAAGGTGTTGTGGTTACAAGCACTGTGGACATCCAAGATTTATGGTGTGCTATTACTAGGAAAGTGAAATGCTTCTTCCTCTGTCTCCAGAATTAACGTATCTAATAGGTCCTCAAACATGTACTTTATTTTATTCCTTCTTGGGATAAGGAGGTTTATTAAGCAGTCTCTCAAAATCACTTCCAAATCTCTTCTCCCGTGTTATTTCTTAGTTATACAGGCCTTTTAGGTGTCTCTTCTTTGCTGCTTTTAGAGTTTGATGAAGTCTTTGTTGGTACTGAAGGACATTTGACAAGGCCAGCAGCCTCAGGGTGTGAGTACAGATCTGGGACCAGCCACTGCTCTGCTCTCACAGTGTCTTCTTGTGCAGACGGGGATTCCAGCAGTAGGCAGCATCCTGAGGCAAATGACATCCCGCTTCCTATTGTCATATCTCACCCAGCTGCCATCACGGGAGAGCCTCATTGATCCAACAGCAGCCATCACCAGCCTAGCATCAACTCGTAGCTAAAAATAACACAGGGTGGAAAAAAACACCTAACATCTAAATATAAATCTCTAATGCCTCAGTAGGGAGCATTGCATTTCCTGATCATTCAGTCAAATTGTTTAAAGATTGATTAATACTGGAAAGCCTTGTGTTTCCACCTTGGTCACTGGTCTTTCCTTACCCTAGCTCTTTCTTAAAAAGGCAGGAGTTTCCTTTTCCTTCCCTCACAGTTCTCTGGTAGCCCTTCCCTTGTTTGTGTGACCTTTCTCATAAACCCCACTGCCTGCTGGAGTGGTGGGAGCACCATGTGGTGCCCAGACACATTCACAGAGCTGTGCTGGCTCCTGCAACTGCCTCCCAAAGAGCAGCATGTTAGGGCTAGAGGAGGGGTCCAGAGGGCACAGCATTATGCTCCGGGCACTATGGCTTGCAGTCTGCAAACTGGCATGATTCCCACAAAGTCAGCCTGTAGAGCTGTACCACCTGGGCCTGCCACCCACCCTTAACCGTGGCACAGGTTGAATGAAATAACACACAGACATGGAGAAAATGGCAAGAGTGGATTCTTTTCCCAACTCATCAGCTGTCTGCCTTTGAAAATCAAATGCTAGAGAGATTTCTTTCCTCGGGAACACATGCCAAGCAATCGTGTTCCATTGTTGCTAGCAGATTTGTTTTTGCACACTTCAGACAGAAAGAACGGCACTCTCGGGGCGAAGACACTGGCACAGCTCAAGTGAGGTGGGAAGAGGGGAAAGAGCCAGAAAGTGGCAGGGAAATCTGCAGTGTCTTCGCAATGTTCCCTAGCAACCTGTGCCCCCAGAGCCACTTCCAGTGGCTCCTCTTCATCAGTGCAGCTGCATGGGCTGTGTGAGCCTTGCTGTGGTCTGACTCGCGCTATTTTGGGTTTAAAAAACGAAGCGTGTGATTGCAGTGCTGTCATGGGCATAAGGGCTTTGGATTACTCTCTTGCACAGATGGGAGCAATTCACAAGGAGGGCTGGGAAAGTGACTTTCTGTTCTTGCTTGAATGTTGTCTGGTACCAGCTAGTAAATACTGTCTTGTGACTTAAAGACTTTGCGATGAGTAGATTAGATAGCTCCCCTACCATTTGTTTTTCCCGTAAGGTGGTATTGCAGGGAGAGATTGTGTCGATGTTTCTGGAGTAACTTCTTTCCTCTCATGCACTGCAGACAACACGTGGGTCTTTGCACAACCAAGATGTGGAACTTTTTGCTCGCTGGGGCACCTTTGATAATTTTCTGAATGCTTCTTTGCTTGACATTTCTATGCTTCTGGCCAGACTTTCTGCATCCTGTCTAGCTTCTGGGAGGTTTTAACAGAGATTCAGCGCTGAGTGCCAGATGGGCGTTCCTGAGGACCAGGACAAAAGAAGACGGCTATTTGTCTAACACAAATATTTACAGCCCGTACAGTGGGTGCTCTGAATGTGCTGCCTCTTGCACCTGGAATCAAAGCTGGAGATAGAACGTTTTGGAGATCGTAAAAGCAGGGCAGGGCCTGCTTAGGACCCAGCTTCTTTGTCTTACCATTTCTGAATGAAACTTCTTTCATTTAGCATCTGGAACCATCAAGTAACTTAACACTGCACATGGGCTTCCTTTCCTGTAAGCAGCTTCAGCCCTAAAGATGATCCATGGGGCTTTCAGCTGGCTTTGCTCAACTCTGTTGCAGAATATGTCACAACTGCTATCACAATCACAGAAGCATAAACAATAAAGCTGGAACAGACTTGAAGATCTGTCTGCTGCTCAGAGACAGGATCAACTCTGCCTAAGCTATTCTTCACAAATATTTGTTTGTTCCTACTCTGAAAAGCCTC
Source organism: Lophotriccus pileatus (assembly GCA_035583135.1). NCBI lineage: Eukaryota > Metazoa > Chordata > Aves > Passeriformes > Tyrannidae > Lophotriccus > Lophotriccus pileatus. The sequence continues at coordinate 10,464,671 of JAWWES010000011.1, forward strand.
AGTGATGGAAATCACAGACTCTCCCCAGGCAATTTCTTCCAGCATTTGCTGGCCTCACTGCTTCTCCTCCTCTGGATTGCAAACCCTCTAAAGTGAGTGAGTGATTTTCAGATGAGAGTCCTACACAGGATGAGGACCTGAGCTCCTTAATTAATAGTGTAAAGCTAATGCAGAGGGACAGAAAGGGAGCTTATAGGGTAGAATACATAGTTTGGAGGAAAGAAGGGAAAGGCATCTGTAAAGTGTTTGATGGTCACAACTTTTTTCTAGATATGCTTTTGAAATTTGCATGGCTCTTAGGAACAAAGGTAGGTAAAGAAGGGAAGTAGAGGAGACACACTTGCTCTGAAGGTCCTTTTCAAGAGGGAGCCATCTCCTCAGAAGGAGAAAGGATGGAGGAGGCCCTGGAAAAAAATGCTAGCTTGAGCTGGGAGTTGGCAACAGGACCCCATGAAAGCCAGGCTGATAGGAGTCCCACAGCTGGGGACGGGAACTTTTAACTAAGCCCTAGAGTATCACCTGCAAGGAAGCAGGTTTCAATCACCCATATCCCCAGAGAGTGGGGTCTTTGTTCACTTTTGGTCGGCAGTCTGGGAGACAGTTTTCTCCCTGTGTCATATATTCATGTGAAAGACAAATGCAGCTGAGGACTCAGGGGGCCACAGTTAGTCTGGGCCAAGGTTGGACAGCCTTGTTGACTCAAATAGTGCCTCTCGACCAGCCAGTGTACACCTGAGTACATTGCTCACTTTGGCATGCTGAGCTAGATCCTCCACTGCTGTGTAAATCAGCGAGTTCCCTGGAGCGGCTCTGATTGGCACCATCTGAATGTCTAACCCATCCTTTTCAAGAAAATTCTGCAGCAGAATTATATATATATATATATATCTTTGTTTTTCCCCTTCAGCCTTTGCTCAGTCAACCCGCGGGCTGATTAATCTTTAAAAAACAGAAGGAGGCTGCTGCTGTTACAGTGGAACAGGACACAAAACCAGTTCACAGACAAAATGGTCCATGTGCAATGTTATGTCCAGCCACAGTCCTTAGCCTTCTCAGTTCTAATTGCACATGCCACCACCTCTTCCAGTTGGCTCTATTCTTCATGAAGTGATGCTCAACCAATTAGCGAGATAAGCTCATCTCTAACCCAAGATGTCTGTGGACAGCCTTCTTATCTGCATCTCTGTACATGGAGGAATGTTTTGACAACTAAACATGGATCTTGTTGAGCTGTCAGTTCTGCTGACTCTCCCAAGTATCCCTTATTTACTGAGCCTCAGAGTGAGTCCCAGCCTCACAAAAAAGATGGCATAGAAATACAGCTCGAGCATGGCCTTCTGAGCAGGGTGAGCTTCTTCAAGCATTTGATGCCTTGAACAGTGTAGATCATTAGGTCTGTGTGTTAGTTCAGTGGCTGTGCCCTCAGGATAGCAGCAGCCTTAGAGGCTGCAGCTGGGAAAATTTAGATTCCCTTCCTTAGTGCACAGCCTGGTTTGGCTGCCAAGATCCTAGGGCTTTTCAATAGGCTGATGGGAAAGCAGAGGATGAGTGAAAGGATTAGAATAGCTCTGAATTCAGGGAATCCCATATTCCCTTCTGGCTCCAGCACCAAGCAGGGAGTTTCTTCTCCTTGCTTTTTATTCCATAGGTACTTCTGTAGCACACAGCACAAGCCCCTGCACAAGCACCTGTGCACTTACCACCTTGATCATCCTGGCCACAGAGTAGTTTTCCATTTGGCTGGAAAGTGTGCCTGTGACAGACATGGGATCACATGGCAGGGGAAGTGGAAGGAAGGATCATGTGACACTGAAACGCAATATAACCCTTCCATATGGGAATCAAGTGAGACTGAGGATGTAGTGCTCTGCCCTGGGTGCCTACCCTCCCTGATGTCCCATCAAGAACACACACATATGTATCTGGAAACATCTGACCAATCCCAGATTGAAACTGCTGGGTTTGATTAGCACTTGATAGTTCTTGGACAAGGGAAGTGATTGAGTAAAATCATCTGATGCTGACACCTTCCATTTTCTCTTGGTTTTCTGCTTGCTCCCTGCTCTGAGGATACCATTAGTCCATCTTTCCATTTCATACAGCTCCTTTGCACACTAGTCTTCCCTAAGCCACTCTCCTTCATGCAGTGAGTGCACACAGCGCTCTTTCCATGAACTCTTGACAGCTCTGGAAGCTCCTCGCCAGGCTGTGCTTTTTTATTCCTCTCCGTCTCATCCCAGATGCTGGGCTCTGGCTTAAATCATTTACTGCACACTGCGTTCTGACTAGTCTTCCTCTCTTCCTACCAGCATTTTTCTCTTGCCTTTGTAGTTCTGCCTTTTTTGATTTTTATATTGGTGTTGGTAGGGGCTAATTTCTCTTTTCCCTAGCTCTCTCCCCTGATTCTCAGAGCCCTCATCCCAGATCTGACCTTGACCTCTCTGCTGCTGTGGCTCTTCTCTGTCCAGGGCCACCTCCTGCCCTATGCACAAGCAGGATTCATAGCAACTGCAACAGGAATAGCACAGCAAACTCAGATCTTCCCTCCTGTTCCAACAGGTTGCAAGAAAGTTGAGACCCATGGTGAAACTTCCTGCAGCATTTTTTCAGTAGCCAATAATTCCTGCTTCTTTGCCTTCCTGCCACAATTTGGCCACCCCATGAGATGTGCTGGATCTTCAGCCTGTGTTTCTCTCTGAGGGAACATAATTCCTCATCTCTTGCTGCCCTTTTCTCGCACCTCCCTGGTGATTGTGGGAAATTCCTGAGCAGGAACAGTGTTTCAAGGGAGACTTGGAGCTTTTATTTGAGTAATACTTAACTGCCCTGGACTCTATTACAGGAGAATTATGACTTTGTTGAGAAATTTCTACTGCTGTGAGCCAAATGAGAGATCATTTTCATAAGTACATTGGGTGAAATAAATGATAATCTAGATGACGGGCATTTACCCTGGCCTTTTTCCTCCAAGTGCAGTATAGAATTTGGCACTGCTTTCTTCTGAAAATATTATTTCTGATTATCTTGAGGTAATTGATAGTGAAACATGTACAAGCAGCAGTGCTTAGGCTGTCAAGATGACATTCACTGGGGGCTGCAGCCCTTCACTCTTTCCTCCTTTTCTTGTGCATTACTCCCTTTGCTCCTGGTGGCACTGTTTTAATTTCACCACCTTTTTCCAAACACCAGTCATGATGAACTCCAGTCTGGTAATTTTGTGAAGAGGCCATTTTTGCTGCTTGGGCTGGAGACAGCAGAGAGGCCAAGCTTGCTGTTAGAAGTGGTATATGTGGTCTGCTCAACCCTGACAGTCTGGGTAATTTATTCTCATGAGTAAATAACACATGTTTGCAAATGGTACTTGATATGATGTTAGATGGCTGAGCTGAGATTTAGGCGACCTGCAGATACCTACAGAAAGCTCTCGATGAGGAGAATTAATTGTTTTAAATGCAGTAAAGCTTCAGCCCCTTAAAGGTGAGTAAAGCAATTCAGTACCAGAACCATCCATATAGATGGTATAAAATATAGAGACGCTCTAATTGAGGCAGAGATGAGATGAACTCTGATCTTTACTGCCTACAGATTGTCTTGAGCTATGTCAGTGCCGTTTTAATACTCTTTTCTACAGTGTCACCACAAGACCTGGAGGTGCAAGCAAATGAGCTCTTCCTCTGATGAGTAACAATCTTCTCATTATTATTTGCAAATTCTCTTTTCTCTTGCATCACTGGAAAAGGTGTGACTTTGAAAATTTTTTGTCACCCTTGAAACATACTTCAGGTGAGAGGCAAGCACAGTAGATGACCTGGGCAGAATCCAGATGTCTGGACTATCTCTTAAATTTCTGCCTCGTTTTCCCTGACTCAGTCACTGAAAGTCAAATGAAGGATTGTACTCAGCACTTACACTTTCTGATGGGTTCAGAGCTCCCACCTTCTTTCCAGAGGAACTTGTACCCATTTTGTTAGGAAGGATTAGAATCCTCCGGTAACCACTTCAAGAAACGTGGCCTGTGCAAAGTTAAAAGAAAAACAGCAAAGCTCTAAGAGTGAAAGCAGCTGCACATGAGGAAAAGAGAACAGGTAATTCTGGAATCAGAACATAAGTAAAATGGAGAAATCTTCCAGTCATGAAATAAGAAACAGTGTCTTAGTCCAGCAGGAATTTGATTTACCATACTATTGATTTCTCTAATATTATTCTTATCACTTTTATTTATACAAGATCACTGAGGGGCATGTTGGGAGAACATTATTTGTTTTGAAGATGTTATAATCTTAACAGGCAAAATGTAGGCACATGTGAGTGAAAGGAGGCACAATTTTGGCTACTAAAGGTAATTAATAATAGTCATAATTTGTACTCATTCAGCATCTTTCATTCAAGGATCTCAAAGCATTTTGTAATCAAGAGTTCATTGAGACTCTCAAACTCTCTTGAGACAGCCAAGCATTATGAACACCATTTATAACAGCAGGGTGCAGGATCAGACTGGTTAAGAATATTGCTGAGGATAAAGCTCAGGAATCCACCCCTCCAATGCTATGGATGTTGAACCAAGCACCCCGCTCTAGTGTGAGAAGCTTTTTTTTCTTACTGTAATTTATATATATAATCTTTTAATGTTAAGCAAAATATGTATTCTTCATTTAAGTCACTGGTGTCCTGGGAAGTGTAATGGCCCATGTCACAGTTGACTAAAAGTGAGACTACAGAGAGTGAGTTAAACACATTTGGTTAACCATTTGTTTGCTGTTATAGTTTTCACATGAAAAAAGCTTATATTAAAACCTGTCTTGGCGATGGAAAGTGATATGATTTTAGGTTTCTTTGTGTATTAAAACAGAAACACAATTTGCATATTTTAAGTATCTTTTCTAGCATATTCAGGCATCTGGCAAGAAAGCTATATTTAAACTGTTAATACGGTATGAATGCAAGTTTCACATGCAGAATTAGTACCACTAAAATGGTGAGATTTATTTTTCTTTTGAAACAAGTGATGCCCCAGCAGTTCTGTTTTTGTTACCTGATGAGGCACTGCAGCTGGGGCGGCCTATTTTTTCACTGGGTGGTGAACCTGAACCGCAGGGCAGGTGTTGCTTCATTGCAGAAGCGCCGGGTCCAACCCCCAGCTCCACAGGGTGAATGGTGGTGAGATCCCCGGGCGCTGCGGTCGCTGCACCGGGGAGGGGGGGGTGTGAGCCCATCCTGCGGTGTCGCTTTTCATTGTCTGTGAAAACAGTTGAGCTCTGCCTTTGTGAAGTGCTTTGCAAACGGAAAGCTTAAGGAAGGGCAAAGCTCGATTATTTCCTTGGATTTTTAAGGACCTTTCTGGAAGGGTAGGCTTTGGAAGGAAGGCACTTCTTCCAGTTGTTTCATTGTGGCAATGAATCGTCTGGACGAGATGTGTGCTGTGTCAGCAAACGCATTTCTTTTCATCAGTATGAATATTGGAGAGTTCCCATTTTTATTAGGTATGCCCATGTACTTGTCCTCTTAGATGGGAACAGGGCTCTGTTGATGGGGAGACCATGAGCCCCGCTTTGGAGTGCCAGTCATTGCAATTGGAGTCCCCCACAGCTTGATGTCTTTCAGTAGTGCTGCCTTGGACTTGCACAAGGCAGCTCTGTACAGGTCTTGAGGCTCATTACCTGCCCAGGCAAGAAGCCCTAGATGGCACTGTGTAGCCCAGGATGTATAGCCAAGATGACAAGAAGCGAATTCAAACCCCTCTACAGCTTATCCCTGTGCAGCTTGGGGCCAAGGCTTTGAGACTGTCATCTCATATGGATGCTTATGGCTCCTACTCTGAAATGCAGATTTTGACCTGTTGATAGCAGTAAATATAATGCTTAATTAATTAACGCTTTGAAGGCCATCCTGGAAGCCTACAGCATTACAACAGAAAGGAGGAGAGTTGATAAGCAGCCTATAGGGTCTTTACTGCTGGTGATGATACATGGGAGTAAGAGAGTGCTTGACTCTGAGCCCAGAGGGATGTGGCAAGGCAAGCAGCTTAGAGCAGAATAAAGCCTTCAATCTTGAAACAATAGACAAGGAAGCATAGGACCTCCTGATGTAATTTTATAAAGCAGACTAAGCTCTTCCAGCCAAAACCATAGGGCTAAAATGATGCAATCTCTTTATTTGCATGTAGATGTAAGGGCGATGCCTCATTGTCCCACTCAGTAGTACCATCCAGCTTGTGCCTTGAGTTCCTGGCTTTTTTTTAAAAGTGCCTAAAATGTCTGTTATCAAAATAAGTGGGGTTAATGGAAAAACAGCCTGCTTCCCTTTTCATATGAGATAAGCCTTGACAAGTAAAGCATATTTGTGTAGTGATAGGGCCGAGAGGCCTCAGGCAAGATCAGGCACTGCTGAATTTGTTTCTGTGTATACGTTTAAGCACCAATGGGACATTAAAATATAGTATTTTATAGCTGTTCTTATGTGAAATATAGCTTAAATCTGCTGTTTTCTGAGAAAACATGTAAAAAAATTATTACTTGAAGATCTGTTTGGTTTGCTTTTTCTAATGAGAAATGGCCAGTGTTGCTCCATAAAAATCCAGCTCATCTGCTGTTAACCCCGAATATATAAACAGTCTACAATGACTTGCCATAATGTCAGTGGAAGGTGTCATTTAACAGTCGTGCTCAGTGCAGAAGCAAGAAGCAGATAGCAGTGTTCACAGATTATCCAGCTTTTATAATACCTAGCAAAAATAACGAGCCCTTCCAGATTCAAAACATTAGTGAGAACATGAAGAATAGCAAGAAAAGCTACTTAGTCTGTTTGCATATAATAGCATAAAACAATCCAAGGACAAAACAGTCGTGTTCATTTGTTACCATGCTTGATGATTAATACAATGCTCTGTCTCTGTGTAGTCACTTACATTGCAGAAACTTGGAGAGCTCTGCAGGCACTGATTAATTAAGAGAGAAATATTGTTAAACCCATTTTACAGAGTAATTAGGATATATGTATGGTGATCCTGTTGAATTCAGTATCAGTACACAAAGATTTCTGTTTCATGACTGTAAGCTGGAAATTCTGCCCTGATGAGTCAAAATGGACATCTGTGTGAGCAGCCTGATGTTCGAAGTCTGGGAAACTTCTCAGCTCTTTAGTGATTTTGCTATCTGGCTCTATTGTCTTGCTTTTAAAACTATCAACAGGGTACCCTCCCTTCCTACCTGTCTGCATCCCAATTTCACAGTGTGAGAAAAAAAGAGGCAATTGTGCAAAATTGCAGACTGTGAAGTTAAAACAGAGGAAAATATTTTTATTGTTGTTATTACTCAAATTCTGTGTAGCTTAATGTCATAAGAGATCACTGAAACTAAGGGCTTAGCAGGATTAGAATAGGACAGTCAGTGTGCTTATATAGCTAAGTAAGGATACAGTTACAATAATGAAGTTTAAAAATAAAGAAAAATATCCTCTAGAGCTTTGAAGCAGTTACAAAACCGTCCTATTTCAAAGCAAGGCAATGTTTAACAAATGAGGGCTCTGCTGCCAGAACTGTGTGTTCTGGATTGCTGGTTTGCTGTGGGAAGTGATGGCAGAGGGCAGGTGGGCAGCAAGGCAACTGGTGGCTTGTCCCATTCTGGCATGTCCCAGGGGAGCCTTCTCTCCTGCCAGCCCAAAGACTTGTGATTTTGAGCTGCTAGTATGGGCCAGAAGGCACTGGCTGTCAGTGGAGATCTCATCATGCAGGACAGCTTCCTCAAAGGATCGTCATGCGTTACTCTCCAACCAGGAATAAACCAAGGAACGTGCGTGTTGCAGGGATTTCAGGCAGAATTGTCTTTTCAGGAATCTGTATGTGCTCTGGCAGCTGTAACCTTTCAGTGGGAAAACAAATCAAGAATGAAAATATTTTTTTCTATTGTATCTCCTCTGTAGGAGTTGGCCTTAATTATAAACTGAAATACAGCTGTAAGGAATCTTGATATTTATTTGGGAGCACAACTCATGAAAGACATGACACCATGCTGGATTTCTTGCTCTGAAAGTTTGCAATTGTTTTGGACAGTCAGTAATTTAAATGAAGAAGTGCGGTCTTTGTCAGACCATTGAATAAAAAATATGCTATGATGCTATTTAACTATTCATTTAACTGATGATCAGTTTTGGTGCATGAAGTGAAAGGAAAGGTCCAACTTTATGCAGTCGAACAAGGAGAAAAAAAATTAAAGGGAAAGTCACTATCAGTAAAAGATGTTTCTGGCTGCTTTTCAATTCCAAATTGGGCTGATTCTACCTTCTGTAAAGAAGATAATTTTCATGTTTCTGTAATTGAGAACACATAATTGAAGTTATTTTCTCTAAAAGAGAAGAAGCTTCTTCTTCAGTATTTGCAAATGGGCCAGAAAAATTACCACATACAGTGTTTTCTGGAGTTACAGTGCATTCATCAAAGCACCATCTTCAGTTGTCTTTTCTTATTTTGCACTGTGGCTTTTACCCCTTTGGGTAGATATTTTTATGTGGATGGGGAAGGTTCTCATTGGTGAATGCTCTTGGCAGCCCTTACGTCAGAGACAGCTGATTGCCAGTGGGGCCTGGAGTAGACAACATGTGCCAGGGAGGCACTGAAACAAGTATCAACTTTGTGTACCAAAATAATTATACAGTGATTCCACACGACTGCTTCTTTTGACCTGACTTTTTAGGAACTGAACTTTAATGAGGAAGATGAGCCAGATGTTGTTGCAGTGCTTTGACAGTGGCACAAGTGATTAGCTCACTCCCTTTGTAGCATGAAGATATTTTCTGCCACAGAGTTTAACCCTGGGAGTGCTGGCATTTTCCTTATCATCCTGTTGACTATGCACGCAGGACAGTGTTTATTCAGGAATGCTTTTGCATCTGCACGTGCAACTGCAGTTTTCTTCTCTTTCTGAGGTTGCTCCTGCAATCTTCTTTTCTTCCCTGAGGTTGCTTGGTATTTGATGGCAGTAGCAGAGGATGGACTCAGGTGCTTGTGCTTCCAAAGCTTTTTGTTGACCAAGGCTCCTTTCCATTTTCCTGGGTCAGTTTATCATCCCTGATGTTTCTGTGATTATCCAGACAGAGTGGTGCTTGGGGAATTTGGGAGGCCATGTTGCAACTCACTGTAGACCCCATCTTTGAGATGTGTCTAGCTAAGGAAGTGGATATTTGCGTGCATTGAGGCATCGTGGAGAAAAGAGAACCCACAAAGGTAACTGTGGTAGATAAGACAGCAAATTGTATTTCTAGACAGCCTTGATCATTGTACAAATCAGGAGAAAATAGAGGAAGTGTAATATAAACAACAACACCACAACTCTGTTTTGTAAGGAAAGCCAGTGTTATATTTTTACCCTGACCTAACAAAGGAGGAGGAAGGAAACTGTTTTGCTGAAGCAAGCATTTTAGATTGGACTAAAGATATGCTTTTCTCTCTATGTTTGTGTGTGTGCATGTCCCAGCAAACTCAACAGCACATTCATATGCATGAAATGCATTTTCCTGGAGGCACATAGGCAGCACGTGCCATGGAAGGAGGCGAAAGATGTGCCTAGCACTACTTAAATGCTGGTCAAAAAGGCATAGCATTTTAGTCAAAGTAAGTTAAAGTGTCTCATAACATTGTGGTTGGTATTTGTTATTTTTGCTGACATTGGGTACTGGATAAGAAATCTGCCTGGTTTGGAAATGTGCAATGTAGATAAGTACGAGCGTGGCCTATTTATTGTGTGTGTGAGGCAATGGGGCCTCCAAAACCAGGGAGAGCAAATGGGGGAAATACAGGGATGGGGCCATCGTCAGCTTCGGTCTGGACTGTCTTCTCCATGCAAAGTCTAGGAAAGGAATCTCTGCTGATGGGATGGCAATGGTCATTCTTTTCTGCATGGAAAGTGAAAAAGGTACAATACCTGGAATAATACTTTGAGAAGCTCAGTTGCCAGATTGATTTCTCAGGCTAATAAATCCTTGGCTGCACTTGCTGTGTTAAAATATATGTTCAGGCGAGATTCATGATCAGCTCTTAGGAACAAGAGAGCAAAGGGAAAAAAATACGTTGTTCCAAGATTAAATGCTTTACATTTGACACCTTTAATTGGCTTATTAATAAACCTTTCTTTTCTTTTTTTTTTTAGGGTTTGCTATTTATTATTTCTAATGAAGCAGTTGTAAACTAGACTTCTAAAAACAGCCACAAAGCACTGGCAAAGGGAGTCTGAGCGTTCTGGGTCAGATACTCAGCTCTGAAACTTGTAGTCATAGGAATGGCCTTATCCCCACCAAAATTAGGGTATCCTACAGAGAGGGCACTTACATGACTTAGAAAGCAAATGCAATTCCTGTCCACCATACTGCCTGCCTCCCCACTTGAAAAAGTAAGTTTTGGTAACCCAAACGTATCGGCATGGTTGCATTTGTACAATAAAATTTACTGCTCTGTGTGTGGACGTTCAGGATTTTCAGATGTTCAGCAGCTTCCTCAGAACAACTGCTAGGCAACTAGAATTCCTAGAGAAATGCTCAAAATCCTTAAATATTGTTCAGGAAAAAAAAATCATAAGCAAAGAAAGAAACATCTCTGGGAAAACCTGAATGTATGGTAGGTCCAATCTATATTCTCAGTCAGGGAGTCTCTGCATGAAAATTCATCCAGCCTGGAGCTTATTCCAGGTACACTTTTTTTTCCCAGGGGACTGTGCCACTCTTGTGCACTTCTGCTGTTCCACTGCAGAGCAGTTGTCAGGCAGGCAGCAGGTACAACTTCTGCATCATGTGTGCACAGCAAATCCAGCCCTTCCAGGGGGCACAGGCATGTGCCTGTGAGGAAGAGCAGGCCAACAAGTGAGGAGGGTGATGGTGTACAGGCTAGCATGGACCTGGAAAATAAGTATGGTTAGGAACATGCAAGTGTTTGGTTTCTGGGAGTGGATGATTGAAGTATTATTGCTAAGCACCGTTCTGAGACCTTCTCTACCTTGATTGATGTCTC
>JAWWES010000011.1:10475763-10487144 GCA_035583135.1 Lophotriccus pileatus
TGGTTTCTGGGAGTGGATGATTGAAGTATTATTGCTAAGCACCGTTCTGAGACCTTCTCTACCTTGATTGATGTCTCTTCTTGCCTGAAAGAAAAAGTGTGAAAGCATTTAGATAGTTCTCTTGCAGTGCAGTGTTTAAACCTGCTGTTCTTTGTCGAACATCATTGGCTCGTTAAAGATTTGTTGTGTCAGGTGCAGTCCCTGCAAGCCAGATAGAAGTGGCCAGTGTATTGTATCTCTGGTGATTTTACATTTCTTGCCATGTAAGTAGGTATGGAGCATAGAAAAATGCTTCCTTGTTTCATATCAAAAGTCCAATCTGTGATGAAGGCAGCAATTAATCAATGAAATCACTTGCTTTACTGAAATGCTATGTCATAAATAAGTTAGTTTTCACATGCAAGTCTTTCAAGAAAGCAGTGCACACAAGGAAAGCTGGTGTCAGCATTTTTTAATCCTGAAATGACCGAGTTTCTTATTATGGACACTAAACTTAGCTTCTTCTAAGAAACTTCTAGGCATAAGACTAATTCTGTGCTTCTCAAAATATGCCCATACTTCTGGTGTTTTCCAGGGAGAAGACACTCTGAAACAGACTGCAAATACTGTATGCAGCTGTTAGCATAAGAAGGCCAAGAGAATTCAGTTTCTGCATCCATAGTAAAACATTTGTATCCCTAATACTAAAAATCTGTGGACCAGCTCCTGATCTCACTAACGTTAACAGCAGGATTTGTGTCAAAACAAACAAGAAGAGAATATAACTAGCAGCTTTGGATTATCTGTTTCTGTTCATATACTCCACAACTGTAGGAATGATTGTTCTAGCATCTTTTATGTTGAGTTGTTAAGTGATGGAAGCTTTTACTAAGTCCAAACCTAAATACTTCCAAAGCCTTTTTTAGTGTTGGAAAGCGTTTGTATCAAGTTATCCTTGAAATAATTTTCTCCTTTATTTATTATTATGTGTTACCCAGTAGACACCTAATTATGAGGCAGAGAATACTTCTTGTTCTAGGAGGATATATAGCACTTCACTGGATGTTTTTCAGAGTCCGTTTTCATTACGTTAAGTGAGATGTTTACTTGCTTGAATCCCTTGGGTTTTAAAAAAAGCAAAAACAAGACAATGAATGAAATTCAACACTCAACAGCCAATAGACCCTCTTACTGTGTGTGAATGCTTTTTTATATCACATCACAGACTGTCCTTTTTTTCCAGAGTGGATATCCAAGCTCTGGACCTGCATCAAGCACTCCTGCCTTCAGGCCTGAGGATGAGCTGGAACATCTGACCAAGAAAATGCTGTATGACATGGAGAATCCTCCCTCTGATGACTACTTTGGTGAGCCATGTCACAAGTGTTCATAGCCCTATTCCATATTTACCAGTAACAGGGAGGCCTGACAGCTGCACTGGTAACATAGTGACACTCGTATTGATGGATGTGCTTTCCACGCTTGGGCTGGAAGTGTAATCAGCCATAGGAATTCCTCTGTAATTTCAGCATAAATCTCGTGCTCACTCACTGTATGTTTGTAATCTTTCTGATTGTAAAGTTGAATTTTTCAGTGTCTGGTTCATTTTCACACCATCTGTCCCCAGCTTCTTGGCTACCTGCCTGAACTCAGGTGTGGTGTATTGTCTTGTCTGCCTGCCCCATCACTCCCTTCTCTAGCAGCTGCAAAAACCCTGGAAGTGTCAATGTGTTCTGCTTCTAAGGAATGGCACAGGTCAAAAGGAAATCCATTTTGAGTTGGTCAGGGTAGTTATACATGGGGACCCGTTCACTCATAACCCTATCGTCTTCCTTGCCCAGAAAAAGATAATTGCCTAATTTCCTTCTGAAGTGGTGTAGAACAGAATTATCTTGGGCATCTGTAGGTGTAGAATGTATATCTTGGCTTTATATGAAACATAGGTGAAGTGGGGTCTGAACTCTGCATTAGAGTCTTGGGCACATTTGATGCATCTACCTGTATGTTTAGTCTCTTACAGGCTTGGGTAGTAGTGTTGTTAGGAAACAAACTGCTGCAGTTTGTAAAATTAAATACTGGGGCAGGCCATTCATCCTGTGTTCTTCCTTTATTTTATCATTTCTTAAAAATTTCATTTAGAGTGCTCCCTAGCTCTATTTGCTATAGAGTTTGGGTGGACCAAAACATCTCTGGCTTAAAGAAACTTTTGTGGTTTGGTTTAGTCCAAAAGCAGCAGATAGGAACCAAGGCTTAACTAATAAATGAGGATCTTGCAGTGGCAAGAATCTGATAACACGAGCAGGTTAAGATGTTCTCATCAAACAAACCTTGCCCTTGTAGATGGAGTTGATATCAGTCCCCATTGTCCATCAGTACCTTCTACCTCCTGTGGTCTCCACGCTCACAACCAAAATGTCTTCTCTGTCAACACTGGTAGTCATCAGAGTTGATGACTATCACTGATCTGAGGTGTGAGCAGGAATGACTAATTGAATAGAGAATAGCCAGAGAGCATTTTCTGTGTTGACTTCATCTCTGCCCGTAGCTATTTGGGTTCACTCTCTCTGATGTTTTAAACATGAAGCAACAAACAAATAAACATAACATTTAGCCATTAACTGGGCAGGAGAAACTTCTTTCCTCCTCTCTTCAGGCAAATGGCTGAAGCCCTGAAGCATGAGATTTGATTATAGTAATTTTCTTAATGCAAAACTGCATGGCAGGAGTTGGTTGATGGACCAGAGCCCATCCAGTTTTCCTTTTAGCCCAAGAAGGTAGGCAGATGAACAAAGAACTTGGAGATGCACAGACTTCAAGGTCAGAAAGGACCTTGCCATTATACTGCCTAATGTCTTACTCTCAGTTTGTCCCAGAAAAATGATTGAATCATGACTTTAAAAAAATAAAAATCTAATCTTATCTTAAAGACTTCGAGCAATAGTGAGTCAACCACCTACCCTGATAAGCTGTTCTAGTGATTAATTTTCCTCACAGCTCAGAAATTGCTTCCTGAAGTGAAGCTTTAGTTTTGTTTAGCACTTGTATTTATGAAGCTGAAAAGCTCAGATTTTGCAGACTAATACTGTATGCCTAAGATGTCTCTGCTCTGTTTGAGAGGGTGGTACATCAAAGTTTCTTCATCCAAAAGGGATGCATAGCTCAAAGGGTTGGAACATAAAGTCCCACAATGTGAGGTCATCAATTTGGCTATCGGATGCAAGGTCAGAACAATGCCTGCCAATAGCTCTTAATTCAGCAGGAGACAACAAAATGGAAAGGAGGCTTCAGACCATTCACATGTTTTGCCAGTGTTTAAGTGGTGGCATGATCAAAGATGGAATAATATTCGTGATGCAAGGTGGAAAAAATCAAACAACCTTAGTCCTGCCTTGGGCAGGTGATGTGTAATTACCAAGTGCACCTGATTGCTTTCCTAATTGCACAGAGTGTATGCTACTGAAGCTCATCTCTGAAGCAGTGTCCAGCCTTGGCATTCCTGGTGTGCAGAAGAACCGTGTGTTGGGCTGATCACCTCCTCAGCTTTCTAAGCATGCTATGCCCCACGCAGCCATTTGGGAGCATTATCTATGTAACAAGATACATAATGCTGGACCACAACTGCTTTTTATGGCTGGATACCATCAAAGTGGTAGGTTGTCCTCATCCTCCTGGGTTTGTTCCAGCCCAAGCTCCTCCCTGGGGGAAGATGGTCTCTGGAGTCATATAGATGAAGCCCTTTGATATGGCAGTGCAGGACGGGAGTTTTGTACTAATTCTGGCTGTGTCAGAACTAAATATCCATCTCTACTTGAGCTGTCAGCCAGTGCCTTTCAGTAACTTCATGCTCATGTGGAAAGAACAAATTAAGTGTGGGAGGAAAAAAAGAGTCTTTCAACTTTGGTTAACTGTCTCAAACAGTATCTCTGCCCTTGTGCTTTATTTGTTTAGCATGGTAGTGTGGACTGTATAGGATTCATATGGCACATTGATCAAATAATCAGAAAAAGGACAAATGGGCAGAGACACTGACTCTGATTTGCATTAAACATCTTATGCCTGAGGTCTAAATGCCATGGTAATTGTAGCATACCAGATAGCTGTCAGCTAATCACTTTTATTAGTTTGAATTTAGAAAACTGGATTTCAGCATATTAAAAGTTGGTTAAGTGCAGATAGGTTTTGAATTGAGGAATCTAATTAACCTTGCTAGAAAGCTGCAAGGCGTTATATTAAGTCATAAAAATAATTTGTTGGAATAATTACATTTGAACTGTCAGGCTGGAGAAAGGTCATTTTACTTGGCCCGTCAGCACTCTGGAATCTTTCTCGTAACCATTTTCCTTCTGTGATTTCACTTGCTGTATCTCTGCTTTTCAATCAAGCCATCTTGATTCTGGAGTCAGCAGAATCTGCCCAGCAGTGGGCAGCGTGAAGGTTCCTTGGGAGGGAAGAGGACTGACTAGGAGTCACTGAAGTTGTCTCTTTGCCCTGGAAATGCTGGCTGGTACTGCTGGCACACCACGTGGGCTGAGCTCAGGAGCAGGACAGCCAATGCTTCCATCCAGTCTGTGCTCTGCACCTCTGCAGCTTCCCTGAGTGGAAATTACTGAGGGTGGTTTCAGGGTTGGGGGAACTGTTCTGGGCAACTGTTGCTCACGCGAGCACACACAGCTGGCAGCGTGGATGGATCACAGTGCCTTCCCAGGGAGCTGGGGTGCGTGGTGGAGCCAGAAGCAGCATGCTGGAGACACACTTTGGAGCAGCAAGATGACAGTTGACAGCTGTGTGTTGCCTAGGCTTGTCACAGCAGCCACTGGGAAATACTTTAGCTGCCATTGGCAAGGCAGTGCTTAAGCATGGAGGTATCACCACTAAGCATAATAATTTTAAAAAAAAAAATCACTGTGCATTTTTAGGACTTTAAACATGCATGTTGGGTATTCTTACCTAAGCACCCCAAATGTGTGTCTCCTCCTACCCTCCTGTAGGTTCTGAAGTGACTTCTCCTGGGAAGTCCTTGGCAGATCAGCAGATTGAAGTCTTTTAAGTCTGATCTGCTCTTCCTTCTTTACTGCTGATCTGTGGTAGTTGGCTGTCTTTAATCAAATCCCTTTTTATTAGAAAGGATTCCCAAATGTGTTAGCACTCTGCAGTAGGGATAGTTTCTCTCTATCACAGCCCTCCCTGTTGATAAATGTGCTATTGTAGACAAGCATGTCTGATTTGTTTGAAAAAAATAATACTTTGTGGAGTGGAAATTGGTTAAGGTTGAGAGAGGAGAAATGGATACTTATAGGAGATTAGAATGAAACTATCAGAATTGTTTGTTGGCCGCCATGGGAAATTACAGCCCTTGATTTTGCATTTAAAAAAACCCCGACAAAATACACACACACAAAGATCACAACTGTTCTGGACCACTGTTTCAAGTCTCATAGAAAGAAATGACTTCTGGCAGCTTATCAGTCTCTATCACCATGTAGACAGTGCTGATTAAGACTGGAAAAGTGCCATCGGGGCCCCTCATCTCCTGTTGCCTTCTGGACTATGTCCCAGCTGAGTCACTCCTCACAGCAGAGTTTCCCTGGCTGGTGGGAAGAAACTCTCACTGTTTTTTTACCATAGCTCAGAGCTACCAAAGGAACTACCAGTTTTATGTATTGGATAATATAGCAATCTCCTTTTGTAGTTTCAGTGTGCTGTAGGGATGCACATGGGGAGAAGAGAGATGCTAAAATGGTCCTGTTGGAAATACTCAGTTTGTGCAATAAAGGGACCTTGATTTATCTCAGAGATGATAATTCAGGATATGTAGTTTTCTTATGTGTATTTTCTGGATCCCCAGATTTTGACAAGGGGAGAGATGGTGCAGTGTTGGGCTGAGGAGCAAGGCCAACAAGCAGCATGCTTGACTTCCTTTTCTGCTCCTCATCCTGACCTCTTGTGAGACCTGTAGCAGACCATTTTACCTTTCTAAATTTATTTCTTCCCTTTTCACCCAGTTTTCAGGAGGTGATTAACAGCAGCAATTGTATGAGTGACTCCCGTGGAGAAGCCTTTGTCTGCAATAGTTCTTTGAGATTCCCTGTCACAGTTAAGATTAAAGAACGATACGTGGCACCATATTGAATCTATCAGGACTCTGTCAGGCTTTCCTGTCAGTGGCTTTGTGTCTCCATTAGGCTTCCATTCATAACTTAAAAATCCTTCACTAGGGCCAGAGACCTGGTGTCCAAACAGTGTTGAATGTGTTCGCTTTTACTTCTCGAGGGGCAGGACACAGTTTAGCAGGTAGCAGTCCAAGTATGGTACAGCATAGAGTGTGGTAGAGGCATAGAACCTTCAGATGAGGAAGCTCAGTAGATTGTCCAGGTACAACTTCCTTGAGTTCATGGTGCCTTTGTTTCCTTTGACGTGGCTCTGTGTGCTAGACCATTCTGGGGGTCTCTAAACTGAACATAGTCTGCATTGCATTTCTGTCTTGGTCAGGCATATTTGTAGCCTCTAAGAGGCACAGGTAGCCTCTTGGTTTCATCTGAATTACCATCAGAAAAAGAAACTGAAAGTTGTTGTATTCTGCCTGTGCTCCTAGATCTCTATTGAAAAGGTTATCCTTAAATGAAGAATATTATTATTACTAAAGCATAATTGCATCGTAATTTTGCCTTGTAATATGATGTGTCATTGTGTCTTTCGTTTAAAGGCAGGGGTTCTGGTGCAAGATGGCGTATGTCTTCATCTGAACAACATCTGGGTCAGAAAATAGTAGGTTAGATTTTCAGCAACGGATGAGCCAACAGTCATTTGCTGTTATGTAACCGCTCACAAAAGCAGGAGGAACAGACATATAATGGGGACCCTTTTCTCCATTGTAGTTCAAGTCATTATTTTTTATGTTCGAGCCATATTCCAGCATTTGCACACAGGCTACAAAGGCTGGGAGCAACCTGTGCTCAGGAAGGTCATAGTGCACCATCAACCTCCAGCAGCCCTCTTGTGGCCTGCCGCAAGGGGAGTCACCCTCCCTCTGCTCCCCAGAGGCTTTAATTGCCTTGGTAAATGGCTTTCAGACCCTGTTTCTTCAGTCTCACTTCTGTCAGTACTTGCCACCCCCCTCGCGCTTCCTTTCAGGGAGTCCTGTGCCTGCCAGCATCCTTGCACAGCAAGTCCAGGTAGAGTTTGGAGAGAAAATTTGTAAGAATAACCTCACCTAGAGGGTAAATTTTGGCCCACAGTTCCGAAGTAAGAAGAGACAAAAAGGAGGCCAGTGAGTGGTTGGAGAGCAAAATATACGATATCTACATGGATTTATCTCTGGCCATGAGAAAGGCAAGTGGCTGTGAACTGGTCTAAATTGCTTTTCAAGCATTTGAAAGACTGCAAATGGATGCAGAAGTTTGATTCTTCCTGCAGTTGATCTAATCCACATTCTACTCTGTAGTAACTGTGGGAAATATGTTTTGTGAAGTGAATCACCTAGGTCTTTTTGTACCAGAGATCATAGACTTGTAAAGGCTTCAGTGCACATCTCTTAATGAAGATCCAGCAGATGTAGCAGTGGGGAATGAGGGAAAGCTGCACTTCTGTAAATCCTGAACGCCTGGTACCCACACGTGCCAGGAGGCAGGATACTTACCTTCCCTTTCTCCTCCTCCTAGCCACACGAGAGTGGTCGAGACTTTGCATCAGGAGTGTTTCTGAAGCACAGTCTCTTCAGACACCAGCACTGCTTCACAGATGGGATCTAAATCTTGCATCAGACCCAAAATTACCCTTTATTACTGTGGGTGATAAAATCCCAGCTGCAATAGGTAGCAAGCAGCATGACCTCCTCTGTGTTTTTAAGTCCCTAGTTTAGCTTGAATTGCTGGCAGTCAACCTGGACATATTTTTACTTTTGAACAGAACTAATTTGATGCAGAAATTATTTAATGGAGAATAAGTTCAGAACACTGAGGTAGCACTTTATCGAAGGGATTTCCATGATCACCTGTATGCTGTGAAAGAGAGATGGGTTTTAGGCCCTGAGTGGAATTAGGTTTGTCCCAGAAGTCAGTAAATAAAAGCTGACAATTTCTTGCTGTCTTCTAAGAGGAGTGACATGTGATAATGAAATATCAGGGATGTTTCTTTCAAAAGTACAGCTGTATTCTGCAGGATTCTCCAGCATGTTTAAAAATTAACATAGCCATGGAAAGCAAAATAATCCATGAGTGTGGTAGATATCTTTCTTGTTGTGATAGGGCCCTTAGTGTACTAGGAACTGTACAAATGAATAGGAAACCTCAGCCTCTTTCTGAAAAAAGTTTGAGCAGTGATGAGGGTGTTAGCCAACCCCACAAAAAATTAATAGTCCTACATGAAACAAACCAAATCTTTCTATCTTAATTTGTTCATGATAAACTTACATGCCCAAAGTAAACTCTCTGTGGACTGAAATGGCTGAAGAATTCATAATGAGCCATCAAGCCTTTGACTGCAGGTCATTAGTCCGTAGCCAACTCACATCATTAAGAAGCGAAAGTGGGACCTACCTTCTGGCTGTTTCCTGCCCCACATGAAATGAGCTGGCTGGTCTCAGGGGGGTTCTCTGTGGGTATGTCATCACTTCACTAAAAACCATAAATTGTGGTACCTGGAGGATCCCTGGTTGGGAATCTCCTTGATGAGACCAGGAGCTGAAGACAGGCTGTTCGTGTAGGTCACATGGGTTGGAAAAGGTTGGTTCTCCCTTTCCTCCTGTTAGATAGGTTTTATGGAGATGAGTGAAACCAGGAATTTCCATCCAGGATATCATAAGCACTAAATTGTCATTCATGTACAGGTATTTTAAGAGGGGGGTGTATGTGTATGTGCCTGTGAATGAGAATGTTTGTCTGGACTGTAGTATTGTAGAAATAATTTTCAGATGGAGCTTTGGAGCGTTTTAAGCCTTGACATTTTTTTTTTTTTTAATCAGGACTTATAGCAGAGTTGTGGAGTGAGGTACAAGCATTCAGTGTCAGAGCTGGAGTTAGAAACCCTTCCAGCCATGCAGTTCCAGAGAAATCTTTGTCCCCGTAATGTAAAAGCAGTTTAATTTCTCTTTGTTTTGAGTTAGTTGTGTACATGACCTGGCACAAATGAACCCTTTTTTTTTTTGCTTTTTAAAACTGAAAACAGCTCACCTGTTGTTTGAAGCTGGATGCACTAAATTTGAAGTTTGCTTCCATGTTATGTTATGGCTCGTTGTGCTGCAGTAACATCCAAGGCCTGACAGCAAGGCTGTGGTCGTGCTGGACTATGTGCAAATTAAACATGGAGTAGGAAACAGTATGCATCCCTCAGAGCTCTGAAGCTGAAAATATGGCAAGGACCAGGAAATTACTGTCCTTAATTTACAAACAAGGGGCTGACTGGCAGAGTTTAGGTGAGTCACCCGGAGTCATGCCAAGATCCAGTAGTAATGTGGGAACTGAGCCTACAATTCCTTCAAGTTCCATGCCTTACCCAAAGCTGTGGCCGAACTCTTTATTTTATGCAAAAATCAACCAAAGTGCACCTGTGAGCCTTGTCTGATGAGAAATCACAACCAGTCTGAAGGCTCTCCCCAGCATGTAGAGCACAAGCCCTATTTTCCAGGGTTAATAACAAGGCTGTGGAAATAACAAAGGGGAAAAAAGTGCTCCAGGACCACAGTGAGTTAAAACTGCAGTTAATATGATGTACCCACTAACGTTATCACACTTTTGCATTGGGATAGTTCAAGGCTATAAGGAAAACTGATAATTCACCATAGTAATCTGTTACTTTCCAGTCCAGCAATTACCATTCCATGGGGGTGTGGCATTTTGGTGTCATTTGTCTCATGCTGTCTTTTTTGATAGGGTGGTTTGTCTTTTGCCAGTAGCTTTTGGGGGTATTTTGAGTGTCATTAACTCAGAATGAGTTGTTTTCAGTGGAGGGAAAGGCCAGATTTTATCTGAGAGTGAAATGTGGTAAAAAGAAGAATTAAAGAGGACTGCCTCATTTGCTGAGTGTTCTCCAGCCTCTTCTCTTTTGATGGAAATGCAACAAAGCTGTTTGGTTTTTTCTTTTTTATAAGGAATTGCTTTGACTCAGATTCTGTGAGATGAATCATAACCCACTTTCTCATCTGAGATGTGGGGAAAAAAAAATCCAGCTCTGCTGTCAATGTCAGCATAATCAATACAGAGTGTTTCTCAGTGGTGCAGAGGTAGGGGAGGATTAAAAGAACGAAAATAATCAAAAGTAGCCAAACTTTCCTGCTGGTTTTAGTAAGCTGCACTGTTTTTATTTCTCCAAATGCACATTGCTGTTCATCATGTCATGTTAAACCTGAACACAGTTTTCACATCTCTGGCTACAATCCAAGGTCACAACTGGTGCTCAAAAGTCAGGAGACTGTCATCCCAAACTGGCAGGCAGATCACGAGAAGCCAGCCCCAGCAGACATTTGGGATGTTACCAGCAGCTGAGAGTAAACCTGTTTTGATTTGTGAAACCTGCAGTTGAGATGTCACCTGCCTGGACTGTGCCAGCACAGATTTTTTCAGCTGAATAGGAAAGAGTAGCAAAACACTGTGCCTGTCCCGTGGCCCTGCCTGAGTCAGCCCCATTGAGGGAAATGGAAAACTTCAATAGCATGAGGGTCACTGTGGATGCAAACCGGAGGCGGGAGACCACATCTGATACCTTGTCACCACCTTTCATTTATGAACTTGCTCATTTGCTTTTTTTTCTTGTGTGTCTGCCAAGACCTGCACAGAGATGAAAACAAATAGTTACCTCTGGAAGTGTGAGCTAAGAACCAAACCCCTGAATAACTGTGTTCCAGCACCAGGGTCAAAAGGTGACAGCACAGGTAGGTTATATGGGTTTTGACAGCTGACGAAATTTATCTCCCCATTGAGCACAGTGGTTCAGTAGAACACCCTGGCAATAGCAAACCCCTATATAGGGAGTTTAGAGGTGTGTATGCAACCATATTTCACAGCCTAAGACACTGTCCACTGCTAAAGACAGTTGGATGTGGGGTGTGAATTATTTCCTCTCATAGATCCTTCCAAATTACTGTCCCAGCCATGCTAAAATGTTTGTTTAAAGGTGTGAATCAGGCTCTGTTCAGCTAGCAGCAGTGTTCAACTTTAATATACAATTTCCTCAACAAGTTCTGGTTCCAGACAATATCTTGAGAGGTTAATAACTTACTATCTGCTAAGTGCATGTTCTGATTCTGTCTGTGTTGTCAGGGGCTGACTTGGGCAGATGATATGCAGCAGTCTTTGTGAGTGCAGGTTGGAAATAGAGAAAGGTGATGGTGGTTTTTTTTTCGGGGGGGGGGGGGGGTTGTTTATTGGGTTTTTTTATAATTTAAAAAAAAACTTTAAAAAAAAACAACT
>JAWWES010000011.1:10487154-10536553 GCA_035583135.1 Lophotriccus pileatus
CCCCCCTGTTGAGGGGCTTTTGTTATCATTTAAAATCACACTTGAAAAAAACCCAGCTTTTAAAATGTTTCCATTTCCTCATTATGTGCTTGCCCTGAACGACAAGTGAATTCAGCATCTGACTTCCAAAAAAAGCTGCAGAAATCCTGAAGCCTTTTACCTGGAATTTTCCCTTGTGTTAATGAATGGCTGGGACATGACAATACTGACTTTCCACTCCTTTTAATGAAGAGTTTATTTGTGATTACATGAGCTAAGGAGTTGTGTCTGGCTGAAAGGACACATTTAGAAGGGACTCTAACGTGGGTCCTTTATGCTGTGTAGAAGACTGTCATATGCAGCCAGCTCTCCTGGACAGGAAAGTCCTAGTGATTGTCATTGCCAACGTGGAGCTAAATCTGGTCATATATTCTTGTTGTCATCTCCACAAGCTGGGCAGCTGCTTCTCATTGCTGTCCCATGGCTGAAATTAGTGAGAATCTTAAAATGCACATGCAAATATGTGTGTGTGTGTGTGTGTGTGTACACACATCTATATAGTGCAGGATACTACCAGGACCCTGGATTCTAATGGTGTTCCTTTCTTTCCTATTCTCTGTCTCAACATCTCACATCAGCTGATCCAGCTTTCGATGCCTACATGGTCTTGTGAGGTGTGACTATCTCCAGCATTGGCAAATCTGATATGTGTGTTTAGAGGAGGGAGGAACGTGTGGTGGGGGGACAGAATGAGGGTATGGCTACAACAGTGGATTTTTGAGTGGGACATTTTTAAATATTCCATCATTTATCTGTATATGCCTAAAAACATTGTCTTCTTCTAAAGATTAGAATAGCAGAGCACAGGCTTCAGTGTGCTGTGCTTGTGTAGAACCATTAGGCCACTACTGATGCTAAAGCAACCATAACCTCAATTTTTATGCAAGACAACAAGAAGAGGAGGGGACCAAAAAATGGAGTTGCTTATGGTCAGATTTATTTCTACTGGTTTTTCACAGGCAGAATTCAAAAGGTGAAGAAAGTGGAGCATGTGCACTGCAAATGTGCACAGCTGGTGCACTACCATCTCCATGGCATCCCTCCTTCAGAAGGGTGGATGAGGAGAGCCAGAAGGTCTGTGTCAGTTATATGGCCAGCTCCTAGTGAAAGCTTGTCATTTAAACTCTTCTGGTCTCTTTCTGCACTGCTGTCTCTAAATTGAGTGAGGGATGGAAACTGCTCTGTTCACTCGTGCAGGGGAGAGACACACACTTTCAGGTTTTGAGGGGTTAGGTAAAAAACTGCAGAGGTAATGCAAGTTTCAGGAATCTCAGCAGCAGGGTCAGAGACAGACATTGGAAAAGAGGCCACCTCCAAACATAGGGAAGAGGGACATTGCTGTTCTGGGGTCACAGATCTGTGCCCCGAGCTAGCCCTGGTCATGCCTGCTCATGAGTAAAGGGCTTTGTTCATAGGCCCATTGACCCAAGTGTGGCTTGGTCTTTTAAACAAAAACAATACATCACAGAAAGCCAATTAGTCGTGGGATCTTGGTGGTTTTTCTGTTTTTTCTTTGCTCTGATTACAGCAGGGCATTTGGATGCGGAGCCGTAACAAAGCTGTTTGCAAGTCTGCCAATTCTGCTTCCTTCTGTTTTGTACAATTGCAAGTGTTCACACACAGTCTTGTTGCCTATTGCCCTTTGCAGCACAACTTTCTTTTATTTAAGGAGGGAAGACAAGGTGACTGACCTGTGATCTTGAGTCCTTTGTAAATTACCTGATACTATGAATAACAGCTGTTGGGCAGCAAGTAGGAATGGTGTGCATCCGGCAAATGTCTGATTGCAAGAGCTGTTCTAGCCTAGGAAAATTGCAGCTGTTCAGAAGAACAAACAGCATTTTACAGGATGATGTTTTGGAGCATGGTCTAATTGTGACACATAGTGGGTCACATCTCAATAGGTGTGTGTTGACTAGAAGATGCTCCAACTGACATCAGCTTGGCTAGAGGTCTGGCTGAGTAAATATTGCCTAAACTCTCAGGAGATCAGTGTGTGCAGTGGCTTCATGCTTGTATTCTGGGGACAGAGGAGAACAAAACAATATGCAGGAGAAATAACACTGTAAAATGATGTATTAATATTGTTTTCCCATGGCAATTTACTAATTTTGTGTCCCTCTTAGATAGAAATATCCCATGATAACCCTTAATACCTCACACAGGGCTTATCTGCATGAAAAGAAGTTCATAAGTCTTCAGTCTGTGGTTTACAAAATGCCAGTCTCTTTTTTCTTATGGAGAGGTTGCTTTGACTTTCTCATGTAGCAGTACTGGAATTCAGACTTTTTTGCAGGTGTTCTAATGTTTGGACATGGATCTGAAGCCTATCTGGAGTCATCTGGTCTAGAACATGGGTTGTAGACTTCCCACAAGATACATAACTCATTTTGTTTTATAGATTCTCACCTGTGCAGAGGCTGCAAAGGGGATGCTTAGAGCAATGGAAAACAATGAGAACTATTTTCAAAATATTTGAAGTCTCAGTTGTATTGAGTCTCAGGTTACTGAAGTTCTCTTTTGAAGGCTTTTGTAAGCTGTAGCCTTTCATTGAGACAAGTCTCCCACACTCTTTCCTATGCTGGGGTGTGAATAATAGCTTCCCTGATCTACCCATCACATCTGACTTTGTCAACATAATAAAATTGCATCATTTTATGTCCAAATGGAAACCAACTGACCTAAACAAGCATTGGCTTTCTGGGCTTGGTCATGTAAATTCCAAAGTACATGAAGTTGACTAAGTTTACATCAGCTAAAATCAGGCTTCGGGTAAGCTGAGTGTCTCTACGTGTACCTCAGATCTAAATTTGGAGTTGTGGTGGGTTTCTAATGATTCTGTTATCACATGTAAACAAGTCCATCAGTTTTCACTACTGTCATACCAAAGTGCTTAATGAGGATTAGACACATCGTTCTCACAGTGAACTCCCAGGTATGTAGGAAACCAGTAAAGAGCACCTAAAAGTTCAGAGCACAACCATTTGCCAACTTACTCATACAGAGGTTGCTGATACAGCTTGTTCAGGATGTTTTTCAACACTGAGTTCTTTGGCAAACACCTACAATCCCTGCTGCTGATGGCCTTTCCTAATGCCCGCTCAAGGACGCTGGACTAGCAGAACTCATCACGAGCTCTGGATATCGGATCGGTCCTTTCCGATTGGTTCAGCCCTGTCACGAGGAGGGAAAGCTTTGGGTGTTTCAGTTTCCATGGGCACAAAACTTTCAGGTCAAGAATTCTGTGAATAATTCAGGAGACAGGGATTGGTGCCCTTCACATGAAAGCCAATTTAGGAAGAACCTCGCATCTTGGAAGTGTGATACTTTGAGCGCGCCTGCGTAGATGCTGGTCAACATCAGAGCCTCCCCATAGAGGGCTTAAGATTAAATGTCAGGACAGCCTGTATCATGATAAATATGGATCAGTACCCACAATTCTCATGTCTCCTACTATTAGTCAACAGGCCCTAGAGTCTAAACCACCATCTCAAACAGATCAGTCTTTGGGCCACTTAAGAACTTGGCTTCATAGTATGAGGGTTTTTTTAACTTCTTATTTTTTAAGCCTTGCTAATTTTGAATCAAAAGCTGTAGGATCGTGAGAGTGACATATGCAATTGTGCAGATGGATTTTCCACATAGTTTCTTTAAATAAAATAATAATTATTATAAATATGTATCTCACATTTTACACTAATTCACTTGTAATGGAGGCCAGGCAGGAAAACTTTAATATCCTTTTCCAGCAAGCTCTGAGAATGTGACTATCAGGTGAGAATAATGATCCATGGATACTTGATATCATAGTGCTCCATCATGGACTCCAGGAGAAGCATGTGCCACAGGTCATTTTGAAATTAGAGAGTTATCAGTATTACTTTCTGTCTTCCCCAGCCAGTAAAAGCAGGTCCCATGACCCAAAGGATGAACAGAATTATAATGATTGCTTTATTACATCAGCCTAATAAATATGATGTCACCAGCATCAAATGATATTTTAAAAAGACTTTTGCTCTCAATACCAGTGTCACATTTTAAGGTCATGACATGTGTGGTCATCCTGAATAGGAAAAAATGTTGCATGTCCCCTGCAGGATCAGAGTATTTCTCCATCCCAGGTTCTAAAGTTCCTTTTACTTGTCCAAGAGAGTAAACAAATATTGAACCTTGTACCTAGTTGGAAAAGTCTCAGATTTTGGGGTGAAGAATGAAACCTCTGTCCAGTAGGTTGCATTAATGAGAAAAAAACACAGTGTTCGTTAATTCCAGCTGCTGAGAAATTTGGAGCGATGGAATTTATTGCAAGGGACAGTGGATGCTCAGCATACAGGTGAGGTGATTTCCAGTGCCTGAGGGATGTGATTTATGGCAGGGCTGCCGTTGAAAGGCAGACAGCGCATGTTTCAAAACAGTGAGGAAGCTTTGGGCTGGTGCTGGATTGTGAAAGGCAGGGTTTTCAGAAGACCTTAAATAAATGAGGTGCTGGTTGAAATTTGGTGTGACATCTTCTAATGCAGCCAGACACCTTTGAAAACCCCAGGCCTCAAACTTGTTAGGCCTATGAGAGCTGCCGTTTGTTCAGGACTCGACTCTTTGTTGAATCCAACCTTTCTCCACTTTTTTTTTCTTTTTTTTCTTTTTCCTTTTTTTTTAACTTTTGGCAGGGGGGAGACAGGTTCCCTTCCTGTTTTTTGTTTTCTTGTCAGATGTTTTTCCCCAGGCAAGCATGCAGGAGACATGCCAGGTTGGTAGGCCAGAGCCAACGACACAGCAAGCATCTCTGACTCAAAACTTTGCCATTACTCAGGCGTTTTCACCTTCACCACTGAACAGAGTCTTTGGTAAAAATCGCTTTATGCCACCACCCTCCCAGTGATGCCACAAGGCAGAGACAAGGCAGAGACCAGCTGGAGCACAGCCAGGCTATGGAAGAGTGAATTGAGTCATTCATGCCCAGCAGCGGATGTGATTTTTGGCTGGGCTTGAGTCTGGTGAACACACTGATGGCGCCTGTCCTGGGCTTACGAAATGGATTGGCTGGGCAGGAGGACAGAAATGGTTTGAAGTGCCCTTATGCAACATGGACACAGTTGGAGATGGAGAAGCAACTTTTCTTTTGGAAAGGTTACACTGTTTACTGTGTCTTTGCTCCGCACCTGACACCACAGAGCTGTGCCCCCCTGCTTGGACTCCCTGAGACTGCTTTCATGCTGGAAGTGCCAAACCTAACTGTAATCCTTTGGGAACGCAGTAAAAGACAACTCATTTTTGACCTAGACGTAAAGGCTGCTGCTGTCTATGTCAGTGTGAGTCTTAGCTGGTTCCTTCTAACTGTGCTCTTGGTTCAGCTCTTAAAAAAGCAAGACCTAAAGAGGGTTTGATCTGTGTTTAAGGGGTGTTTGCGCTGAACAGCAACATGAGCCTGTGGGCAGCCGGTTGCTGGACCTCTCCACCTGGAGGAGTGGGTGGAAGAAGGTGCATGAACCATTGCACAAGCAGCACCATCTGAGGAGACCAGCTCGTCTGGCCTTCAGATCTGCTCTATTTTACAGCCATTGCTTCCATACAGGGTCAGGTGCAGCAGCCCTTGAAACTACCCTTCACTGCTCTACCAGCAAATCTAATCTCCTGAGTCAGTGTGGGGGCAGGATGGGACAGCACACTCGGAGTGACACCTGCGAGGGGACCCGGACGGGCTGGGGAGAGCTGCCCCTCAGAGCTGCTGGCTGGGGCTTCCGCCACTGACCCTCCCAGTAATTGCAAGGTATTTTTGTGTGGCTTTCTAAAAGAGGATCCTGAAATCTGGTGCAGCATTACAGAGCAAGCCCAGCAGGCTAGGGGATGGCCCAGGTAATGCCCCCCTGCCCATCGGCCCTGATGAGGGTGGAAGGAGGAGTAAGTTCTGCCTCCCATCCTGCCTTTCCCCTGCAGGAGATTCAGACAAGCACGGTTGCTCACCTTGTGTGCCATCATATATTTGGTATTTCCACTGTCCAGGGTTCATCATGCAACATGGCTTTGCAAGTGTAAGTGAACTTTAGCTGATAGCCTCACTGTCACTGAGTACAGAGCTGCTGAGGTTGTTCCCTAATGCCATATGTTGGTAATATCTCACAGAAAAATAAGATTTCAACATTAGTGATGTGTTCCAAGGAGAAAAGTAATTTTTATTTTAAAAACTCCCATTTTCCTATGGAAGGTAAAGAAAAGGTATTTATTTTGGAAAAAAAAAAGAGGTTTCCATATTGCTTGTTTTTTCAACTTACTATATGTGGTCAGTTTGCCCTGAAGAAGTGATGGCATAGGATGGTGGAGGACTTCTGTGGAAGTAGGAAGCTTTTTATTTTTTTTTTCTTTTACAAAATGAAGTGATTTCACTCATTAGTTAGCTGTTTGTTGGCCAGAGGTTTTGGTGCAAATTGGTGCTTTGAAAGTCTTACCCACAAATACAAACATGTTTTTAATTAAAAAAAAAAAAAAAAAAAAAAAAAAGAAAAGAAAGAAAGAATAATTATGAAATATTACTTCTTTGCATCCAACTCTACATTTGCGACTTAAACATACTTTTCTTTACCGTATCAATGGCTAGTGTTCAGCTCAGGCTGGGAGCAGTAGGAAAGGGAAGCAGGTAGCAGAGAGTTCCCCGGACACAGCAGGGGACATGGCACCCTGTTTGTAGTGTTGGAGAGCCCGGGGGAGACGACCTGGAGGAGGAATTGCTGTGGCTTCCAGGGACAATCCCCCGTGCCCTGTCTGAGGCTGCCTGGCAAAGCTGCACTGACAGCTCTCTCCTCTGCTTCCCGAGCTGGGGCCCTTCAGTGCGTATACAACCGTAGTCTTTGTCATCTGGCAACTTTCATCAGCATTAAAGGAAACATTTATAAAGGAAATAGAGTACATTTTACTCTCTCCCTTGCATTTCCTTGATCGATTAGAAAAGGGAGGAATGTTTCCTCTCTCGCGTTCTTTTTTTTTCACCCCCTTTCTTTTGTCTCCAGATGTTAGGGAGGCTCTATTTCAACCCGTTCGCACATGGTAAAACACGTGCCAAAAAGTTGACACAATGTAACAACAGCAACAAAAAAAATAGCAAAGCATGCTGCAAAAAACGTATCTGGGACCTTAAATACTGTAGAGCATCACTGACCCCCACTGGGCTGGCACACTCACTGCAGATCATCCGAGTTGGGGACTGGTACCTCATCGATGTGTGGGGCTCACGGTCACACGTGCCTGTGAGCAGGGGCATCTTTCATTTGTTCCTGTACAAATGGTGTAGATCAAACCAAGCCTGTCTGTGTTCTTTATGTCTGTCGTGAATAGAGGAAAAAAGCATTGGCTGAGCTTGCTGAGAGGGGCATTTAGTTGGATGGCAGAAAGGCTCACTAATGATGCAATTGGGTACTTGCTGAGATTTTTTGCCCAAGTGGTTGATGAAATCTCTGTTTCTGAAGGTTCTTGGGAACAGGTTCAACAAGTATCTATCAAGAATGCTGTAGAGAGAGCTGATCCTGCCTTTGAGGCAGTAAGATAGTTTTGAGACTTCTCAAGATCCTGTTCAACTTGAATTTTTATAGCTTTGTGGGAAAATCGGGTGCGCTCCTCTCCAAACCTTTATTTTTGTGGTTGCAATAATTTAGGGAGGTATCTCTCATTATTTTCTTATTTTTATCAGAAACAAGCTAAATTGTTGCCCCAGGGAGTTGAGGAGAGGATGATGTAGATGTGTAAAGGATCATCACCACATGGATGTTGAAGGAAGCAGAGGCCTTTCCTTCTGTGTCAATAAACAGAGGACAGTAACAGAGGGACAAAACTCTGCATGCTCTGGTGCTACATGGCTCAGCCAGGCTGCCAGAAAGTGATGGTGTGGTCTGCACAGGGAGCACATTCCTCCTCCTGGGGAAAGGATTCCAGCAGGACTGGTGCTGTGAGCTCCCTTGGAAATGGAGAAGTCTTCATGCCACAAGACGTTCTCACCATCAAGCCTTTTCGGAGATGGTCTTGTGGTTAAAGAAACCAGACTGGGATTGAGAAGACATGATTTCAGTTCCTGGCTCCATCATAAACTTCTTGTGTGACCCTTGGAGAGTTATTTAACCTGTGTGGGTCTCAAGTTCCCTACATGCATGTTGGGTGTCCCACCAGTCCTCTACTTTCCCCAGGATGTTGGAAGGATTCACCGTGAGGGCTCATGATGGGCTGAGACAGTAAACTTGTGGTAAGCAGCACGGAGAAGTGTTTGAAAAGGTACAGTGAAGTGTTGGCAGAGAGAACCTGCACAGTTGCAGTGCATTTGCTGTGTGGTGTGGAATGGGACCTCCGGGGCATACCGACAATGTGTCAGGTTTGCAGCCAAGCAAAGTGAGAATATGAATTTGTATTGTGGTCAGAGGAGAGGGATGCAAACAACACAAGAATGCAGCTACTGCTCAGTGCTGTACAGTACAAGTGACAAGTAGGTCACTGCAGGGACCTGTACATCTGGAGTACAAGTGCAACACAGTTAAAGCAGAATAACCAGGACACGGTAATTAAATCACGGCCTTGGATTTAATTTATGAAGTGTTTCAGGCACACACTGCAGCATGAAGCTCTGTTTACTGTGAAAGATAGTGTTTTCTGACATCTGCTGAAGGAGAGGGAATTAAGATTGATCTGTCTCGTGTCCAAAGGCTGTGTAAGACAACTGATGCATACAGCCTGCTCCTGTCAAATGGTGATACTTCAAGCTTGGATCCTGGCACAATGAACCATTGCCAAAGGCTTCCCACTCAGTGAAAAGTCTGAGTTCAAAAGCAAAAAAGGGGTAGGTAAGGAGAGCAAGGATAAGATGAACAAAATAACATATTTTCCTACAAAATGCCTTTGGGTTTCCCTTTGTAGCATTACTGAAGTGCCCTGAGTGCCAAAGTGTCAGAATCACTCTGGGACCAATATGACCAATGCATCTTTCTCTAGCATGATCACAGACACATACCTCCCGTTCTCTGCAGGAAGAGAATAAACCCTCCCTTGTGGATCAGAGATTCCTATTTTATTCCCTTTGGACAAATCAAAGAACCCAGGACCTGCTGGGTGCTTCAGAGTTGGCAGAAGCTCTTAACATTGAAACTTGACTTGATTAAGGTGTACTGGCAGTTGAGGGCTGCTGTTAAACTGTTATCCTAATGGATCAGTTTCTTCTCCTGTATCCCTTTAAAGTGAAATAATTGCACCTGTCTGACATAGGTGTCCTGAGGAATACCATGTGCTTGGGAAATGCTTGAAAATCCTTGGATAAAAGTCATCAGGAAAGAGGAGGGAGAGAGGGGAAAGTCTTCTTACACTGTTGACTTATGGTCAACGTTGTCCTCGAAATGCTGTTTTGTCATCAATATTTCTTCATTAGGAATAATGATTTTTCCACATTTACTGCCAGCTGATTCAAAGCCATCCAAAAGCAGAATGTGTCATGAATCTCTAAAATGCATTCGCTGGCGAACTCTAAACAGAGATGATTAGAAAAATAACGCAGCGGAAATACTGGGTGTCTTGAGGCTGCCAGGGGAACTTTTAGTGAGATATTTTGTTCAATGTATTTATGTATTTTAAAAATGTTCTTGGTACAGTTTTGTAATGGCAGCATGCTTTATTTTTTTGTTCTTTCTTGCATAGTGTATCAGGGCTGCAGTGACAACTGGGGAATACACTTAGCTGATCAAGGGAAATTGTGTAATTGATAGACACTGAGGAAATGACCTTGTGGTATATTCCCACAGTACAGTTAGGTGGGAAACAGTTTTTTCCATCAAGCAGAGGTTTTTGAGATATCAGTGTTTTTCCCCCACATTTCAGCAAATGCAGAACCTTCCTACTTTGGTGCTTTTACCAGAAAATTATCCCGTATCTCTTCTCTACATAGAATGCATGCTTTGAATTCATTAATTTAAACTGTTTGTGGAGAGGTTTCCACATTTTTTCTCTGCTTTCTTTACTCTTGGCATCTGTAGTTATTACCGGAATTGCCTGTGTTAGGCACTGTACATCACATAGCAAGAGACAGCCAGTGCCCTCAGTGGCTTCGTATCTAAGTAGGTATGACAGATAAATAATGCTGTAGCCTAAAAAAGGCTAATGTGGTCTTTGAGTGGGCAAACAGGAGCATCTCAGGCAAGCTGGATGGAGTTACCTTACCTCTCTCTTTGGCTCCAGTGTGATTGCTGCATTAGTATGGCATGTACCTATTCCATCATCCATCCAGTGGTGGATGTTTGTCTGATTGGCTCACATTCGTAACAGCTCAGATTGTGGCCTTTTCTATTCATCTTCACAGGTAAAACCTGCATCCAAGCTCCAGTGACCTTGAATCTCTGCAATGTCCTTTTCAAAAAATGCGATTTCTCGCTGTTCATGCTCAACTAGCTGCAGAAATAACTCTCTAGCTGCAACTTAGGCCAGATCATTCCTGCCTCTTAATTATAGAATCACAGAATATCCTGAGTTGTAAGGGATCCACAAGGATCACTGACTCTAGCTCCTGAATGTGTCTCCTCTGGTTTCATTTCTGCATCGTATCAAACAGAAGCTTCATGTCTTTAGCTGCATGACCTGTAATGACCTATTCCCACCCTTTTTCCTATAGTATTCTCTAGTGACATACCAACTCATCCTTCCCATCTGAAGGTGTCTATGTTCAGTCTTCAAGCACTTACATTCCCTTTTGTTCTGTCTTTGTCCTTTCCTCAGAAGTATCCCATTAAACTTCCTTTAAACTCCCTCCGGGTCCTCTTTCAAATTCTCCCTTAACCTTTTCCTTTGCTGGGCTGTCTACAGACTCCTTGTCAATAATAAAACATTTAGAGTGCTGAGACCACAGTTTTCCTTGCTGACTGTTTTGTCTGATTGCCTCCTTCTATTTCCTATCTCTACCCGGTTGTTAGTGCTTGTATTAGACTGTAAACTCCTGCAGTTGGGCTCTTCTTTGAATTCTCTGTTTTTCCAATATCCAGCACAATGGGACTGCTCCAGGATCTGTGGTGGTATAGGCAAAAGACATGTAATAATAGTAATAAAATAACGAGAAGTTAGAACATGGTATCATGTGCAATATGAGCTCCTCTCCTCCCTTCCCCCTCTTCCTTCAGATTTGCAATATTTTTTACACAATAGAAGACAGTAAATGAGGCGGTTTCAGAATAAAGTATAGTAGCTGATGTATCCTTTCAGCTGCTGAAGTGTTTCCATGTGATCCACTCACTACGATGGCATTTGCAGCAGGGAAGCCTCTATGGACATTTCTCTATGTCCCCTCAAGGTAAGACCAACATGTGGCAGCCAGGCAGTGCTGAAGGAAGGTCATGGCACAGCCAAGGTTATGAACGTCTTTCATGCAAAAATAGAGGACTCCGGTCTCCCAGGCTTGCTGCCAACGTATCGCCTTCTAGTTTTGCTGAAGTGATCTTGAAAAAGGACCTAAAAAGGGCTGAAGGGGCAAAAGAAGAATGTTGAAATGACATAGTTTCATCTTCATGCAGTTTAGTGCTAATTTTGTCCTTTGTCTTTAAGCTGCCTTTTAAGTGCTGTTTGTCTCTGTGGGAAGCAAATGGGTCACGTTGTTCTGTGTTTCTACTGTAATACGCCGCCTGCTATTTTTCTCTTAGATTATTTGTGTAATCTTTTTTTGTGCAATCTGTTTGTTCTTGAGTCTTGCAAACTTTGCTGCTTCTTTCCCAATAAGCAGTGCAACTTGTTCTCTATTCACTAACGGGTATTCTGCACACAACAGACTGGGTTATTTCAGCCAGTATGAAAATATTAAAATGGGGAACATGTGTGGGCACTTAATTGTGGTGAGCCCAACCACAAATACCTTCACTGTTGGTAATTGGCAAGCTGGAAAAGCAGACCTTTGTTTTGTTTTTATCAGACATAATGATAGATACATTGTTTTTAGTGGGGTTTTTCTGGTTTTCTAAGGAAATGAGGCTTGTGCAATCACACTGCCTTGTGTACATGTGCCTGTCTGCTTGTCAGTTCCTCCCTCACCAACACTTGAAACTAATAGCCATTTTCAACTAAATTTGATCAAGATTCAGGAGTTGAGAGAAGTAGACAAGCTTTTGCAGAAGTCTTGTGAGTTCTGCAGAAGGTGCAGTCTCCAGTGGTCACATCATTTCAAGACAGATCGGTTGTGTATATGCCCACATACCTTCACATGGATCCAGCCATCTAAGTGTAAGCTCCCAAATTTGAATATTTTGGCTTATTTGCTTTTACCTTTTGGGTGAGTGAGTCAGTTGGGAGAGTTGCTAGGCATAGAGCTTGTGTTTTGATTCTCGCTGGAGTGGCCATACCTCATGAAAAACATGGTTTGCTGAAGGCCACAGTGTTATAATTTGCATATAAACTTATAAAAAAGGAAGCTTTCTTTAAGCTTTCCTGTGCAACAGTTTACAGGAGTATTTTTGTCTGTGTACTTAATAGCAGAAACTGGACTTCTTATAAATGTAGACAGGTTAAGTCTGTCACTGCCTGAATGGGAATCTTCTGTGGAAAAACCCAGAAAGAGGAAGGAAAGCCTAAGGAAACCAACTTAAAGGGGAGAAGTTGGCCAAGACTTGTGTTGTGCTATTCTTTGGTTTGTATCTGACCACCAGTAATTAGTTGGGGAATGCCTCAGAGTTATGGAGGAATGTAGCCTCAGAGCACCTTTAGGAGACAGAGAAGATGTCTTTATGCCCTTTGCTGGAAGACAGGACAGAGCTACAAAGGCACTGAGTGACTTGTCAGATATTACAAGAGTATGTATCTGAGTTAGGAAACAGACCCAGGTCTCCCAGCAAAGTATAGCCAGAAGTACAGTCTACATGTAGACAGCTTCTTCAGCAAATGGAGAGGGGCCTTGGTCAAAGAGGAAGATGAATGCTGAAGTATACCAGAGCTGGCTAAATTATGAATGTGAGAAGAGGAGGAGGGGAAGAAAAGATTCCCACATGTTTTGCTCAGATGTTAACAAAGAAAGCTGAGAAGTGTTTGCATAGACACTACATTATTCCATGTCCAAATGCCTCATAAAAATAATACCGGATGATCACAGAATGGCACACTAGGGAAAATAAATTCTTCAGTGGAATATTCCCTCTGGAAAAACACTGTGTAAAGTAATACACTAATGGCTTTCAATTTCATGTTTTATATATAGAGATATTAACTGCTCCCCAGACGTCTCTTCGTATTACAGCCCAGCTACACGAGACGTTTGGAGAAGGCCCTGGAGCACGCTCCGTCTTGTCCACATGCAGGGCTGAGTGGTGCTCTCTCGTGGTACACACAGCTCCTGTGGTGTACACAGTAGGTGTCTGGTGCCTCCTTCCCAGTGCAATGCTGCTCCTGTGATTCCGTCCACTGGGTTTGGATTTTTTTGCTTCCTGGTCCTCATGGTTTTTTCTGTTCTTCCCCCATGCTCTGTAGCCTCACCCCCATGCTGGGAAACCTGCATTCCTTCTCTGCTCATAAAAAAAGGAGTCCTCGCTTACAAGTGCTACAGTGGAGTAATTAAAGCACGACATTGTCAATCAAAAACACTAATAACAAATGCTAAAGGAAGTTAAGGTCACATACAGCATTATTAATTCCTTTTTGGGGGCTTTCCAGGCTTGTCTGGATTCATCTGGTGACTTCTCTCTCCACATTGCTCAGGCTGGGAGCTGTTTGTGTCAGGAACTGTCTCTCCTGTAGAAAGCCAACTACGGTTATGCCATTGTAGCAAATCATGATGATTTGGGGTTTTTTCCAAGCTTTCCTAATATATCTCAAATGTGTATATATATCATCCTGCCACATCCTGAGAGATCCAAAAGTAGCTTACATGCTTTGTTCCCTGAATGTAGCTTACTGGAGTCTGGGACAGGCAGGAAAGAAGTTGTGAGTGCAGGGATGTTGACAGTGCACTGCCTAAGGACAGCAACCCTGCTCTTGGGATGACAAGACATGTCCAAGTCCTTTAAGGAAGTTGTGCAATATATGCTTGAAAAGCCCAATAAACGCAGACTGTGGTGTGAGAGAACATTGTAATGTTGCTGGATTGGTAATTATCAGATTCATATTATTTGTGTAAGAATTTATGAATAATTCTATTTTGAACTCAGATTTCCTTCCTGTTTGTACCTCAGCTCTTGCTTCCCTTCCCTTCCCCTCCTTCCTACCCTCAGTGACTGCACCACTCCACCAGTGGCGCCTTCAAGAAGTGCAGGGCCCCATGACTGGAGACACCAGTCCAGTTAGTCTGAAACTGGACAGTCCATTTTGGGTGGGGTGATGTCCCAGACCACAGTTGCTCTACCTTTGGTGGGGTTCTCCTGCATAGGGTGTCTGAGGTTGTCCTTAATACCTTCCATTTTCAACACTGATTGTTGGGTAAGGATGTCAGACCTGCATGGGCTATCTCCATTTTCTAGAACTTGAATGACAGAAAAATGGCAAGGGTGTGCCTTCCACCCACCTCTTCCACCATCTCTGCACCACAATCTTTCCTAGGAAAATGTCTTTCCCATGATCTAAGAAAATCTTTTCTTTACTTGAAATCTACCTGCCACATAACATTTTTAACAACAATCTGAACAAGGCAGGAAGCCTTTTGTATGTGTGTGTGTGTGTGTCTGCAGATTTTTTGTTATGCATTTCTATGTGACATTAGGGACCTTTTCCAGAAACAGACAGAGCTCTTAAGGCTTGTCTGTACTTAGAGTCTTTACTAGCAGGTTCTGATACATCTTTCTTGAAGGATGGAAAGAATAAAGCATCCACACATCAGTTTCTTTAGGATGGTTTCTGTGCTTTAAATAGACACAGTATCTTAATCATTATCAATCTTTGAACAGAAAAAAAAGTATTTGGCTTCACTGAGAGAATTGGTTTAAGCTGTACAAGCAAATACTTTAAATGGTAGCAATTGTACTGCCACCAGGCAGCTTTTATGAGGCATCCTACCACAAAATCCTTTAATGTGGAGGCCAAAGCTTTAGGCACAGGTTTATCACATCTAACTGATGAGCTGAGGATGACTATATAGCTGGGTTAGGTGATAGCTGAGTGGTTTGTATCTGAGGCTCAGACTCCTTATAGTGAACACTGGCTAGCAGCAGCAGAACTGATATCACTGCAGTCTTGGGAGCCAGTTTCAGTCCTTTCTAGATCTTTTCATATGGGCCAGCACCAGGGTGCCTTACAGGGGTGCTGGATCTTTGCCAGCAGTGGCGCAAATTGCTCCTCTGCTGTCTGAGCTGCCGTGTCCCCCTTACACCCGTGCAGCACAGGTGTGTGGAAGGACCTTCTCTGCAGCCGAGACCCCGAGCTTGCTTTGACTCACATCCTTTCCCTTTGCTGACAGGCCGCTGTGCCCGCTGTGGGGAGAATGTTGTTGGAGAAGGCACCGGTTGCACGGCCATGGACCAGGTCTTCCATGTGAAGTGTTTCACCTGCATGATGTGCAACAGCAAGCTGAGGGGACAGCCTTTCTACTCAGTGGAGAAGAAAGCCTACTGTGAACCCTGCTATATTGTAAGTACCTGTTCTTCTTTGCGCCCTGACTTTAATGCGCAGACATGGGAAACATTGATTTCCTTCATTGCTGTAGAGCTGCCTTACAGTTAAAATCTGACAATCTTGTGGCAGTACTGTGGGCACCAGGTTTTTCCATGTTCTTCAGAAGAACTCTGGTATTTTCAACTTACTGAATGAATCTCTTTTCCTGGTCTGACCTGTCTCCGAAAAGAAGTGGGACAGGGGAAAGCAGAGCATTTTCCATTTCTGTAAGGAGCAGAATATGCAGTGATTTTTTAGCAGTAGTCTTGCCCTTAGTTTTCTGTACAGGGAAACCTGATACCAAAAAGTTTACAGACTGTGGTGCCCACTAAGATTAAGGAGGTGGGATGCAAGAGAGCAGTGAAACTTCTAAAATAAAGGCCTTTGCATTGCCTGATGGAAGTTTTTGTACTGAACTAAGAGTCTTTGGATTAGATATCTTTCGAAGCTTACCTTACCCTAAAATTTCATTTCATGCCTCCAACATGGTCTTAAAAAAAACAATTAACAGTTGCTCTGGGGAGCTACATCTTGTAAGGGGCTCCTGTAAGAGCTGCTGGAACCAATTGCATAGGTGCAAATTAAAGAAACATCACATAATGTACCTGGGGCCTTACCTTGGTGCAACCTAAGCGTCCAATATAAGAGGATAATCCTTGTATCTTAAGTTAAGACAAGCACAAAAACATTTCTGAAGTGTTGATAGGTCTTTCTCTAAACATCCAGTTCTAAGTTCTTATAGCTACTGGGCCTGAGATCCTTTCAGAATTGGATTTGCACTTCTGAAAGTAAAAGTTGATACTTTTCTTGATGTTTCTGGCATTCCAATAATAGTTAGAGCAATAATACATATTTTTGAAAATGCCACCAATATCTCATTGATCTTCCTATTTCTGCAGAGCTTTTGCAGTGGGACTATTACCGAAATATTGAATATAAAAAGGGAGGATTCTGTCTTATTTACAATGGCAGTGATAGATGGGCCTTGTTAATTTGTTTTTAAAAGTTAAACAATCTTTTGATGGAATATGTACCTTTTGAGTCATTTCTATTTTTGTTTGCACTAAAATGATTGCACCATAAAAAATTTAAGGTTCATTTTGTGGCAAGTTTGACCATGTGCAAAGCACTGCAGACTTTAGGAAGGTGCATTCATAATATAACTGGAGCAACTTTATGTAACTGGAATGAAACATTTCATTAACTTCAGGCTGGAATTGACTTCATCTGCTTGCAGATTGATACTTTCTTTTCCTCTTTTTTAAATCAAGCACGCATTCTTCACCACTCATCTGCTTTAGTTTGGGAAAACATCTGCATTAGCCACTGTAGTAATGGTTTAAGATTATTTAATCCCATTACTTATACACTTCATTAGCCTGAGTGAATTATTGGCAAGGGTTCAGTAAACTTCCTACATTGGGAGATAAAAGGATAAAAAAGGAAAGGGAGAAGGATTCTGTTCCTCATTTTCTTTCAAATTTATCTTCTATCTATTTAAGGGATAAAGGAACGATAATTGCCTGGTTGCATCTGCGTTTGTACGTTCTGTGATATGGCTTTGCAGCTCTGAGTACAGAGGAAAGAGTAAACGTTTAATAGCTTCCTTTTATATAACCAGAAGGGGCCTTTAAGTGTTTATCCATGCAGTCCACAAAAACCTGGTTATGGACTTAACCCAAAACACGTCTGGATCCATCTGCTGCTGCACATGCAGGGGAAAGGATGGCAGTGCTGATGGGGCTGTGTATGTGTAGCTGGACAGCTGGTACTGTGAGTGGGAAATGGGAAGCTGGAATCTGGCAATCTGAGGCAGTAAAGAAAAAAAACAAAAAGCCAAGCACACATTAAACCTTTAAATGTGGAAGAAACAAGTGTTGGAAGCCTAAGTCTCAGTGTGTTTCAGAAAGCTCAGGACTCGGCTGTGCTGAAAGCCAGATCCACAAGGGATCTAAGCACCTGCCATGCTACTCGCTTTGGGCCTGAGGAATTTGTGTCCTAGAGCCTATGTCTCATTGATTTTTTCAATGGAATGAGGTCTGCATTGGCTTCAGAAGGATAATGAATGCCTAAGTACACTGAAGCCTTGAGCTAGGCTTGCAGATTCTTCTTGTAGATGAATTGGGGACCCTTAAATTGATGAGGCACAGTCTGAATGCTTTTGTCTTTACATGCCTTTAAATGTGTGATGTAGTTATACTGAACTCAATGAGAGTTAATGACCTGCTTAAAATCCAACCTGTGCTAAAGGATTCCTCTGAAGTGTGGCCTCACATATTTTTAATATTACTTTTTTTTTTTTTTTGAGCTTCAAGTCCTATGATCAGAAAATAGCTTGGATACTTGGAACCCTAGGTCTGTAGGACGTCAATGGGACTGAAGTGCCTAGACTCAGATACCTCTGGACCTGAATTCCCATGAAAGGTGTAGCCTGTGTGATTAGCCCAAGACTGAACAGCTAATTCATGGCAGTGGCCAACTGAGAAAACAGGGTTTTCAGCTGGCATAAGTTTGAGTAATTCAATGAAACTTGTTTACTGGTCTACCTAGTTCGCATTGATTTCTAGCACACAACGCTATTTTCCCAAGTCCAAAACTCATGACCTCTGATGCAAGCCACAGAGACTTCATTTATATAGTGACAATAAACTATAGTCCTTGCCTAGTTGTGATACATAAATTCTTAAAGTCTTTGATTATTTTTTAATAATTCACTTGTGTGACTTTGTGGCCTTACGCACACAAAAACTATGCACAAAAATAAAAATAAATGTTTTTCAACAATTAGAATTGGCTAATCTTCTCAGTTTGTTATGCCACTCTTCTTAGTTGTGGTGCAGTGAAGCCATAATTAAGATTACTGTGAAGAGCTGTATTTAATTACTGGTTAGTCAATACCAAGCCTAAATAGCCTGCAGAGGGGGTTTTCTTTGTTTTTGTTTCTGGTTTTATTTATCAGTGACCCAGTTAAGATGAAATTCCCCAAAAGTCTGAAATAACATCTAAGGAGATCAATCACCTGTTTGAAAATAAGTATTTTTCCTAATGGGAATTTGAGTTCCAGAGTTAATTTCATTCACAAAACACGCCCCCCCAAAAAAAGCCCGTCACTATCATTTCCTGTTACATCTTATGATTGCAGCGAGTTCTGTTGCCAATGTGTTTGCTGGTTTTGCTCTGCATCCAAGGATTCTTTCATTATTAATGTTATTTCTAAAAGAGCACCATTCTTCTCCATTAAGACACTTCTGCTGAACTAAAAGCAACTGTAAAAACTAAAGTGTTAATAGGAGACAGATGTTTCCTAGTCATTACGACAGTCAAGTAACATCTGAAATACCATGATAGGGTTTCCAGTGTAACCAGTGTACTGCTGTGCACGTGCTGAATGCTGTGTCTGCAGTATGTTATCCGTATATTTTTTCCCTCCTTTACAGAGC
The DNA here is from genome assembly GCA_035583135.1 of Lophotriccus pileatus. Classification (NCBI taxonomy): domain Eukaryota; kingdom Metazoa; phylum Chordata; class Aves; order Passeriformes; family Tyrannidae; genus Lophotriccus; species Lophotriccus pileatus. Next base: position 10,506,201 of record JAWWES010000011.1, read on the forward strand.
AAATTACTGACAAAAGAACATCTGGTTTGCTTCCTCTAAGTAGTGGAAGGGATTTTAGCACTGGACTCAGAGCAAGGAAAAGGTTAAGGGTAGTGTCATTGGAATTGTTGTTATAAAAGACTGAATTGTTGTTATAAAAGACTGAAAAGCAAGATGTTAGAGTAGTGCCAGCTGTCCGCTTTCCAAATACCGTGTTATCGTAAGGACTGAACACAAGGTTAACCAGACACACCAGTCTGGCAAGAGTGATGCTGCTGTTTTGTGAATGGGATGTTCTTTGATGTCCAGATAACTTTCTCCAGGACATGAAAATTTTCCTCTATTCTTTATCCCCTCTCCTGGCAGTCTGGTGGCTGGCAGTTGGAGATACGAACTCTGAGGCTGAGGGCTGAGAAGATCTGAGCTCCTGCAGTTGACACAGGACACAGCAAGATCTTGCAGGTGCTCCTGGCCTCTGCGGGTTTCTTCTGTTTGTGTCCAAGTCAACGTGACCCACCTGAGGCAAGGACCATAGTGTGATTGGGAAGGGTGCAGGAAAGCAGAAATAGCCTGGGTCAGCTGAAAGAGTTCAGAGAAGTAGTGGGTTAGAAATGATGAGCGATTGGAAGGGAAGAAAGAAACTCTCATGTCTGTCTAGCTAGAGTGGGGGAAAATGGTGGGTGTGCTCTGCAGTGCCCCATGGAGACCCAGGGATTGAGATTTCCTGTTTCTGCTGTGCACTGAGAGATAGTGATGACATTACCTTAAACCCATCCCCAAAGATCACTTGAAAGGATTTGGCAGGTCAAGTTCATCTTTCCATAGTACTAAAGCTGTGAAAGAGCATGAAGGAGGAAGAATTGTGCATGGAAGTCGTGCCCTGATTATTGCTTTTCCCCAGCTTTAAAGTCAGGACTGTAGTGATCCACTGTTGTTTTTCTTTTCCCCCCAATTACTTGTTTTGTGAGGAACAAACAGTATATCTTTGAGGTTTTTCTCTCTTACAAGTGTCTAACTTCCTGGCCTGTCAGTGGCTGTAATTCAGGAGGAGAAGATAGAACAGAACACAAGAGAAATGCTGATATTTTAAGAAATGGTACAACCAGAGCCACTGGTGCCATTGAGCATCCTGGGAAAGCTTGAATTTGCTAATCATTCTGAAGTGTTAGCATTAACTCAATTTGTGCTTATTGACGTCTCTGGTAAGACTGCTATTGGCTTCAGTGTGACTGGTATTGTAAACCTCACCCTGTGTGTGCACGTGAGTGTGTTTGGTTGAAGGCTGTGCCAGAGCAGCTTCCTCCAGCACATATGGTCTAAAGTGTAAGGTTGATCCCTGCAGTAAAACTACATCTATTTTTAAAAATAATTCTGCAATTTGTAAGCAGGGATTACAGCACTAATTTAGCAACTATGTAACAATTTAAATTGAACCAGAAAAGAGAAACTATAATTTAAAGATTTTTTTTTTATGATACAAGTTTTCTTCTTTTTAAAGTAAAAAGCCTTTTATTCTTGTTTTTGTCAAGCAACGTATTGAATTTGAGAGTAATTTATGGAAAATGCTGCCAGCATGGTATTGCGAGTGCTCCACAATTTGAATTTAAACTGCTCAATGGGATCATTAAGACTATTATGCCTGCTTTCCAAAGAGTTTGAATTCAAAATGACAACTGGAACAAAAATATAAAATAAACTAAAGAGAAGTCACGCACTCTTTACGTGGTGGAATTTTTCTGCCCTGGAAATATTTCATTGAGATCAATGCTTCTCTTCAATCCTCTCCTAGAAAAAAGCTGGTGTTGCTAGATTTAGTTCGGTGCTCCTGTGTGAGTCATCGACAGCAGGGAGCTGAACCTGTGACCCGTGGATCGAAAAGCATTAAGTCTCAGCTCCTGTAGCAGAGAGATGCAGCTGGGCTGTGCCAGGCAGCAGCAGCCTCCTGCCCTGGGTATTTCTTACCCACAACAGAAGTGGTCCGTGGGCATAGCAGACAAAAAACAGGTCCAGAGCTTTTGTTTGCTTACAGGTGCATTTTATTCCTATTGATTATTAGCTTTGATAATTTTGACAGCCTAGGCCCAGTTGGTAATTCGTTTGGAAAAACATTGTGGCAAGGGAAGACTGTTAGTTCTGGTAAACTGATCAGTTGTAAAAGTGAAAAATTAATAAATCCCTTAAGAGTAATGGCCCTTTCTATTGATATCATCCAGCAACAGTTGATACAAAAAGTACAGATGGAAGGTGGAGGAGTGGTGGCCATCAGCTTAATGCTACTGCTTGGAGTGGTAAATGGTCTTGTGCAATCAGGGCATAGATAGAGGAGGGTGGGATACTCTGGCATAAGCTGCACCTGGAGCTTCCAGGAGTCCAAGTCTAGGAGGTACAATAATGTGTGTGTGAGAGAACATGTCGATGAAGCAGCTTCTGTCAGAACTAGAACAGCTGAACTTAGCTGACCCTGGGGAAGCCTGCATCTGTGTTTTAAGTGGCCTACCAACTGTTACAGGAGATGGGACATGCCTCTTATTTTGTTATGAGAGGGGGGAAAAGGTTCCTTGCAGGAGTGGATGGAGGAGTCACCAATGATCAATAACCTCCTTTCTAAACTGGATTTACAAAGAAAGTAGAGAAAGTGTACCATGAGATGATGAGGTAATTCTATATAGGAACTCCTCTGTGGAGACCCAGAGGCTAATATTAAAGAAGACAGGACCAATTTGACTTGCTGTCCAACAAGGACAGAGGGCAAGAAGTCTGCAAACCGAGCCTGTAAGAGGGAAAATTCATAGTGCTTTTGGAAAACAACGAGAATGAGCCCTGCCAAGAATTGCATTGGGCTCACCTTGGCGATGGATTGGCGATATATTGAGACCAATATACCTTGATATAACTTGACTTTCCAGAAAGCTGTATAGAGTGCTGCTTTAGAGGAAGACCAGCTATGGATTGTGGAGGTAGAGAAACTCAGTGCTACCAATGATGGTAGTGTTATGAGGGGGATATTTTTTTAAAAGTTACTGTAGGCTGGACAGCATTTTAATAGATAAATCTGTTTTGGAAGAATGGGCATGAAGTGCTGGTGAACTAGTTCTCAGCTTGGTGGTGAGAAGTTTTGCTAGGGATGGACCACTTCCCACTCCTTTTCGTAGGCCATAGTTAAAAACGTGTCCTTATTAGGTGAATACTCCCCCTCCACACCTGGTCTTGCTTGAGACCTTTGTGATGGCTTGCTAGAATGCAGGAAACGAATGCTTGCTAGAATGCATCTTTCCTCCTGCATGTGCTGACCCCCATAACAACTTGAATTGTTTTCTTGTCTCTGCCTTGTGCTTTTATAATTAGAAGCATTTTTCATATTTTGATTATATAATCTAAGCATTGATTTGACATGTATAGTCTAGAAAAACTATGCCATGCGAAATCCTGTGGAGGGAGTTCTTAGTGACTGAAAAAATGATTCTGTGAAGGACCAGCTGCTGTCATTCAGTCAATTTCTTGCCTTGCAGGGTGAATTCCACTGACCAACTGTATGTTCTTTGGAAGAAAATAGCTTCTCTTTCTGCAGGACTAATGGGATTTTGTGGCTCCTGGCTATACATCCCCTTGTGGATCATACTACAGTTGAGGAGATGGTGAAGCCATTCAGCAATGACTTTTAGCTGTGTTGAGCCTTCCCTGTAGAAGGTATCCCAACAGTTTTCTTCCTTTGCAACTTAGAAGAAACAGCTTATAAGGAAACAATAAAGTCCTTATCCTTATTCTTCGTAGTAGCAGGAAAATTTTCCTCATTTAAAGTCAGGTGTAGATGGGTATTAGATGACAAGTGACATCCAGTGTTTACAGCATTCATGTCTTTTCTTTCAATTGTATTTCACCACCTCTTCAGTAAACTACTTGCTGATTTCACCCTTTGCTACCCAAGTAGCATCTAGAGATCCCACTTTAATAAACTCTCATTGTGGTGTGTCAGTGAATGACAGTGTCTGCCTCCACAGACCTTCTTGGTCTAGGGAAAAGGCAACGGCATTGCCTCCATATTGCAGATGAAGATCTGACCCTAAGAAAATTAAATGCAGTTTGTTTACAGCACGGATCTCCATTACTGGAAGCCTTCAAGGACAGGTGGGGCAAAACTCCTTTAAAGACAAGTAAAATCTAGGCATGGGCAGACCCAGGAGTGTTTTCTAGCCTTGCTTGTTCCTGTTCTGAACTTGAGTGACCTATCCATGACCACAAACACATCCTGCACCGAACAGCTCAGGTTTTCCACGTCCAGATTTTCTGCGTAGTTTCTACCAATTTTCTAGTTCCAGTTCAGCCTGCAGAGATCTTCAGGTGAAGGAGCTACTTTTCTTCCCCTCTTCTAACCGCTGCTGTTTTGAGCCCGGACATGAATGTGAATAAGCAGCTGAAAGCAGAGTGAAAGCTCTTGGAAAACCCAGGAGGGTGGGAGATACCATGACAGTATTCCTTTCCATGAAGTCCTACCGCTTGCTTGCAACCCTGCATAGTTATTTGTCAGTTCAAACTGCTGAAGACAATTATTTTGGAAAGGCTGTGATTTATTTGAAATTGGGCCTGTAATTTAGGTGTGTGTTTCCATCAGATCTGTGTGTTATGGAGCTTTGTCCTTTCTAATGCAGTGATGTCAAAGTGCTGCAATGTCCAGACATAAAAAAATGAGAACTCAGTGAAGTAAATAAACAGTTTTTTTATCACTGCTCCTGTGCAGAGCTGCTGGTAAAGCATAGGCCTTGCAACCAGGCTGCAGTATCTGTGGGTAACAGAGCTGAATCTATCATGGAACGGGTGTGTTTGGATTTAGCAGGAATGGTTTCCCCTTAGTAGCGTTGCAGAGAACGAAGTTTTGTCTCGCTCTCCGTTCCAGATGCCCTCTTCCTTCAGTCCAGACAGCAATTTGCAAGCCTGTGCGCCAGAGAGGCCAGCAGCCTCTTGCAGTGTGCCACTTGAGCCGTCTCCTTGGTGAAGCCACACTCAAAGGAATTTGCTCTGGCAAAAGCTCAGTCTTGTGGGTTGATCCTCCCTCTAGCGTCTTGCCTCTGTTCTTCACTCCAGGACATGGTTTGCCTGCGTGCGGTGTTTGTTTGCAGTGGAGGAAACTGTTTAACTTGCCATCACACACACACAAACCCCAATGGTCTTGGGAGTTTTCTGGTTAGAAGAAAGAAAAAAGTCATGCCATTGTAGGGAAAGCACAACAAATGGGAACGATGACAGGAGACAAAGTTTATTGATTCTAAGAGTATAGAGAGTGCTTGGTACTCACGTAGGGACAAAGCAAATTGTAAGACCGTTGTTTCTTCTCATGTGCATTGATTACAACTTGTGGGGCCAAGTACAATATTGAAAGAAGAGGTAGATCATCCACTGGGGTATTTTGGGCAGAAGGAAAAACAGATTGTAGCTCAACTCTGGTGCTGTAGCATTCGCTGGGGACAAGAGGTTATTGTGCACTGGTAGGTAGCTGCCTTCACAGGACCAGAGAGCACGTTGGTTAACGTGGCTGCCAAGACCTGCAGTGCCTCCCATCTTTTCAAACCGCTCTGAAAATCTAAAAAATAATGGTTATTGTACACAAAACCTAAAAGTTGCTATTGATCAAACCTGAATATTTCCCCTTGTTTGTGACGGGAAATATAGCAAGAGGGGTAAAAAATAACAGTGTTGAAATGTAAATTAATGCTCAGATGTTATCAGGGATTGAGATTTTAAGTATGAATATTCCATTAGCTTCTGACAAGGTAGTTTTTTTGTTTAAGGTTGTGTTTGAACCAATACACCATTTTGGCATCCCACCAGCAAAGGTATCTGTGTAAATGAAGTCTGTGTTCAAGCCAGACAACACTTTAAAAATTTATTTAATATTTCCTACAGCAAGCCATCTGTGAGTGGTCATATTTTAGGAAGCAAACGAACATCATAGCAACATTCACCACTCTCTTTTAGTAACTTCTAGACTTTTTAAATTAAATGTGCTGCCAAATATTTATGTTCTGTTGTGAAAAGAAAAATATTTGTTTGACATGCTAGTCTCCCTGGCAATTCGCAGTCAGTTGCTCTTCTTAGGAGCTGTGTTTTCTTCGTGGGTACTGCAAGGCAAAAGGAGGGTGTGGGAATCCCTGAAGCTGCCTTTTGGGCTTACTCGGGGCTTTGCAGGGACTGAGAGAGGTTGAGCCCTGGGTCGTCACGGGAGGATGTGGTGTGTGACGGGCTGGGCGGGGGGCAGGTTTTGCCCAGTGCTGACATTGGCGGGTTGGAGGGTGGTGAAAGAGGTGGCTATCACAGCGCTCCTGCCAACATTCAAAGGGCTCAAGAATTCCCAGAAAAGCCAAACCCCTTTGCAGGATGTCTTCCAGTGCATCTGCCACACACACTGCAGCCATCACCAAGGCAACCAAGTTGCCAGAATTTAGCGGCAGCAAAACAGAAGGAAGAATTAGTGATGGCCTAAATCATGGCTGATAAATGCCCTGATGGAGCTGAGCTCTGCTCTAAGTCATACATATATACTGATTTTAGTAATAATTTTCACAAAAGTCTTGTATTTTATCTTGTTCCATAGTTTTATGGCTGGCCTAAATTTGATCATTCTGAAGTAGTGAAATGCCTTTATTCAAGGGCTCAGAAATTGGTGTAATCCTCTTACAGGCAGCAATAAACAACTAAAATATCTGAAACTATCCTGACATAGTTAATTCCATTTTGGAAAGGCTGAAATGTTCTGAAGAGTCCCTGGTGGCATAGCACCAATTTTTGCTCAGTACTCATTTGGAATGGTCCATATAACTTGCCTGTACTTACCAACACTGGGACTATTGCAACCAGCAGAAGTCCAGGTGAGTCGTCAGCCCATAACCTGTCTATGTGTGTCACTCACCTGTAGTATCAACACCAGACTCAGAATGTGCATATTGTTATATGCTGGAAAGAGGCCCTTGCAACACAGAGCAGGGAGAGAAAGCAGTCCCGATTTGCTCTATTACCTCTGACAGTTTTACTTTCACTGTGGCATGGCAATAAGATTAAAGTTTTATAGCAATATCACCTCCATCCAGACAGAAAAAAAAAAAGCCAAAAAAAACCACCTCTCCTCTCTAGTACTTAGATTTCAAACTGTTTTATAGAGCCTCTGCATCTGTTAATAAAATCCTTAATTCATTTTGAACATTTTATTGTTACTTCGGATAAAAGTTTAATCAGATAGAATTATTGCCCTTCTAATATTCCCTTAACCTTTGCATTTTAGACTTAGACCATATCAGTTAAATTTTAAAATCACTCTTTTATAGACTGGAATGCCCCCATCTCTGTTTTAGAGGGTAGTTTTGCACAGGAATGCCTGAGTCTGTCTTGAGGTCATGTGAAAACTTAAAAGGCTCTAATGTGAACACTGCTCACTTTCTGCGGAAGTGTCTTGCATGCCCTATTAATTACTTTAATGGTGACATGCTGGTTTAAGGGAGTTCTTTATTAATGCCACTAAATCTTTTTTTATTGTTGTTTAAACACTTTTTCTTTCCTTTATGTAGATGTATTTAATCCTTTCTGTCTTTAAAATAAATGAGTGCATAACTCCACATGAGATGTTCGACACTTCCATTTTGCTTTCTCAGGAGAGTGTAGGGGAGCCCTTTGTTCCCTTGTCTGTATTGTCCACATCCCAGCAGACATGCACATCTGTACTGTCTGTAATCATGTGTTAAGTTGTGGTGGAAGTAATCTTTGAAATCTGGTATCTGTCTTTACAGAAATAATATGCAGTGAACTTGCTCTTAGTCTTCCAGGGTGTTGACATTTTAGAGGTCAGTTTGGATTTTTTGTTAAAAAGTGCAGCACTCTCAGTTCAGGAGAGGGTTTGCTTATGTTTGACCCCTTTCCCACTGAGGAGGACACATTGATTTGCTTTCCTCAGTCTGAACTAAGCAATAATATTCTAGTAGTTCATTCCAACATTAAAGATGTATAGACTTCACTATACTGGGGAGTCTATAGAGCAGCCCTTTTACTGAAATAGCTAGCTGGTAAAGCACTGACATCCATGCCTGCAGTTGGATTTTAGTCTAACAGATTTCTATTTTTTAAGGTGATATCTTTTACAAAACATCTATTCTTGATTCACCTTATCTGCAGATTTTCTTGGTCTGGGCAGTGGAAGCAAAGTATGGGAGAGAAATTATCCTCAAGTCCTGGAGAAATATTTTCCAAAGCACCTAAATGACTGAGGAATTTGCTGCCCTTGGTTTGCTAACCCACTCTTGACAATGAGACTTAAATTCTTACTACTGAGTAATGTTATTCTGTAGTCACTTTATAAGGTGTTAGTTACGTCTCCAGTAACTACTGATGGTTTCACCATGGGACTCTCCTACATTTGAGATCTGTAAATAGACTTCACTGGTCTTAGAGGAAATTAGAATAGACTGTTGAAAAACTGTGAGGAGTGATGAAGAGTGACTAGATTTTTCTTTGGTGAGGGGAAAGTAGTTTAGGGATTGGGGATGGTTTTTGTTTTCTATCAGCAAAGTATAAAAACTTTGTAAAGTATGTGCAGCATGAAAAATAGAGTATGTGTAACAGAGTATGTTATACTGTGGAGTCTCTCTTGACCTCCTCTCTCCCAGATGACTTCCGACTCCTAAAACATCTGTGCCCAGCTGGGTAATAGAGTTTCTGTGCAGCCTTCCATGGCTAATGTATACCTGTATGTACACACAGACTTGCACTGGAAGAATCTGGAAGCTTGAATGCAGTTTGAAATGATTTGGTTTTTGCCTGGAAAAGGTATTTGTTCCTCTTGTAGACTTTCCCTCAGGTTTGTCCAAATCAGTCTGCAGTTACCAGTAGGACACTTTGCTGTTTAGTCTTTTGCTCACAATTGCTGTTTTAATTTTGGGAGCAGGCAGCATACTTATGTCCTTACACAGTACTAAGGGGAACCTTTTGCATTTTCAAATTTTGCTAAATTATACCCTTTGTGTTTTAGAATAAGTAGCTAATTAAATGGCAAGGCTGAGTGCTGTTTGAGCCATGGGTGTAGAATCCCTTTAGCTTAGAAAAGCTAGATCCTCTAAATCAAATTAGTCCAAGGTATGGGCCTGGTCCCACTGATCCCAATTTGCATGTTTTCTTTGATATTAATAGGAGCTGTATCAGATTTCTGGTGCCCAAGACAATGTGGCTAATGAAAGTGTAAGACACATAGACCCCATCTCATAGTGATTCTCTTAAGTGCATGAGAAATCTAGACTGGCTTGATCAAAAGAGTTTTCACTTTCTGGCTTTTAAAGTAGAAGTAAAGAAGTGGAAATTCCCTAAATTGAACTGAAATACTCAAAACATGCTTTTCCCCCCTCTAAGCTTGTGTTTGCTTCCCTTTTCCCTTGTGGATACCTTGTTTATTTTTTAAATAAATAATCATATTTTAAAACAGTGTAAATAAATTGCAAAGTGTGCTCCAATGGGGTGGATAAATATATTCCATCTGCTGGGGAGTGATTATTAAATAATTCACCAGTGGCAAACCCAGGAGTGGTTATCCATTTTCCTCTCATTCATGGGTAATTTTTTCTACATCCCATAGGAGCTCATTATGTTTTCTTTGTACATAATGTTTAATAATTTTTAAAATCTGGCACCAACCCCTCCATCTACAGATTCTTCAATTTTTCCAAAATGTTTGTGCATGTTGTATGCCATATATTGGCAGAGGAAGATATTTGTTTCCTTTCTTCTTGTATTTTTTTTGTCATGTTGAGAGAAGGTGAGCATTGATGTATGAAATGAAACAAACTTTCTTGTGTGCAATGGAGTTTTCTCCTCTATGGGTGGTGGATGGGCCACATCCCTGCCCTCACCCTTGTGTGGGAATCAACGTGGCTTCAGGGCTGTGGCAGCAGTATGGAGCTCATTCTTCAACATTTATAAACAAAGAAAGAGGAAGCAAAGAGAGGGAGTGGGGCATGCATTTGAAGAGCCCTGTCATCTTTTCCTCAATGTTAGGAAGAATTTGGTTATCTTCTAAGTGAGCAAGAGTGAGCCCAATGAGCCTGGTCTGTGTATAAGCAGCAAGCAATTGCCTGATGAAAACTGGAACTGTATCCTATGAGTGGAAAAATTTCCAGAGATATGTGGATTGGTGGGCTTTGAATCTGACACAGTCAGGAGCTGACACCCCAGTGCTGGATCCCATTTCTGCAAGGTTCGTGTTCCCATGACTGCGTATGCATAACAGGGCAGGAGGTGAAGGACCAGCATCCCATCCTGCAGCTGCCAGTGCCCAAGGTCCCGTGGTCAGAGTTGGGCTCCACACAAGGCTGGAGGCAGATGTTTGCAGTTAGAGGACAATCACTACCTTGGTCCTAAAATGTGTAATTAGCCACAGAAAATTCTTTCCTCTGCTGATGAAGACAGGAAGGTAAAACTTTCTCTTAATGCTTTCACAGTTCTAGGGAATGGAGGGAATCTGACTGCCCTCACAGGGACCAACAGCAATCCTATTCCCAAGCAGGTAATGATCTCTGTTGTTTTCTTTTAGATGTCCAGAGGTCCATGCTGTCAGCCTCACTGAGAGGCAGGGAGCTGTTTTATTTCTCTCTCCCTCTTTTTCACATTCCCTGTAGACATGTGCAGACTCTGGGTTTGAGAGGCAGCTGTGCTCTGTACTAAGCAGCAGCAAACAGCTTTTCACTGGGACAAAGAGCAGACCCCAACAATTTGGTTTTGGCTATAATTTCTGTATGATTCATGACCTGGAAACTCTTCCTTTTGTTACTTTGCTAATCCCTTTTCCTAACTGGGAAACAGGTTTTGAGGGGTGTTGGGGAGAGGTAGTCTGAGTGTAAATCAGCAGAACCTTGAATATTTTGCTTGCTTGAGAAGAAAGGCTCTTCTTGAATTGCACTTCCAGGCTGATATTCTGATATTTCCATCACATATTTCCATCATAGAAAGCGTCATTCTGGCTATAGCTTTGACTATGACTGGTTTCTCTCCAAAACATGGGGTTTACTGCTCTAAATCTAGGACTGAAGGGCTGCTACTACTGAGGCTGGTGCTGTCTCTGGGCTCTCTTCCCCATTTCATTTCCTGCTCCAAATGATTGGTAATTTTCACTCCTACAAATGGTGCTCCAGGATGGAAGAGCACAGGGAAGCTAATATCCAGGTGAAAGAACAGTGTTGAGTGATCAGATTGAATATAAAGTCCTAGAGCAAATGGACAGTGTGTTCAGCACTGTGTGCACTAGGGATCTTGCAGAGCAAGGGCTGGAGGATAAGCTGAGGTGTGCTGGCCAACGTGCCAGCTGCAGGAAGTGCTGTGTGAACTCAGGGTTTGTGGAGCTGCTCTAATTTAAACCTCAAGAAACTGGTGTGAAGGAACAAAACCACCAGCCAAGGACCAGAATGGTGTTTGGTGGTTGTGAGCCATCAAACTTGAGAGCCAAGCACGTTCAGTGTGAGAGGAGAACTGGTTGGGTGAGATGACAGGGTAAGTCCAAGGGCTCAGCTGGAAAAATGGCTGGAGCTTTTCCACACCGTGTACAAGGCATGTGTAGGATAATCCAAACACCACTTCATGCTGCTGTTTCTGTAATGGCACTGCTGGCAGCCCCTCTGCCTAAATGCAGAGAGCTCCCACCGCAGGACACGCGCTCTCCGTGCTGACACAAAGCCTGTCTGCTGGGCCCTAATGCGGTGTAACATGTATTACAACGTGCCATTAAGAAAACTGTAGTTGCCAAATGTTTCTGTTTTTACATAAAGCTATTCCACCGAGGTTGTTATCTGATTTTTCTGTGGTACAGAGAAAAGCGGTTGAATCAGACAAGAGACCTTGTGGGTGGAATACATTATGTCCAAAAATCAATCAAAAGGTAAGGTAGGAATAGAATTGAGTTTATTTACAGTCCGTTGACTTTTATAGTTAGCACCATTTATTAGAGAAGATGAAGAAGAAGAAGAAAATTAAGCAGAGGGCAGGAAAATGTTTCTTTGTGATATTTTTGTGCCTGGCAATGAAAAGAGATGTGTGTACGAGCTGACAATTTATCTTCTGCCCTGAAGAGAAATGACTTGTTCTCAAATGGGCATGAAATGAAATAGTGCAGAACACGATAGGAACTTTTCTGAGTAAATGGGTCAATTTCCTGTCATTCTCTTGATAATTGTATGTAGAGCACACTACGCTCCAAACATTGGCAAATGTGATTTTCTTTTTCTCCTGTTATTTTACTCCTCTTGTAAATGGGTGGAAAACATATTCCAGTGCTGGCACTATTATAATCAGCTTTTGCCAGTGGCTAATAGCAGTCCATTTTCGGTGAATGCTTATTACCTCCAAGCAGTCCAAGACACTGCATAATAACCCAGTACTGTGTAGACTGGTACCGCTAGGAATGAGATGTAGTTATAGGGACTGTATTGCAAATGCCCAATCACAGCAGGAAATTTGCTTGTCCCTTTATCTTCTCTCTTCTAATTGCAAAATAAGCCCTGGTGCTCTAGCTGGAGAAGGAACCTTGTTTGCCTTCCGAAAATTTCTGGTATGGTCAGGGCTGTCTGCCTCACCATCCTTTAGCAGGGTGATGCATTTTCCTCCACTAACAGGAGACCTCTCTGTTACTGAGGGGATACGGATTCCAGTCAGACTCACTGAGGACTGAACTGGTAATTTTACTTCAGCTGTTGTTAATTAAAAATAACAGAATTGCTGTAACAGGTGTTCAGTGGGTGATGATTAGGAGGATCTCTGTGGCAGGTTGGGTAAATCTCACCAGTACAGGTTAATGCAGTGACACAGCTTCATGAGTGCCTTTGAACCTCAGTCTTTGGAAAAGGGGGAAAATGTTATAGGGTTGGCTCCAAGGTGCTTGATTCTGGCTGTAGAAATATCTGGGTATATCCTAAATACTTGATTTCAATAACTTTTCTCCCTCTTAACTCCAAGCTAAGCAAGATGTAGACTTTTCCAGCGTAAATAATCATGCACAGTATTATGCTCCTTGTTGGAGGTTATAGGAAGGAGAAAAACACAATCCCAGCCTGATGAGGACTGCATCACCTGATGGGGCAACACAGCCCTGTGAGACCTAAATCCCACCTCTGCATCTCCAGTGACTTAGGGACAAAGTTGTACAAGATGGATTTCAGCTGAAGGTCAATGACAATTTCTGTTTTCATCCCAGTTATCCCCCCAAATGAAAATCTTTATTCACAGTTTTCGAAGGATGGAATCTTAAAGCTTTGAATGGAACCCCCAAGAACAGATTTTTCCTTTTTTCTTTTTCCTCCCCACTACTGAAAGGCTGATTCTCAAAAGTGTGGCAGAGTCAGACATTTCCCATGCAAATTTTCATTTAGGAGGGGAACTCACAGGCAGTTCTGAAGCTTTAAACAGCATTTTTTCTTACCAGTGTGACTAGACCTCTTCTGACACTAGACCCCTAGGGTCAGTGTCAGCTTCATTCTGTGTATGGCAGACAGGTTTCACTCCATTACAAAATCGATTGAGTCACAGCTTGAAAAAGGCCATTGAAAGTTTTTCAATCTCAAAATTTTTTTCTTTTTTTTTTTTGTTTTTTTTTTTGTTTTGTTTTGTTTTGTTTTGTTTTGTTGTTTGTTTGTTTGTTTGTTTTTTTCCACTAGGACAGGAAAATGGTTGCTTCTTCTAGGTGTCTGTAAGAACAGACAGGTCTATTTGTCTTTTATGTATACTGTTGATGCAAAAAAATGGACTGGAAATAAGGATACACAGAACAGGTCTTCCATAACTTCTGCATCTGCTGTCAGGAGACGAATTCATGTAGCAAACCCATTCCATGAATCAGCAGTTGCTAAAGTATGCATACAACTGCTGGATGGAGTTGGCCCCACTTGGCTTCTATGAAAGGCTCCAGACTCCTCACAAGTCATGAGGAACTGGAAGTAAGTGATCTCTGACCTCCATCAGCAGGGAGCATGGAGAAATGTGTGTTGTTTATTCCACCTGTCTTTGGAAATATGCAGCCCTGAAGGACTGATTCAGAAGACATTCAGTTATGCTCAGTAATTCTGGAATAGCTCAGCTGCCTGGGATAGGATCGGCCCACTGTAAAAGCCACTGGGGGAATTGGGTCAGAATTCAGTCGTGCTGCTGCTTTGACCAGAGAATAAGTTCTAGTGACTCTTACTTGGAGCAAAATAGAAAAAGATCAAGGGCAGAATTAGTCATTTTCCCCATGTTACATAACAGTATTTTAGCAAACATTCTTCTCCCTGAATGTTTAAATACATTGCTTGAATAATCACTGAAGACAATGAGGTAATAATTTGTTCCTTATGTGCTGGAGAAAAAGCATTTATTCTGGTTTTACTTTTGCAAAATATATTAAACTACTTAGTGTTTACTGATGCTTACACACAGGGAGTGCGGGGGGTTGTTTTGTTTTTTACTGCTGTTTCTTTAAGGGAGCACATTTTTGTCTGATTTGGAGACAAGGGGATTTCTCTTAAATGGGTTTGATGCTTCTGGTGGAATTCATTCCAGATAACTTCATCTAGCTACAAGCCACGTGCTTGGGCTGACATGCATGTGTCTTGGGAGTGATGGTGGAGACTCACTGGTACCTCTTAGGGAAGAATATTTTAACCAGCCCTACCTACAACTGTCTTGCAATCACCCCAGTACTGGTGTCACCTTTGCTCAGTGTATTTAAGGCAAGCCACATCTGAGTACCTAGAAAGTAGGTTTTCCTCCACCTATAGCTCCCGCGTGGCCTGGTTGTTTAGTCATGCTCTAATTCACTCTTGTTCAGAACTGACTTCTCCAGAAAAGGCAGTTCTGACCATTTTCTTCGGCATGGTCAGAAAAAGACAGTGGAGGTGCAATATTCTCAGCTTATTTTATGATATGTAAGTGGTTAGGACATGGGCCCTGCAGATTAGTGGAACCAAGTTCTGAAACTGCCTTAACTGGAGGCAAAACTATGCCAAGACTGCCCTTTCTGAGATGTAGGGGAAATGTGAGAAAAAAGGCTGCTCGGGAGGAGATCTTATTGCAACTCCAGCTGAAGTCAGCACACAGAAAATACCCTGGGATCTGCAGGGCCAGAGAAGGGCAGGGAGGGATAGGAATGTGTCTTAGTTTGACAGAGTGTTCATGGGGAAGATGTGGGTCAGGACTGTGCCTGTCTTCCCACCACAGGCTCCCAATGGTCTCCAGCTCCCCTCTTGGGAAAACACAGGGCTGATACTGCTGACTAAAAAAGGAGATGGAAAAGGGTCTTAATCCATGGGAGATGTGTGGTGGTCACCATGGCAATGCTGGAGGGGTGAGCTGTACGGGCTACGGTGCTACCTGTGAGCACAAGGTGTGGGTTAGGGCGACGTGGTGTGATTTCTTTGGCTGGCTGGCTGGCAGGAGCGGTTCTTCTTGTCAGAAATGGATTTTACTGGGCTTGAAACTTGGATTAAAAAACATATCTATATTAGCTCCAGACAGAGATGCGTCCTGGAATCTTGGAAACTGTTTCACTGCTGTCTTTGGGAGGAAATTTTGGCTTTCTAAGTTACAACATGACTGATACGTTCTATTTGGTTTTTTGAGAATTTTTTTATACTCCCATGACTCAAATCCATTTGAATTTTTCCTTTCAAACCATGTGTTTGTAAGCTCTGACTAACTTAGCATTGCACTGGATATTCTGGCATTGGTCAGTGGAGGATGGAGGAGTGTTTTTCCACTGCTTCCACAGCGGTCTTCAGCTCAGTGTTGCAAAGCACAACTTTTAGCACAATCCTCCACACTCAGTTAGACTGACACTTCCCAGGAGGAGCAGGCACGGGGATTATGATACACCAAGACCAGCATTGCTGAATACATTCACTACAAAGGGAAGCACAAGTCTTGCCTCTTACTGTGGCATCTTTCTGGCCTAACATGTGCCACCTCTTCCCCTGCCTGCATTTTGCTGCTTTTACGTGCTTAAGTAGGATCTGTCCTTCAGTGACATAATTGTGGGGCAGTTGTCTTCACCCACCCTAAGGCCCTTTGTGCAGTCCCACTGTTCACTGACCTCAGCTGTAGGATATTTGCCCAGCCTTCTGCCCTTGTATTGCAGAGTGAGGATGGTTGGTGTCGGCATCTCTTGCTTTCTCCTGGGTGAACACAGGTAAATATTTGCTGGGCCAGAGCGAGACAGGCAGAGGAATTGATGCTATTACTGTAAGGTCAAGCTGTTTGCTGGAGAGAGAGGGAGAGAGAGGACATTAGCCCTGAAGGCATGTTCTTAGAACACACTGCAGATACAGCTCTGCAAACAAGATATACAAGGGCATGTCCCAGTTGTGAGTTGCCACCAGTCCTGAATCTCCAGCCAGCATTGAACAATCACCATATAAATGGTTCTGTGAGTGCCTGGTGGTGAAGAATGGAGTCACCTCAGGGACTTTGTTGAAAACTGCGTGTTTTGCCTTTCTGTCATCTGCACCAGCTCCCCAAGGACTCTGAGAGCTGTCTGAAAACTCATTTGCCCCCTTATGTGCTGTTCAGGCAACTGGGAAGGCCTGGCAAGGCTCTCCAGGACATCCTCCCCGTGTGAGGAATATCACCACCACCAGGGTGCCATCGCAGCACTGGTGCCTGGTGGGGATACAGACAACACATCTCCTGAGGCCTGGGAAAGGGTGGGAGTCCACCTTGCTTTCTGGGAGCTGGATTCCTGCAAGGCTAAAAGAGGTAAAAACTTATTTTTGGTTACTGCTGTCAACTGACCTGGCTCTGATGCACTTGTGTAAGTGGGCAGCATTTTCACATCCGTGCTGTTTGCTTTAATATGCCAAACAGCTGATGTTTTTGCAAGGTTTCCCTAGCTCCTCCCTCCCTCCCCTTTTCTTCTTTCTCTATAAAATAATACTGCTATAATCCAGTTTGACTCAGCAGGATCCCTTTCATGCTGGCTAATCCCCATATATAGGCATCAGTTCAGGGAGGTGCACCAGAACGCTGCAATATTTTCCCTAGCATTTTGTTTAACCAGGATGACATTATTCAGACAAATTAATTCCTCCAAGACGTAAACTTGTTCTGACTGAGTGCTGCAGCAGCCTCCCTGAGAGCAACAAACCATGATCTGACATCTTAACAGCTCTCCACACAGTCAGGGGGAGTCTTACATAAAAGATCTTCAGCTGTGCATATCTGCAAGGTGCAGCTGCCCCTTTCTGCAATAGATTTCTTTTCCAGCAGGTTTTGGTGGAAAAAATATCATTTTTAGGAAGTGAATGGGATCTAAACCACAAGTCATTTTAGAAAATATCCTAGCATATGAAGGCATAGGGTAGAGAATACCCTACCCTCTGAAATCCTTGCCAAAGACTTGAAAAGTGTGTGTCTACTTAGGTCACTCTTCTTCCATTATGAATTGAGTTCATCTTGCATGTCTGAGCTAGCGTGTTCCTACACAGGATTTACAAAGCTCATGTGCACGTGTAGGAGATATGTCAGCTCTTATGTGCCAAAGGGCAGCACCTGTAGGAAAAGGAGAGGAAAATGTAATGAGCCCTTCACAAGTCTGCCAAAAGAAGGAACTCTTGGTCTGCTTCGTAGGGAGGGGTTCCCAGCATGGTAAAGTGGCTCAGTGGTGCTGCTTTTGCCCCATATGGGGTATGTAGGGGCAGTTGACTTACTATGTGCCCCTCTCTGACACCAGCTATTTGGGGTGGCATGGCCAGGCTGTTAGAGCTGCATTCCACCCTGAGGTTTTCTGTCCACATTCCCCCAAGATGCTTTCCTGGTACTTGAGTTACCTCTTGTCCTCTGTAATGTCAGGGCTCTGGGAGGCAGCTGGGAAATAGCTTTTTCCTCCTCCTGCACGGACTATCATTATGTCCATTCAGGTTCCTGCCAGTTCTTCCCCTCAGTGTTTCCTTAGCTCCTAGATCCATAATCCAGTAGGTCTGCTTGCTGGCCTCAAGCATGCCAAAGCAGTTGAGAGTACCCTGAAGCAGGAGGAAGGAAAGAAGAAATCTGGCTAACTTAAAGTAGCTATTTGAACACCATTCTGGGCCTGTATCTCACAGCCCTGGCTTCTGTTCTGAATTCTTTGTTGACTTATGTCTGTTTTTTGCTCAGCTTGAGTTGCTTCACTGTGCCTTAGTTCTACCTTCCCGAGAAATGGGTTGATGTTAATTGTTTGTTCATTGAGACTTGTATGTAGGTTCAGAGACCTCAGCTGACTGGATTGCCATGGTCTTGGGATGCTGGGAGCTTCTCCTGGCTGGATTTCTCTTCTACACTTTACCATCAACTAGGCCAGCAAGAACAGCTAAGGGAAAACACATTCTCTTCTCTGCAGCAGTATATTATTGACAGAGGGCATCTCTAGAGGTTCCTGGTACTCCACTCTGAGTACCTTAACATAATATCATCACCATTAATTCAAACTGCATTCAGGTTACAGCCAATAAGTGTTACTTTCAATAGAACTGAATAGTTAAAAAGGTTTGTAAAGTTGCAGCTTACAGAAATGGAGTTACAGGTGCATAAAACTGCCTTAGATTAGTTTCAGAGGTTCCCCTCCTTCTGTATCAGCTGTTGAAGATGCTTCCTGGTTTCTTCCCAAGGGATCTTTCACATCTTTTTCTCCTGGTTCTATTTGGGAAATATTTGCCATTAGGACTGTGCTTTCTTTTACACTGCAGTTTTGTCTTTTGGGGAGTAGTCAGTCTTCAAGCTCTCTGTGCTTCCAGCCCTAGGATAATCTCTGCATGATGATTTTGAGCTCTTTACTTGTTGCAGAAGTAGGCTTGACCGGTGGCTTTGAAAATGTCGTCATTTAGACATGCTTAAATGCAAATATCATCTACACAATAACAGCCTAAGTCATCTTGCTGCTTTCCAGGGGCTTGTCAAGAGTAATTAGCAATTTTTAATTTTTTCTGTAGTAAGGTAAAATACTTTTCCTTCCTGTTGAAGCAAATCTTAAATCTTTCTGAAAACATTTTATAAACTGAAGGTTTTATTTCATATAGCTATGTGGAGTAACCATCACACATTATACAAAGCAAAAAATAACTACTGATAAAATTAGTGGATTAATAAGATGTCCAAGCAGTGGAATGGAGAGGCATGGACTCATGAACATCCTGGACTGATTTGAGCAAAATTGGTTTAATACACTCAACTGTGAGGCCATCTATTTGTCCAGTAACAAAACCATCATCTTCTGGCACACTGGCTTTATCTACAGCTGGAGGCTCATCCTGCAAAGTGCCTTCCTGAGGAAGGAGCAGAACCTTCTGTATTGCCAGCTAAGGGAGCCTTCCAGTGCTGTGGCACAAAGAGCTGGTACCAGTCATGGCAGAAGACCTGCTTGTAAAGCCTGGGGAAGACTAAGTTGAGGAGTGGCTTTATACCAAGTGCAGCGTTGGCGAGAGAACAGAATCCTGTATTTATTCTAAGGTGATGTCCTGGCTAATAAGGAAACTTTTATACTGGTGAAAGGCAGAGCAGTGGTGGAAGCAGTACCCAAATGCTCTCAATAGAAATGAGAGGCACATGAACAGTGTGACTGGTTACACCTGGAGCAAAAGGTTACTAGCAGAAAGTCTGTACCTCTTGATGTCTTCAGGTTATGCCCAGGTCCTGTGATGGAAGTCTTTATTTAGTCAAACCTCTAAAGCAAAAAAAAAAATCCTAAGTGTATCGGTTTGCAGGGATTCTGCACTGAAACAATGCTGTGATAGCACCAAGGACCTCACAAACTGTGTATTTGGGATAGAAGCAGTGGTGCCCTGTTTTGTTTTTATTTTGTCACATTCCCAGAAGAGAGCAGAGAGCCCAGGCATGGTGGGAAGTTGGGAAGCACGCACATAGTGTGCTGACAAGATCCTTGTGTCCCATACATGGCACTAGCTAACACATTCCTCCTGTTAGACCACTGCCATGGCAAGTCCAGATGTCAGTAACTCCAGCTGATACCACTGAAGAATGATGATTAATGGCCACTGGAGATTTGTCTGCCTTTGTTCAGGAAGCACAAGAAAAGCACTTAGAGGTTGTGCTTGGGGTGGTCAGCTATCTAGGTCAGAAGAGGTAAAAGCTGCTGTTTTCAAAAATTGGCCTTCTTTCCAGCCATCTTGTGGTTTGTCTTCTCTGTGAGAGACCATGGACTGCTTTGTTTTTGTTTATTCCAGGATGCTGAATATACCCCAACTCAAGCTGCAGGCATGGAGCATCTTTAAGAAAAGGTGGTTTGAATTAACCACCCTAAAATGTAGAACACCCTATCCCTGAGGACACTTTGCAGTGTGTGACTGTGAATGTTTGGTAGTTAAAAGGAGGGTTGTACCCACAGTAACTTAATTCACACAGTAGGCCCTGAAAAGATCAGCTGTACACCCAGCTGTAGTCCCAGGAATGCCAGGCAAACAGTGGAGTTTAAAGTGCATGGAAGATGGAGAACTAAATGGGAAAGACAGGTCTTTGGTATCCAGGCAGTATTTTCTCACCAGCAGACTCCAAGTGTTTTCTAAAGCCCACTAAGAACAAGGATATGTGGGGTCAGATGAACCCTGAAATGAGTGCCTCATTTTCAGTCACACATTCCACATCTGGGCTCAAATATTTTTGTGTTGGGCTTCTTTCAGAAAAGTGCAGAAAGACTCTGGAGCCAGAAATACTGTGTAAAACATGTAGGATGATTAGCAACCTCCTGGAAACATGTGCAATTTTAATAAAACTTAAACTCCAGTTTTTTCCCACAGGTGGAGTCCAGCAGTACTGTAGGCAGTATGCACAATTAAGCTATTTTTATGTCTCTTCATCTAAAAATGTGAGTGTTAAAACATATGTAGGTAAAGCAAATGGAAAGCTTAAACTTGCCTGCATGCCATGCTCATTTGAACTTGCTGCATTAGCCTGGAGTGCTGCTGAGCAGTCTGTGCTCCAGCAAAGGTTTTGCAAAGGGAAATGTCTTCACCTACAAACCTGGCTTCTTAAAAAGCCCTATGACTTTGCAGCTCCAGAAGATATTGACTTTCCCTGCCAACCACAAAGGGGAATAAATGACTCTGGGAGGGCTCAAGTAATTATACAAAGTGCCTGGATCAACTTTTCCATGGGGATCCTGTAGCTACTGGTCTGATGGCTTAATAATGTGCTTCTGAAATGGCTGCTTTCCACTGCTGCTTCTCTCTGGGGCCAGATTTCCAGCAAGACTCCTTAGCTGCCCTTGCAGAACTGGCAGGACTCATGCTGCATGTGAAGGAGCCAACATTAAGTTTTCCGTAGGAAAACTTGCAGGTAGGGCAGAGCTGGGCTATGCTGCCCCAGCAGCAAACTTTGAAAAAGAGGATGACTCAGAAAGCCCTAGATCACTTCCTTCTTCCCCACCCTTCACTGCCTCTCCCTGTCCCTCTGTTCTTCTCCCTCATCTCTTTGGAAGCTGGTGTGGGAATGTGTGCAGGGAGGGACCACTTTGCACAGCAGAGTAGTACAGTGCCAGCAACAAAACGTGTTCCTTTCATTAGGAGGCCACCAGCACTTGTCCTTATTGCCTGCATTGGCTGGATCGCTCAGGTACAAGAGCCACGTTTTAATACGAGGCTGCCTTGTCCCTTTTCACCTGGGTCTGGTCCATAGTTAGAGTCTGAATAATGGCCCTTCCTTCTTTTGTTCCTCATAGTTCCATTAAATTGGAAGCTGTGTATGGAAAGATGTGGGCCTGTACCAGTTGTACTTTGCATGAATTGCTTGGCAAAACACGAGGGGCAGATTACTTTCGGTGTTCAGATGTTCTTGCTGGGGAGATGGCAATTTTTGGTCCTCAGAAAGGAAAGTTGGAAGTAACTCGTATTAGGATGGAAATGAGCAATTCAGCAGTTATGCTGGGAAACAACCATTGGTGCAGGTGATCTCAGACCTTTTAAAATACTGTGAGAAGCACTGGAGCATGGTCTTTTCCACTGTTATGGAAAGAAAATCCCCATAACAGAATGGAACAGTTACAGAACAGAACGATCCTGGAATAATGTTGGTTTTTCCTCTATATTCCATAATCACTGTTATTTCAGCCTGAGAGTCCATACACTGAGAGGATGCTATTGATTGGAGAATGGACATGTTATATAATATCTATTATACATTCAGTGTGTTTATATAAATGCACATTTCTTATGTAACTGTGTCACTAGGAAAGCAGTGAGGTTGGACAAGTTGGTTTCTCCCGCTGTTGCTGTTCTGCTTTGCTTGTTGATTCTTAAGCGCTGTCACAAGACAGTGGAGTTTGTGCTGCTGCTGTGCGTGCCCAAGTGAATCTCTTCTTTTCAAAAGCTCCATTCACTCTGGGTTTTGCTGTTTTTGTCAACTGCTGTTTCTTTTTTTAAGCATAATATTTGGCTGAAAGCCTTTGGTGTTGTTTTCACAAACTCAGGAGTAATCTGGTTAGTGTATACTAGGGACTGACAGTTAGTTGAGTAGCACAGTGTTTGGTTGCTGTGTTTTTCAACTTGAAATAACATCCAGGGCAGTCTCCTCAAGTGATGTAAAAGACCTGGTAAAGAGATGCCAACTGTCATCTTGATTTTTGGTCTGCTCTGCTCTGACATAAACTTTTCTGACAGCTCAAACCAGTGTCCTTCATATTCCAAATTAATCCAAAATTTCTCGTGGTGATGAAAGGGAAAGAAATGGCTTGAGTGCAGGTTTCCTTCTCTGAACATCCTTGACTAACCCTGCTGACACCAGAGAATTACCACCTACTTAGACATGCCTGTCTGCTCTTGATGCAACTTTGAGCCTAAGACACTGTTATTTGCTTTCCAATGGTTTTGCCATCCAGGATCTCAGTATCCAAGTCTCCATGTTGTCTGTCCAATATAAGAAAACTGGTTTGGTTTTTTTTTTTTTTTACAGAGAGTCTTAATTTTTCTAGATTGAAAAAAAAGGAGCAGTGCTAAGAGGTTAGACCAACTAGGTAGACAATTATGTTGCAAGGAATCTTCTGTCCAATAGTCTCACAACAGTATTTTGAACAGCAGAGTAGCCCAAAGCTTTTGGTTTATTTTTCTCAAGTTGTTCCAGGAGGGATCTGATCTATAGTGTGGGTATCTGTAAGGTTAGAAGGAATGCTCTGCCATCTTTTCTCTCCCAGCTGTACCGCAAGCTGAGTTCTAGCAGAAGCATCCTTGGAGGTGGGCAAGAGGTACAGAGAAACTGATCTAAATCTTCCTCTCTCTCTCTGACTTTTTGTGGATGAGATCATCTCATAGTGAAGGAAGGAAGGTGATGGATAGATTCCCAGCGTGGAACATCAGTCTCCAGCTTTCACTTTTCTCACATCTCATTTGACCTCTTTGGGAAGTTCTCTTATCTGTGCTATGCCTTGTCTGGATTCTTCTTACATAGCTGTCTCAATTTTCCCTTTTTGTATCCCTTCCGTCTTTGTCACTCTTATCTCAGCAGGTGGCTCATACTTGCTTCTCCGGACCAGGAACTGAAGGAAACATCCAGGTCACCTGAATGAAAAGAATAGGGATGTCATTGCATCTAAAAATAATGCCAGTACCTGCTAGGTGATATACTTGACCCTGGACTTACTCAGCAGCCTGGATTTATTTCCAATTAAAGTCTGACTCTAGATAGAAGAATGGGTGTCACTCCAGGGGATAACTCAGTTCAAGCCTCTGAAGAAATCCTGGCCCCCAAAAATATAAAATTTCTAGTCTTGGTGTAGAGGGGAAAGAGTATACAAACACAGTTCTTGCCTTACATTGACTCACTAACTACTGTTTTTCTGTTATTCTTGACAGTGAACTGTGCTGGTTGTCTGTGGACCCTGCCCAGTGTTCTTTCAAAGTCTTTAAAAATACATGTTTCAGTCAGGAAGCTTTCTTCAGGAAATAAGATGCCCCCTTTCCCCCCTCCCTTTGGAAGGACCTCAGAGTACCCACAAAGTTTTTCAGCCCTTGTATTCCAGGTACAGATAAGTCTCCCACTGTCCTAAAGGCTCTAAGATGTTCCCCTCACGTCAGGGACATAAATACATTTGGCAACTCTTTAAGAAACATATCAGGTATTTGAAAAAATCATATTCTCACTGTCTGTTTGGGTAGCAGCAGCATCCAAGTATTATGAGAGTTTTGGTGGAGTTTTTTCCAAGCCTTATACTGGATTATGTTATCTATTAAATGCAGCTATTTTTATGCTGAACTGTTGCCATGACCTGTATTTCACAACTTGCACATATACACTGAAAAAAATATCTTGCATTCAAAAGGTGTTTCAGTGAAAGCTCCGTGAAATTCTGTGCAAAATCTCGTTACCTTCTTGCTTGGGTTTTCAGTTTGTTTCATTTTGGGGACTTGTTTATTTCTTGGTAGTTCCAGGTGCCAACTTTGGTGTTCATAATGGAGATGTGACTTCTGTCAGAACACCTCAAGCCTCCTAATAGTTTACTAAACCCACTCCATAGATAATGTGAAGGACAGAGGTAGAAAATAATGGAATACTGAAATTATTCTCTGAGTCACTGGGGAACCCAAGGACAGAAGCCAAGCACCCTTAATTTCCATTGCTCTGTCCCTGACACCAGAAAACATGACTTTCTCATGTGACTTATGAGAGATATTCAGGAGAAGCTTTGCATTCTCTTTGTTTTAGCAATTAAGGTGGTAAGGGTAGCTGTTAAACTGATATCTAGCTGAAATATTTAATTTATTTAGTAGCTATTAGAAGCAACTTAGAGATGCCCTTATCTGTGACTTGAAATAAACAGATGAAAATAGGTTGTGACCTTTCCTTGTGGTTTAGAGAGATGAAGGATTTTTATTCTCAAGGAGTGCATGGGAAGGCTTCTGCCTTTTTTTTTTTCCGCTTACAAACTTGAGAAGAACCTGGACTCTGGAGCAGTAGCCCTGTCTTTCCCCTTGGTTTCTCCAGGAAATGTATCTTGGAGAGCACAGGAAGCAGAAAATGCCAACTTTAAACAGGTTGCAGTTAAAAGGCTGGTAGTGTTTAATCTAACCAAAGTAAGCTCAGCCTTGCTGGATGCTAGTTTACTGACAGAGTTTCCAACTAAAATTTGTTTTCCATGTTAATCAACAAGGTTCCATTTTCTTGATGGTTTTTATGTCACAAATTCTTTCATTGCTTGGAGAATCCTTGAGGAAACGCATGGCAGGCAAGAATTCATTTCTAATGTAAAAATACCAAGAAAGAGAAGGGTGAGGGGAACTATAAATAACCACTGAGATGTCACAGAGTCAGTCATTTTTTCCTCTGCAAGTCAGCTTTAGCAGTTAAGGTCAAGATAACATTTCCATGTCAGTGGTCAGTTACATCAAAATTCTAAAACAGGAATATTGAATGGAATTTTGGACTTTTTTTCTTGTATTGTGCCCGGATTTGACCAACTTATAGTCTCTTTGGTCCGCCAGCTCAGAGTTCCAGTGTTATTTTGGTTAAGCTCTTTGCCAGAGTGGCAAGCTTGGATTGGAACATCGGGTTTATTAAAGGCTATGAAATTAAATTCACCACCAAAGGAAAAGAGCCCACTTCTTGCTGATAGTCACTTCTTTATTTCCTTTGATGCGGCTCTGTTTGACTTGAATTTTAGCCTAACAATTTTGCTACACAATTTTGTTTTGTTTTTGCAAAGTTCTAATCAGCTTAAACTGCAAACAGTTGGAAATGCCTCTCTAACAGCTTCCTTGGTGTTGCTAATTAAGCTTGAAATCTCTGTGTTGTCCACAATTGTGTCTAAACAAGGAGCAGAGTGTATGTGCTCTCTGTATGCCACATCTCCCAGCTGCATGTAACTGCTGCCTGCACAGAAAGTAATCACAGTGGGACAGAACCTATAGTCTTTATTTAGGGAAAACTCCCAGGGTGACGTGCAAGGTCAGGCACATCGTGTTTTGAGGGAAGAGATTGATTTGATGGTGAGAATTTGTACAGCAAGCAGCACTACATCTATAGCACAAAGGCTGGAAGTGCCTGGCCATAAAGAACAGCTTTGCTTTATCCCCCAGAGCCCTTTGTACTGCAGAGCCCTGAGTTATGGTCTGTAGGTGCTCTCACCTGCCGTGTGTGTGTGTGTTAATAATAGATAAAAACACAAGGCTATCAAATCCTGCCGTGTATTCCCCCTGTCCCTCAGGAGCAAAGCTAATAGAATATCATAGTTTTTAAAGCTACCAAGGTTCACTTCAGTGGGAAAAGAACCCTAACAAATCCTCAAACACATCTTTCTGCGTTCGGCAAAGCCATGGGATGATTTATCTGTAGGTAGCGACCACAGTGGTGTGAAGCAACACTAATCTGCTGAGGCATGGCTGCCTTGTGCGACGCGGGCTGGGGATTTCCGCGGTAGCTCTGTGCCAGTTCGCCTGAGCTGCAGAAGCCTTGAACAAACTGTTTACCTCTGACATTCTGGAAGGGATTTTAAGGGATTTCCTTCAAATTAGAAATCTTTGAAAATCAGCATCCTGCGCCAGGCGTCGTATTATGCAACGGCTTGGAATGAAGGTCTGGTTGTGCGCTTAGGATCTTCTTGGATTGAAGGAATCGGAGATGGAAACTGTCTTATCAGATCATCCCTCCCTGCCAAGGCAGGCTTGTCTCCTGTGCTCTGCCGGTGCTGCTGTGCTTTATGAATGCTCCTCTCCCCAGCATTCTAAAAGCCTGCCCCAGCTTACTGGTTGGATGTTTTCTGGACCACATGCAGTCCTGGTGTAGCATGACTGACTTCACGTGGTTATACCGAGGTTCATACCTGCTGTTTGGTGTGCTTGACAGTGCTAACAGCAAGTGTGAGCTGTGCTCATCAACACGCACAGTGAACTGCTTCAGTTCTGTGGGGAGTGTGCAACTCCCCTCTTCTGGTGTCAGTAGACAAGATGTGAGAAGGTTTGGAAATGCAGCTTCACTAGAAAATTACTGAAGGAACTGGGTCTCATTACCAAGACATTTAATAATGTCCCTTTACATAGCAGTTGCTAAGGATGCTTTCAGTTGCTTGGCTTACTGTAGTATTCCATGCAACTATAATTATTGTGGTTGAAAAAATTTCATATGCAGAGACTTTTTTATTCTCCATGCTTTTTTAAAGTCAACTCTAAGTTAGAAGCATTTCCCCAGTATTAAAATACTTTAATCTTGCAATGGCTATAGCCACCTTGGAGCATTCTGAATAATAGCTCAGATGCTGTTCCCTGGTACTGAAACTTCCAAAGTCAGACCTGGTTGACTTTTGAGGTATGTTCCAATCATTACGGATAAAAAGAATTAATTTTTTCTGCTAAAAATACATTGTTTTCATTAAGTAACAACTTAGGGCACACAGACTACTTCATAAGTGTTTCTCAAACCTAGCAGCATCCAGTGTAACTTCTGCAGCCATTTGATTTACAGGCCAACTGAGGCACAGATCATGGGAATGCTTTGCCTGTGGCAGTTACTTGATTTAAAAGCCAGAAGTAAAATCCAGGCTTTTTATCTTCCAGCCTACCAGTTTGGAGGACAGTTCACACATTTCTTACATTCATAGGCACTGCTGTTTCAAAGGGACAAAGATCTCTGTGTTGTCAGAGCAAGGAATGTACAAAAGATGAGTGGCTTTGAGTGCCAAAAAGTAAAGTAATTTCCAACATGAGGCTTCTTGTGGATTTTTTAGCTGGAAGGAGTCAATGTGATTGTGGTTGGACACCGAGCATAATGCAGAGCAGATCATTTAACTCTGATATTCCTTCCTCACTCTCAACTTGGTAGTATTAGAAACAGATGGGGATCTGATCTAAACTAGCATTGAACATCAGAGAAGTCACCTAGTCCCTGCCTGTAGTATTACAAACATTAATTAGATTCACCATTAAAAATATATACCATTCTGCTGGTAGTATGGCCAGCTCATGTGCCTTCCACATCCAGCAGCCTTCAGTAAGTTTCCTCTCTAGCCTTTGGTATGCTCAGACAATGGCAAAGCCATCCCTCAGCCTTCACTTGATAAGACAGCTATCTTAGCAAGTGGAGCTCTTTCCTTCTCTCACTGTATAGCATATTTTGACATCTACATATCATTTAGGAAGCATTTCTCAAGTGCTGTTCCATTTTCATCGTGGTCTTTCTGTTAGTGCACATTTGTGGACTCAACTGCATGTCATTGTCATCTTTGCTGCTAACATAAGCCATAAAACATGTCTTTAATAGTTACAGAGCAGGGGGAAGGAATTCCTTCATCCTGTACACTAAGAGGACTTTCTGCCAGATTCACCTCCAGCTGCTCCAAGTCCAAAACTACAAAGCTGAATTCAGTTTTCCTGAAGAAAAGCAAATTCCAGCAGAGGAGAAGCATGCCAGCCGTGGTATTGCTACTGTGCTGGGAAAGCCACTAAAAACTGTGCCGAATGGAAGAACAATTTGAAAGCCACTGAATACAGTAACCTCCAAGGCCAAAGTCTGCACTGTGCAAGTGGTAGCTGTATGCACAGCTCAGACCACTTACCAGCTTGCTGGTAATGCTGCAGGGTTGCCAATGTAATCTATTCCAGTATCTCTCTTGGCATCTCCCAGCAAAACAAGCTATACCAGCTAAAGAACAGCCTCACTGCTTACCATTGTGTCTGAATTAGGGTTTTTTCCCAGGGTATTTTGGATTTTCAGGGGTCACATCTTTTGCCCCAACACACTGATGCATCTATGGCAACATGGTCTGAAGGTCAGAGCATTGGCCAAGATGTTTCTGCAGCACTTTCCCTTGCTGAAACCATCCCTCAGAGAGCAGCAGGAAGGGAAGGAGCATGTCACCCACTGCTAATAATGTGTCCAGCTGGTCAGTCTAGGTGAGAAGGATTAACTCATGCCCAAACTGTCTCCTCAAATATGCAGGAAGGAATTTTGTGATGGCTTTTAGTGACTTAAATGTTAGTTTTCCAACATTTACCCATCTGTGGAGATAGCAGTTGGGAAGCCTGAGGTGGAAATCAGGTCTTGGATTTCCCTTTTCTAGAAATAATGCCAAAAGAGGGTTTGAAAGTGTTGAAATTACATCTTGACACTTAAGCCCCCCACCAATGTCTGCTTTATATATAATTTGTAATCCAACTATATATTTTCAGACCCAAAACCTAAATGAAACCATTTGAAATTATTTGAAGTGCACTGTTTCAATTGACCTGATCTAATTTGGGGTTTATAAATTCACCAGACTTCTTGAGATTAAAGTGTTCTGTCTTTACTTAAGTATGGAAACATTTTCAAGCCTCAAAAATTATCCCACAAAGGGAAAAATGTCTGCTGCTCTGCTCTCCTCGCCGTCTGAGGAAATGAAGGATGGAGTCAGAAGATTTAAAGCAAGTCACTTACCACACTTTACTAAGTTACAGTTCAACTATAGCATTTGACCATGTGCCTGTTTTTAGCACAACAGTCACTTTTGATTCATGCAGCTTAATGCCATCTCCTCTGCAGTGCTCACAGAAAGTGAGCTTGTGTCCCTGTGCATGAGTTGCCAATGTAATTTATTCCAGCAACTTCCCTCCCCTCTGTGAACAAAATAAGCAGTACCATGCTCATGTCCCTGTGCGTGAGCTCTCCTCTGTCTGCTGTTCAGAGTGCAGGAGAGATTATTTATGTTCATTAGAGTTTGGGATGCATTGCCAGTACAGAAGAAGCAATGACTAATCTGTGTGGCTTTTCTTGTGCACTCATTGCTTGGTCATTGTGGGAGAGTCCTTGTGCTGCACGATCTTGTGAGTTACTGCTGTCACCCAAAATCTGGATATGAAGGGTTATAATCTGCAGCATTAGGGAAGCAGGATGAGCTGCAGGCCATAGGCTGTCACTGCACCTCTGCTCCCCAAAGCTGTTTGCACCTTACCATCTGGGATGTGAAATTTTCAGGAGGGATTCAAACACTTCCCAACTCCAGTCTTCAGTGGCTCTTGCAACTCAGAAGTGTTTCCCAGCAGTCTGGGTTTTCACTTCATGTCCCATGTTTAAACCTGATATCTGCAGAGTGACTCCCCTTGACTTTCTGTGGTTCCTGAAGGGACAAGTATTCCTCTAGGGAGGTAAAACAGCTCCCACCACCACTTGCTTCTAGACGTTTAGTCCCAAGCAGCTTGTTCCCACTTTGCCACTGATTGTGTTGTACATGTTTAAGTCTCTGAGTTTTCACTTGCGAGCTGATGCTTGATATCCTGGTCATTTCTGTTCTTTCTTTGTGTTTTAGTCTGTCTTTGCTTGGGATTATTTTTCTGGCTGCTATTTTAGGGTGCGTTATTCTCTCCATGTGGGAGCCCCCGGTGGTCTAGTGGTTAAGACGCAGCGCTGTTACCCTTGAGACCCAGGTTCGATTCCCGGTCAGGGAGCTCCCC